>JAJEJO010004804.1:0-16476 GCA_020662805.1 Glaucomys volans
AAATCATCTTTCTGAGTTGCAGCTTAACATACTTTCCAAAGAAGAATTCAGCAAGTTCACACCAAGAAAGTTGTTGCTTATGGCTTTTTAACCCCCCTTTTTCTTTTTTCAGGGAAAATGCATGTTGCTAATTCCAGTTCTTCTCTTTCAGGCTGCATCTGATGAGTTAGCAGGGCAAGCTGCGTGGGGGCTATGAGAGGCAATTGTAAAGTCTTTTCCTTGGTATCTCTGTTAGCCTTGGAATAGAGATAGCAATGTACAGATTGTATTTGTTACGGTTTTCGTTTGATATTGGAGCAGGCTGTAAAGTTCTCCTCTTTTCCATGTGTCTATTGATTGCTCTTAAGTCCTGTAAAAGTCTCTATAAATTTATTTTCTTTGGATAAGTAGACATGTTTGACATAGTCTCTTTGTTTGCCTGAGCCTGTGAATTGCTGTTGCTTTGGGGGGGAAGATTGCTCTTCCCTTATTACTTCGGTGCTCAGCTTTCTCTTGGCCGTCCCCCTGCAGCAGAGTATCCTTCGGTGCCAGCATGCGCTGGCTGGCCATAGGGAGGTGAGGCCAGAGTGACCTGTAAATTTACTTTGCTGGGAGTTAGAAGAATCATCAAAGGAAAAAGTTACAGCTTCGAGAGGAGCAGCTGAAGGTGTAATGAGAGCTGTGTTTTACATTCTCTTGCCTTTTTGCATTTTCCCACCCCACTGCATGGAGCCAGAGAGCTAGAATTCTGGCTTTTGCATTCTTGCTGGGAGGGGTAAACCTGAGGGAGTGGCAACTGCCTGCTCAGTGTCTGAACTGACTTGAGAGATGGCTGGAAGACTTTTGCTTTCTTCCTCTGTGCAGAGTTGCTGGAGGACATTAAAGCACAGTAATATAACTTGCAGTCAGGTAGTTTATCTTTGATTTGAATCCTATGGATGAGGAAAATAATTTTTTCCTAAGGTTGTGGGGCCATAGGCTAGTATTGGTCATAGATGGTGCCAATTCAATCATTATATCCCCGACCTGTTGCACTTGTTTCTTCCACCTTAAAGACCCTACTATTAACTAGGATGCAAAACTTTCTCACCTATGATTCTTTCAGAGGTGGGGGGATATTACCCATGTTAGCATTCTTCCAGATGTGAGGGAATAGTACCCATGTGAGCACTAACCAGATATCTTAAGTTTGTGGAGCCAAAGGAGGTCAGAGGAAGATCTCCAAGAAGGATCTGAGCTGAGTTTACAGCTCACGATATCACTACGGTGAGAGTAGTGCTGCTTTATGTCGAGAGTCTGCAGAACAGAGGTGAGTGATTAATTGGGGCTCTGGCACAAGCTTCTACAAGAAGGGCCTCAGAGTTAGACATAATCTGTAGTAGCCTTCTATCTAGGCTTTGACTTGTGGGATTCTTCCCTTCTGGCAAGGGAAAGGCAATGGAGGAACAGCCCTGGGAGAGCAAGTATTAGATACAAGTCTCAAATTTATTAAAGAATTACAGTACTTTTATAGAAGAGGGGAGTCCAATTACAAGGAACTTGAATTGTAACATGATAGCCTGTAAGGATGGTTCAATTAGGAGATGCACAGTTTACTAAAGGGAGGAGGAGGAGAGAAGGATGAGCAAAGCTAACCTGGAGCAACAGCTCTCAGTGGATCAGGTCACTTTGGAGTTTTCTCCACAAGCATGAATAATCCTAAGTGTACAGTCAAGACTTTTACCTTCATGAAGCCTATGGAACATAGACCTTACTGACTTCTTTCTCCATTCCCACACTACAGTATGTAGAGTGGAAGGGACTGGCATGAAGGAGATTGGTTTGGAGGGGAATGGAATTTTCTGGCTCATGTAGAAGAATGCAGGTTTTGTCTTGCCCCAAGACAAAACATTGAGAAACTGGGGATTCTATGAATGGCTTGTCTGTCATCCTAGCTATGCAGCACATTCCACCTGCACTCACAGAAAATTCATATGAGAGCACAATGGCATCATGGTTACCATGGCAACCAAAACCTCTTCAGGTCCTGGCTTGTGTTGAGGAACCCTGAAGAGAAGGCCTGACCCAGTTATGCTGTAGGAGGGAAGAGGCAGTAGGAAAATGCTGGGGGTCCTTTTTTGCCATGAAATCTGTCCTACCATCTTAGAACAGGAGAAGAGAGGTCAGCATATGTTGTAGGTGGGGGTTCTCTGGCTTTGAAACATGTGACTCCATTCAAGATAAGGGATCTTGCAGAAACCAGTCAGGCTGCCATACCTTCAATATCAGTGAGGGAGCACTGTGCACACTTGGTTGCAGAACAGGTAATGATTTAATGGAAATGAGGCCCTGCTGCAAGCAATTAGTCCCCAGCAGGTGCGCCGGACCTAGGAGAGATTAATGGGTGCACGAGGATGCGTGGATCACCAAGACTAGCATCGGTCAAAGGGTCATGGCCCTATGAAGACACTCGCCCTAGTGTGCACAATCCCGGAAATTTGCTGGATTGGCCTTAGCAGCCACTCACAATGATGGCCAAGGACATTTCAGAGCAGAGAAAAATGTGGGGCAATTCAGGGGGTTAGTTTAAGTTTGACCTGAGAAACAACACTCTACCTCTGTTGTGATGTCACACCTTTCCATGAATGCCCCAACAGGAAATAGCTGGAACGTGGTATATAGGATTTCTAAGTAAAAGTGAGGAGCAGCTGAACTCTCCAATGTGGAGAGGAGGGAGCTCATCATTAAACACTAATTATGGATGCTAGCAACTTGCTGGAAAACCAGTAGAGACACTCTATGTTCACTAATTGGCCAGGTCCAGCACCACTGCTGTTGCCTTAAAATAATGGTGCACTCAGAAATTGTCTTGCTATGATTTTACAAGGGGCCCATTATTCACCCCTGATGCTGAAACACCTTTAAAATGTGTCTTCACTTCAGGTGTAATTCTCTTGACCTCCTTATTGCCTATCTCCACAAAAAATCCTCTGGAATATTTCCAAGGACACCTTAACCAGAAGCTTGATGATGCCAACTACATGCCAGTGTCACATACCCTGGACCATTGATCCTCCAAAAATATGAAATGGAGAGACAACACAAGTGCCTGATGAGGGCAGGAATAGCAAATTCTTACAGGCATCACACAAAATTTGATCTTGCATCAGTCTGTAACAGAGGAATGGTAGAAAGGCTGGTAGTTGAATATTCGAACAGGGAGGAGTAAGGATATTTCTTGTGAACAAATGCAGAAGAGTGTTGGAGGGGAAATGAAGTTCTGGGAAGGGAGTCTGAAAAAGGTTTCTCCTTGTTAGTGGTCTCCACAAACAATCCAGGAAGTTTCTTCAGCTGCTATGCAAATAAAGGAAGAAGTAGGGGCCAGATCACACTGTAAGCAAGGAGAGGTACTGATCACAAGTGCAATTTTGGGGGACCTAAAGGCCCTCCCCAAATGCAAACTCTACCCTGAAACATACAAGGGAAACTCCATTAAGTATATGAAGAATTAACATTCCTGGCATATGCCCTGTTAGGAGAGGCCTTCTTCACCACATCCCATACACCCAAGCATTTCAATTTGCACAAGCACAAATTTGCATATGGACATTTAATGCTGCCTCTGGAAATAAAGTGTGCAGCACAACATCACAAATCTTAGCAAAAATATATCTGCTATGATTCAACAATGAAGACAAAGTATGTAGTAAACCCTAATGTGACAAAGAGAGAAAGGAATGGAAGTATGAAAGGTGTGATAGGACCTACAGCATAGGAAAAGAAGATATAGAACATTTTGAAATTCCAAGTCTTTTGTAGGAATTACAGGCATCCACACAAATCATGCCATGTCACTAATGTATCTGATTTCATTTATTCAATAGGATTATGCTAAATAGGCTTTCTTGGGTCATCTCTCCACTAACACCAGAATCAAATCTTTCTCATTTTCTTAATAAAACTCAGAATATAATATCCCTCACAAATTCCTACACAGCATCTCTTAAGACATCCCTCAAAATTAACAAAAATCAAAGAAAAGCTTCATTAGGTATGAAACTGGATCTTATGTGATACACAGAAACCAGGCTTTACATAACTCTTACTGCTGTTGAGTGATATCTGAGGAAGTTAACTCATGCATTCATTGCCAATTCATACAAGTCTTTAATAAATGATGTCTATATATATGCAAAGCACAACAAACTGAGCACAGCCAGGGCCACGTCCAACTGTATTTTGTCTATGTCTCTTGGTTTTACAGTTCATATTGTGGTTGTGTTGGAGAACATTGAGGTGGAGAAGCCCAAATCTATTGCACAGAGAGAGCACTGTGCCACAGAAAGCTTCTCCTTCACAAGCACTGGTGCCAGTGATATTTGGATGCCATTTCCTGTTGAAAGGCAACAATGAAGCCCAAATATGCTCAATCTGAACTTCAAAAACAGAAAATGGAGAAGAATTGATACTAGACCTGGTGAGAATTTTCATTTTGTAGAACTTTCTGATTCAATACACATGCCAGTACATTAATGAGACCGTTAAAACCTCTGCCTTCCTGAGAGTGGTCTCATCTTCAGAAATACTGACTCTTAAAAAATCAAGTTCTTTTGGGAACCACTTTTTATTGTAAACACAACTGCTTGCTGAATACTCTCTTTATATTGGGCTTTTAATTATATCTCAGTCATATCCAACCTTTTTGTGTTCACTTGAACAGAGGAGGAGAGGTTGAGATACTGGTTGGTTGGCATGATCTGAAGGGGCTGCATAAGGTAGATAACTGCATGTTCTGCAGGTCTGTCCTTGTGAAACGTGTTACAAATAAACCAAGATAAGGCAGAGCCAAATAATTTCTATCAAATTCTGTAGACAGCTTTTGAGAAAAATTCAGTCATAAAACTTTGTTGCAGGTCTAATCCCAATGTCTAGAGAGTCATGAGGAGACAAACGTTTATCCCTGTCCCTTGAAGGAAAAAGAGAGTTGGAGCTACTCAACGAGTAGAAAATATCTGAGGGAATCATGGAAGAATGGGGTAGTAGAAGAAGTAGGCATTTGTTTGAAATATATGCTCTGGTCTTTGTGAACAAAGGAAAATGAAGGAATCTCTCACACCTGAACACCAATCTCTTAGCATCATAAAATGCTCACACGTGCCTCTTTCTTTTCACTCCTCCTGGCCTTTTCCTGGAGTATATTCTAACCATTTGGGACAAATGCATAATGCAGTGGAGGTACTGCACCTTGCTTTTAACCTCAGGAAATTGGGCTTGGAAAAGTTGGTTTTCCAGGGAAAAGTCTGTTCCCCTAATTAGTGAATGTCTCAGTATCTTGGTGAGGCACAGTGTGTAAATATGTATAGAGAATGGGAAGGGGTGGTGGCACACAGGATCTATGAATCCACGAATAATATTTGCTTAAAAAATCATCCACAATCAGTTTTCAATCGTCCAGTAGTTTTGTTTGTAGGAAATCTGTTCAACATTCTTTGCAGTGAGATTAATTGCAGAAAGTCCTATCCAATGAAATGAATCATTCATTTCTCTGCCAAATGCTGCTACTATGATTTTGATCCCACTCAAGAAATGTTGAACTTGTTTCCCAGTGCTCAGGGGCATGAGAGCAAGAGACAGGACAGCTCCTGTGTGGTAAGTAGAAGTGGCTGTCATGAGAGAGTTTGGTTTGGCAGAGCATGGAATTTTCTTGCTCATGTAGGATAATGCAGGTTGTTTTTCTTTCCAGGACTTGGTGCTATGCCTTGGGCAATATGGGTTCCCTTGAATGACATGGCTGTCATCCTGTCTGCACTGCACATAACTCCTGCATTCACAGAAGAGCCCATGACAGAACAATGGTCAGGGTTCCCATGGCAACTGGTTTTTCTTCAGGACCTGGCCACTGTGGAGGACTCTTCACGAGAAGTTCCTGTCCAGCTGTGATGAGAAGATGGAAGAAGAAACTGGGGAATTCCTGGGGTCTTTCATTGCCCCCAGAGGAGATCCTAAACTCTTAGCACAGAAGAAGAGAAATCAGGGTGTGAAGTGGGCAGGTCCCTTCGAACTTTGAGACATCACTCTTCAAACAAGATTAGGAAACTTGTTGGCCTGTCAGGTTCACATACTGTTCATGTCTGCAAGGGGATGATGTGCTGAATGGGCAGCAACAGGAATTATGATGTTCTGGGAAATGGGACACCCTGCAGGCAATTGGTCCTCAATGAGTGTAGTGAACTAGGAATGGATGTGGGGGTGTCCGAGGACAGGTTTGTCACCAAAACTAGTACAAGACCCAGGGGCATGACACTACAAAGACACTTCTCCTGGTCTGGACTCGCTCAGTACATTGCTGAGTCAGGTAACTGGCCTAGGGCATTAGTAGTCACTCCCAAAAATGGACAATGACTTTTCAGAGAAGAGGAGAATGTGGAGCACCTTGGTGGGTTAGATGAAGTATGAACTGGGAAACAGCACATCAAATCTGGTGTGATGCCATAACATTCCATGAATGCCCCAACAGGAGACAACTGGAAACTAAGATTTAGGACTTCTATGTACAAATAAGGATTGGCTGAACTCCCCAATGTGGAGAAGAGGGAGTTCATCACTAAATATTTAGGATGGAGGCTAGCATGGTGCTGGCAATCTAAGAGATATTTTATGTTCATAGCATCAGAAATGCCTAACCACCTCTGCTGTTGCCTTCCAAATACTGTGCATTCAGAATGTTTTGCTATGATTTACCAAGGGGTCCACTAACAAACCCTTTGATGCAGAAGTCTTTCACATTGTGTCTTCAATAAAGATGTAATTCTCTCGAGCTAGCTATCCCCAGTCTGAGGAAAGAACCTCTGCCCATTTCCAAGGGCACCCTAACCAGCCACTTGAAGATGTGGACTGCAGGCCAGTGTTACAAATCCTGGAACAATGATCCTCCAATAATGTAAAATTGAGGGATGAAACAAATTCCTGATGAGGGCAGGATGAGCACATTGTTACAAGGCATCTCACAAAATTGAACCCACATCTGTCTGAAAGAGAGGAATGGTAGAAAGCCTGAACATTGAATTAATAATATTTCTTGTGCACCAAATGCAGAAGGGTGATGAAGAGAAAACCGACTTCTCCAATGGTACTCTGTAAGTGGTCCTTGTGAGTGGTCTCCCCAAACATTCCAGGAATGTTACTCAGCTGCAAAGTGCTATGCAAATACAGCAAGAAGTAGGGGCCAGATCATTTTGAATTAAGGATAGTTACTGAACACAAGGTCCTTCCCCATTGCTGACTGTACTCTGTGGCTTACAAGGGATACCTCATTAAGCATATGCAGATTTACCTTTCCAAGCATATGACCTGGTAAGAGAGGCCAACCTTCAATACAGCATTTTCACCTAAGCAATTCAATATACACATGTATAAATTTGCATAAGAACCACTGAATGTTGAATCTGGATATAAAGTGTGCAGAACAACATTGCAATTCTAAACAAACACATCTCTGTTACAATATAACAGTGAAGAAATAATATGTAGGAAATCCTAAGTTGCAAAACAGAGAAAGAAATGGAAGTATGAAAGGTGTGGTAGGATTTAGAGCACAGGAAAAGGGGTTCCTACCACATTTTGAAATTCCAAGTCCTCATTTGTAGGAATTGTGGAATTCACACCAATCTCTCAATTTGACTAATGTCTCTGATTTAATTTCTTCAATAGAATTATTTAAAAAGACTCTCTTGGGTCATCCCTGCACTAACATCAGAATCAGAAGATTCTCATTTCCTTGGAAATAATCAGAACATACTATCTGTCACACATCCTGACACAGCATTTCTTAATACATTTCTCTAAATGAACAAAAGTCTGAAAAAATTCTTCATTAGTAATGAACCTGGATCTCAAGTGACACAAGGAAACTAGGCTTTACATAGCCCCTGTGGCAGCTGAATGTTATCAGCAGAAGTTAACTTTTGAACTCTGTGCCAATTCATACATATCTTTACTAAATTATGTCTATAAACATGCAAAGCACAAAAATCTGAGTACACTCAGGGCCACATGCAGCTGTATTTTCTCTAATTATCTCTGTTTTCAAGTTGATATTGTGGTTGTGTTGGTAAATGTTGAGGTAAAGAAATCCAACTCTTTTGCAGAGAGAATTGAGTCCTTATAAATCCAAACTACTTACATCTGTCTCATGGTATTCATTCCTCATGGGCTTTCCTTGAGAAAATTCTAAGCAGATGGGCCAAATGCATATCCCAGTGGATGTGTTGCATCTTGCTTTTCATGTCAGATATGTGGGTGCTTGGAAAACTTGAGTTTTCATGTCTGTTTCACTGAGTAAGGAAATGTCTCAGCAATTTCACGAGGCACAGTGTGTAAATATGCATAGAGTATGGTAAGAGGTGTTGGATCACAGGGTCTATGAACCCATGAATAATATTTGATCAGAGAAAAATGATCCCTAATCAGTTTTCAAACATCTAGTAGTTATGTTCGCAGAAATCACTCTCAACATTCCTTGCATAGACAGTATTTGGAGAAAATCCTGTCCATTAGACTGTCACTCCTTCATTTCTCTGCAAAATACTCCTACCCTGGTTTCCATTCTACTCTACAAATGGCTAACTTTTTTTACCTGTGCTTCTGGAATATGACAGCAAAAGAGAGGAGAGCTACAGTATGTAGGGTGGAAGGGGCTGGCATGCTGGAATTAGATATGGAATGGTGCCAAATTTTCTGGCTCATGTAGGATAGTGCAGGTTTTTTCTCATCCCAGGGCTTGTTGCTGTGCATGAGCAACTTGAATTTCCATGAATTATTTGTCTGTCATCCTAGCTTTGCAGCATATACAGCCTGCAGTCACAGAAAGGCCATATGAGAGCACAACAGCATTATGGTTGCCATGGCTGCCAGAAAATCTTCATATGCTGGCTGCTAAGGTGGAAACTTCAAGAGAAGGACTGGTCCAGCTGTGCTTCTAGGAGGGAAGAGGAAACAGGCAAGTCCCGGATGTCCTTTGTTTGCCTAAAAGCAATCCTAACTTCGTAGGACAGGAGAAGATTTGTCCAAATTGTGGGCAGCACAAATCCGTCTTTTTTTTTTTTTTTTGGAACTGAGGATTGAACTCAGGGGCACTTGGCCAGTGATACTCATGCTTTTGTATTTTATTTAGAGAAAGGATCTCAATTAGTTGCCTAGGGATTCGCTAAGTTGTTGAGGCTGGCTTTGAACTCGAGATCCTCCTACCTCAGTCTTCCATGTTGCTGGGATTACAGGCATGGACCACCTTGCCAGGCTCATCTCTGCCTTTGAGACATCTAGCTCCATCCAAGATGAGGGACCTCGCTGAAACAAGTCAGGCTGCTATATGCTCCATTTTCCCAAGGGGTAAATGTTTACACTTAGCTGCAGAAGGCATCATGATTTCCTCGTAATGAGTACCCCTGCAGGAAATTGGTCCCCACTGTGTAGTGAACTGGGGAGGGTTGTGCGAGTGCCCTTGGCCACATGGGCCACTAAGCATAGCACAGGATGCAGGGGCATGGCCCTATGATAGTAATTGTCCTTGTCTGCACAGTTCTGATATATTGCTGTGTCAGGAAACTGGCCTAGGGACTTAGCAGCCACTCAAAATGATGGCCAAAGAAATTTCAGATCAGGGGAGAATTCAGAGTAGCTACATGGGTTATGAGAAACTTTAGCTGGAAAACATCAATCCAACACTCGTGTGATGCCAAAATATTCCATGAATGTCCAAACAGGGGACAGCTGAACCTTTGGACTTAGGACTTGTAAATAGGAGTGAGGAGTCACTGAGTGTCCCAATATTGAGAGGAGGAACTTTATCATTAGTCTTTTAGGATGTAGGCTAGCAAGTTGCTGGCAATGGATGAGAGACATTCTATGCTCATTCCACTTTCAAGGCCCAACCACCACAAATGTAGCCTTAGAATTATGGTGCACTCAGAAATTATCTTGCGATGATTTTCCAAAGGGTCATTCCTATCAACCTTTGATGAAGAAACAAATGAACAATGTGTCCTCACTTAAGGGGTATTTCTCCTGAACTGCCTATTGACTGAAAAAAGACAGACTGAGATATTTGCAAGGTCGCCTTAAGCAGCAGTTGGTAGCTGCTGACTTCAAGTCAGAGTCACAGACTCTGGCACAATGATCCTCCAAGAACATGAAACTGAGATGAAACAAGAGCCTGATGAGGACAGGATGAACCTGGAACCCGAATAACACAGGGAAACCAGGCTTTACATAGCATCTCTGCCTCCTGATTGATATCATCAGATGTTAATTCATGTTTCCCTCAACAATTCATACAAGACTTTAATAAATGATGTCTATAAAAAGGAAAAGCAGAGGTCTTCCCGTGGGGCCGCAGCACTGCAATTTGTTCTGAGATCTGGCCGGGAGCGGAGGCGGTTGCTGGCTCCAGCTGGGAGTTTGGGCCCTTTGGCACCATATTGCAGCTTCCCTGATGGAGAGAGACCATCCTCGGCTGCCTGAGTCCTCAAGCTGGGCTCAGGTCTTCCAGCGGAGCCGCGGCACTGTGACTCCTGGTGGGATCTGGCTGGGAGCGGAGGCGGTTGCCAGCTCCAGCTGGGAGTTTGGGCCCTTCGGCTCCGTTCTCTAGCTTTCCTGGCAGAGAGAGACCATCTTCAGATGCCTGAGTCCTCGGAGCTTAGCTCAGGTCTTCTGGCGGGGCTGTGGCACTGTGAATCCTGGTGAGATCTGGCCTGAAGCTGAAGGCAGTCGCAAGCTCCAGGAGGAGTTTGGGCCCTTTGCAGCTTACCCAGCAGAGAGTGACCACCTGCCACCGACTAAGCCCCCAGCCAGGAGCTCAGGCCTGCCTAGGCTCTAAGGCCCAGTGTCCCCATCACTGAGCACAGTTCTGTGCCCCGACTACAACTTGGCCTACTGCCCAAATCCACAGCCTGGCCCAGGGTCTACCACCTTGCTGTATCTGATTGTCTATCAACACCAGGTTGCCTCTGCCCAGAGCATTGATAATTCCCAACCTGGAGATACTGGGACAGCAGCTATCTTGGGTCACCACTTGATCAAGCACCTCTCAAACTTCGGGTGAGTTACTGGAAATCTGCAGGGACACTTTAAGTCTTTAAAGGGAAATTGCAATCACTCTGATTTGCACTACTAGAAGGGAAGATACACGAGCAACATGAGAAAACATGGGAAGAAAGTGTCCCAAATAAACCTAGATGATACATCAAGAGAACCCAAAGGCAGCATGGTAGAAGGAATGACAGAAAGGGAGTTCAGAATGTTCATAATTAAAATGATTAGAGGTTTCGTTCATGATTCCTAACCATCTTCTCTGTTTTTTGACTTTGTTTTCAAGATTAAATATTTTGTCTTCATTGTCTGAGGTTCTGTCTTCCAAGTGATCTATTCTGTTAATTATGCTTTCTATTGAGTTTTTAACTGGGTTTATTGTTTCCTTCATTTCCTTGTTTCCTTCAAGAATTTCTATTTGTTTTTTTCTCAGAACTTCTATCTCTTTATTGAAGTGATTTTTTGCTTTCTGCAATTGCTCTATTAGCTGATTATTCATAGCCTGAATCTGCTCTCTCATCACATCATTCTCTTCTCAGATCATTTTAATTATGAACATTCTGAACTCCGTTTCTGTCATTCTTTCTACCCTGCTGTCTTTGGGTTCTCTTGATATATCATCTAGGTTTGTTTGGGACAATTTCTTCCTATGTTTTCTCATGTTGCTCATGTATCTTTCCCTCTAGTAATGTGAATCCGAGGGATTGCAATTTCCCTGTGAAGACTTAAAGTGTCCCTGGAGATTTCCAGTAACTCACCTGTTGTTTGAGAGATGCTTGATCAAGTTGTGACTCAAGAAAGGTGCTGTCCTACTACCTCCAGGGTGGGAATGATCAATGCTTCTGGGCAGAGGCAGCCTAGTGTTGATAGACAATTAGATACAGTAAGGTGCTAGACTCCGGGCCGGGGTGTGGACCTGAGCACTAGACTAAGTTGAGGTGTTGTCACAGAACTATGCTCAGTGATGGAGACACTGGACTTGAGAGCATAGGCAGGCCTGAACTCCTCGCTGGGGTCTCAGGCAGTGGCAGGTGGTTGCTCTCTCCCGGGGAAACTGTAAGATGGTGCCAAAGGTCCTAAGCTCCGTGCTGGAGTCAGCAACCCCAGCGGCTCCCGGCCAGACCTCTCCAGAAGCCACAGCACAGTGGCTCAGAAGTCCCCGCCTCAACTCCAAAGCCCCAGGCAGGCGGAGATGGTCCCTCTCTGCCAGGGAAGTTGCTGGCTGGTGCCAGAGCCTGGCCAGTGACACTAAAGCCACTGCTGGGGATCCGCACTAACTTGCTGGCTGGCACAGGCACAGGTTGGTGACTCCGAAGCAGCTGCAGGGCCCAGCACTCCCGGTGGTAGCTGCCCTCGGCCGGGCAAAGACCAGCCCAGCAGTGTTGGCTCCGGAACGGTGACTGGGGACCACTTATATATGATTTGAATATAAAATCTCTTTGAGAGCCATATTCCTGCTGTTTGAATCCTGAGCAAGTAGGAATCCATGGAGCAAGTAGGAATGCATACTTCCTCTACCCTGCCATCTTGAATCTAATTTCTAGGTCCTTGATCCATTTTGAATTGAGTTTTGTACAGGGTGACACATATGGGTTTAGTTTCATTTTGCTGCATATGAATTTCCAATTTTCCCAGCACTGATTGTTGAAGAGGCTCTCTTTTCTCCATTGAATGTTTTTGGCTTCTTTGTCAAGTATGAGATACCTATATTTATGTGGCTTTGTCTCTGTATCCTCTATTCTGTACCATTGATCTACCTGTCTATTTTGGTGCCAATACCATGCTGCTTTTTTTATTATTGCTCTGTATTATAGATGAAGGTCTGGTTTTGTGATACCCCTGGTTTGCTCTTCTTGCTAAGGATTGCTTTAGCTATTCTGGGCCTCTAATTCCTCCAAATGAATTTCATGATTGCTTGCTCTAGTTCTATGAGGTCCGTCATTGGGATTTTAATTGGAATTGCATTGAATTTGTATAGCGTTTTGGAAGTATGGTCATTTTGACAATATTAATTCTGCCTATCAAAGAAAATGGGAGATCTTTCCATCTTCTCAGGTTCTCTTTAACTTCTTTCTTTAGTGTTCTGTAGTTCTCATTGTAGAGGTCTTTCACTTCTTTTGTTATATTTATTTCCAAGTTGTTTTTTTTTTTTTGAGATTATTGTGAATGGGGTAGATTTCCTGGTTGCTCTCTCAGAGAATGCATCCCATACGAATAAAAATGCATTAGATTTATCATCATTAATTTTGTATCCTGCTACTTTACTGAATTCATTTATGAGTTCCAGAAGTTTTCTGGTGGAATCCTTAGGATCTTCTAAATGGAGAATCATGTCATCAGCAAATAGGGATAATTTGAGGTCTCCTTTTCCTATTCGAATTCCACTTATTTCTTTGGTTTGTCTAATTGCTCTGAGGAGAGTTTCAAGAACACCGATGAATAGTAGTGGTGAAAGAGGGCATCCCTGCCTTGTTCCAGTTCTCAGGGGGAGTGCTTTCAATTTTTCTCCATTTAGAATAATGTTAGCAGTGGGCTTAGCATAGATAGCCTTTACAATGGAAAGGAATGTCCCCACTATCCCTATTTTTATAGTGTTTTCAGCATGAAGGGGTGCTGTATTTCATGAAATGCTTTCTCTGCATCTATTGAAATAATCATGTGGTTCTCGACTTTAAGACTGTTGATGTGATGAATTACATTTATTGATTTCTGGATGTTGAACCAACCTTGCATCCCTGGGATGAAACCCACTTGAACATGGTGCACTATTTTTCTAATACGCTTTTGTATGCAATTCACTCAAATTTTGTTAAGAAATTTTGCATCTAAGTTCATTAAGGATATTGGTCTGAAATTTTCTTTCCTTGATGTGTCCTTCTTTGGTTTTGGTATCAGGGTGATATTAGCTTCATAGAATGAGTTTGGAAGGGTTCCCTCCTCCACTACTTCATGAAATACTTTGAGAAGTATTGGAAGGAGCTCTTCTTTGAAGGTCTTGTAGAACTCGGTTGTGAATCCGTCCAGTCCTGGACTTTTCTTTGTTGGTAAGATTTTGATGAATTCTTCTACTTCATTTCTTAAAATTGATCTATATAAGTTGTGTTTGTCCTCTAGATTCAGTTTGGGTGGCTGATATATCTCTAGGAACCTGTTAATGTCTTCGAGGTTTTCTATTTTGTTGGAGTATAATCTTCAAGTAACTTCTTATTATGTTTTGTATTTCAATTGTGTAGGTGGTAATGTTTCCATTTCCATCACTAATTTTAGTAATTTGGAGTTTCTCTCCACTTCTCTTCGTTAGTGAGGCTAAGGTTTTATCAATTTTGCTTATTTTCTCAAAGAACCAACTTTTTGTTTTGTCAATCTTTGAATTGTTTCTTTTCTTTCAATTTCATTGATTTCAGCTCTGATTTTGATTATTTTCTGTCTTCTACTACTATTGGTCATGATCTGTCCCTCTTTTTCTAGGGCTTTGAACTGCAATGTGAGGTCATTGATTTGTTGACTTTTCATTCTTTTATTAAGTGCACTCCAACAATGAATTTTCCTCTTAGCACTGCTTTCATAGTATCCGAGATATTGATATGTTGTATATTAGTTCTCATTGACCTCTAAGAATCTTTTATTTCCCCCCAATGTCTTCTGTTATCCTTGTATCATTCAATAGCATATTATTTAATCTTCAGTTCTTGGTGTAGTTTCTGTTTTTAACTTTATCATTGATATCTAATTTTATTCCATTATGATCTGATAGTATACAAGGTGGTATCTCTATGTTTTTGTATTAGCTAAGACTAGCTTTGTGGCATAACATATGATCTATTTTAGAGAAGGAACCATGAGATGCTGAGAAGAAAGTGTATTCACTTTTTGATGGATGGAATATTCTATATGTGTCTGTTAAGTCAAATTAGTGATTGCATCATTGAGTCCTATGGTTTCTTTGTTCAATTTTTGCTTGGAAGATCTGTCCAATGGTGAGAGAGGAGTGTTAAATTCCCCCAGCATTATTGTGTTTTGGTCTATTTGATTCCTGAAATTGAGAAGGATCTGATTGACGTACATGGGTGCACCATTGTTTGGTGCATAAATATTTATGATTGTTAAGTCTGGCTGATTTATGCTTCCTTTAAGCTGTATGGATTGTCCTTCTTTATCCCTTCTGACTAACGTTGCCTTAAGTCTGCTTTATCTGAAATGTGGATGGAAACTCCTGCTTTTTTACTCAGTCCACGTATATGGTATGTTTTTTCCCAACCTTTCACCTTTAGTCTGTGGGCATGTTTCTCTGTGAGATGAGTCTCTTGAAGGCAGCATATTGTTGGGTCTTTCTTTTAATCCAATCTGCCATTCTATGTCTTTTGATTGATGAGTTTAGGCCATTTACTTTCGGGGTTATTATTGAGATATGACTTGTTTTTCCTGACATTTTAGCTTTTTGGGGTTTTTTAGCTTAACTCTGCTTCTCCTTTGATTGAATCTTTTGGGTAATTCCTCCCCATGTTGACTGAGATTGTCGTTTTTTGTTTCTTCCTCTTCGAATATTTTTTTGAGAATGTTCTTTAGGGCAGGCTTTCTCTTTGTGCATTCTTTGAGCTTTTATTTATTATGTAAGGATTTTATTTCATCATCAAATCTGAAGGTACGTTTTGCTGGGTATAAGATTCTTGGTTGGCATCTGTTTTCTTTCAGAGCTTGAAATATGTTGTTCCAGGCCCTTCATGTTTTTAGGGTCTGGGCTGAGAAATCTGCTGATATCTGTATTGGTTTCCACCTGTATGTAATCTGATGTTTTTCTATTGCCGCCTTCAAAATTCTATCTTTGCTTTGTATGTTAGGTATTTTCATTATAATATGCCTTGGTGTTTATCTGTTATAATTCTGTGCGTTTGGTGTCCCGTAAGCCTCTTGTAATTGATTTTCCCTCTCATTCATCATATTTGGGAAATTTTCTGAAATTATTTCATTGAACAGATTATTCATACCCTTGGTTTGTATCTCTGTGCCTTCCTCGATCCTAATAACTCTTAAATTTGGTCTTTTCATGATGTCCCATATTTCCTGGAGGTTTTGTTCATGATTCCTAACCATCTTCTTTGTTTGCTCAACTTTGTTTTCAAGATTAAATATTTTGTTTTCATTGTCTGAGGTTCTGTCTTCCAAGTGATCTATTCTGTTAATTATGCTTTCTATTGAGTTTTTAACTTGGTTTTTTGTTTCCTTCATTTCCTTGTTTCCTTCAAGAATTTCTGTTTTTTTCTCAGAGCTTCTATCTCTTTCTTGAAATGATTCTTTTCTTCCTGCAATTGCTCTATTAGCTGATTATGCATAGCCTGAATCTGCTCTCTTGTCACATCATTCTCTTCTCTAATCATTTTAATTATGGACATTCTGAACTCCTTTTCTGTCATTCCTTCTACCATGCTGCCTTTG
>JAJEJO010004806.1:0-17273 GCA_020662805.1 Glaucomys volans
AAAATGAGAGAGAGTAAAAGTGAGAGTGAGTGAGAGAGAAAAAGAGAAAGACAGAGTAAGAGTGAGTGAGAGAATGAGAGTGAGTGAGAGAGAGAGGCAGATGAACAGAATGTCTGCTATCATGGCTGAGGTAGAGAGAGAGAAAAAGGCAGGGGAGTTATTCTTAAGTAGTGGAATTTAATGACGATCAGACCAATGGTTGTGGAGAATGTTCGCAGGATGAAGAATGGACCAATGGCTGGCTAGGATGTTCACAGGCTGACAAACTGGCTTGTAACATGGGAGGGGAAGGAATGTTGCTGAAAGCAGGGTTTTTCCTTGGAGGGGGTGAGGCAATGAAGAAACAAGAATCAACTCCAGGAGACAGGTTCTGTGACACAATCTCAGCTTTAATGTGGAAATACACATCTTTTATACAGGAAGGGAGCTAATGAACAAAGAAGCAGAAATGTGAGACTCTGTGAGAGCGGTCCAGCCAGAAACTGCACAATGCAGAAGAAGAGGGAGATGGGAGCATGGGGTGAGACTCCTGAGACAAAACCCTGTTGGTGGGGGGATCACTTAGGGGTGTGCTGCCCAAGCATGATAATGCTGGGTGTTCCACAGGATTTTACCCACTCCACAGCCACAAGGATGCACATGCCTCAGTGGCTCTTCCCACATCTCCTACATTCTGCGCCCCCCCCCTTTTCGGTTTTTTGCATATGTTATTGGCTGGCTTGCCCAAGAGCAACAGTAATATTGCAATACATGAGGTAGATTCCATTGGATAAATTGGGCAGGTCCAGAGCTTGAATTGTTAATTACATCATTGATCAATAATAACAATTATGAACCCTTGTGGATTTCCCCCTTCCCCCTTAATGGATGCCAACAGGGCTTTTACTACTAATTATTGTTGCTGCTTGTGTTTTTGTAGTTGCTTTTTAAAAAGATTATACATGCATTGAAATCCACAGAGACAAAGTAATAACAGAAAGATACTAATAACTCCACTAAGGAACAGATTTTTTAACCAAGGGATATGGGGCAGCCAAGATGCTAACTAATCCCATAATTCTATACTCCCCTCATATTGTCATATGTTAGTGACTATGGTTTTAAGGTGAGTGAGTTCTTGTGCAATAGTATCACTATTATCACTGAGATTAAAACAACACATATTTTTTACTTCCTTGCAGCCCTTGTGGTTGTAACAGTAATAAATAATCAATTGCTGCCCTGTTGTTGAGAATAGCTTCTCAGTGTTGTTTTTGTTCATCATTTAACATAGCTATGGCAGTGGAGGTGTAATTAACATTTTTTACCATAGCACAAGTCAATTTTGTGACTTCCTTATAGGCTCCCACTGCTAGACCCAGAATGCCTACAAGGAAAAAGGTTAAAGCAGTGTATTCCACTTTAGACAGGAGATGGCCAGATCATCACAAGCTTCATCAAGTGGTATAGATCTCTTTTGAATTTGTTGTGCTGGGTGATGTCTGATAAGCTCATTGTGAAAGGGAAGAAAAACAGACGACTAAGGCAATGGGTACCATGAGATATATTGGCTGAGATATAATTAAAGGTGTATGACCCACAGGAGAAAAACCAGCCAGGTGGTAAGGGAATATGTCCATTTCCATAGCTAATTGGCTCAGTATTAATACAGGTAAAGGAAGTGTGGCCAAAAGGTCTACAGTTGGTAGGACAATTTTGAATCTCTGCACAGGTGTCATTGCTATTAAGGGCAACAATGGGAGTGAGTAATTCCATTGCATTAACAGGCTTTGTGAATTGGGGAGTACCCCAATTATGTGAGTCCTTATAAGAGATGTTTTTCTTAATGGTGGAAAACAAGGTCATATTGGTTATTTCTTGCTCTGGATGACAGACTGGAAGGAGGAAAGAACCTAAGATCATTCTCACCTGAACATCTTGACGAATACAAATTTCAGAACCATTTAAATTTCTGCTAAGTGAACCCACATGTTTTATTGCATACAAGGATTGAAAGGAGTGGATGTGGCATTGGCAGCATTTAAGTTAGCAGTAATAATGGCACACATTAAAAGGAATAAAGTCATAGGCCCTGGATTTGCTTCTGGAGCCATGGTTGCTGCTTGATCTGTAAGACTTTTGATGTCTCCCCAGGTGATTTTGTGCACACAGCAGCATCTTTCTCTGTGGGACTGGTGTGGTCCACCACCTGGAGGGCGCTGGTCATCAATCAATAAGTCCTTCATCTCCTGTGTTGGAGGCCTTAACATGAGGACAGATGTTTCTGGCAGGCACCCACAGAGGTCGTTCTGCTGTTTCTCGAAAGACACAAGCAAATTCTCTGCCCTGGGTTAGCAATGGGTGCGAATCATGCCATATGTTGGATAGAGGGTCCTTCTACCACACCAATGGTAATGGCATGGGAGATGGTAATAGAGCACCCCAATGTTTATGGATAGGAGAGAGACCTTTTTCATCAAAAGTGAGAAAATTTAATGTAAAAAGTGCTTGTATTGTTATTTGTAAAGGAGAATGTAGGGGTGTGTTCCCCCTCCTTTTTTAATCTGGAGTTTGAGTATTCCATTAACTTGTTCAATGATCCCTTGGCCCTGGGGATTGTAGGGTATACCTGTGATATGATAAATATTAAAACTCTTTAGGAAAGTTTGAAAAGCAGAGGCTGTATAGCAAGGCACATTATTTGATTAAATGGACCAAGGAACTCCAAGAGTGAGAAAAGCTTTCTTTAAGAAATTCATAGCGTGTTTTGTTTTTTCTCCGGACATAAGTAAGGCAAATATGACTTTTGAGTATGTATCAATGGCCACATGTATATATTTTAATTTGCCCAAAGGAGTGTGATGAGTGACATCTATTTGCCAGAGTTTATTGGTGGTGAGTCCACGTGATATTGTGTCTTGGGGTTGTAATGGCCCCAAAGGGAGCAAGGGACCGCACTTTTGACATGATCTCACTAGGTGTTTGCAAGATGCTAATGTTAGATGGGGGTATCAGTCTATGTATGGCAGCTCCAGAGAGGTGAAATTTGGCATGTAGTTCTTTGGCTTGTTGTAGAGGAGATAAGGTAGTGGTCATGATGTACTTATCTACTTCTTCATTTCCCTGTGTTAGTGTGCCTGTCAATTGGGTATGGGATCGAAGGTATTGAATGTACCAAGGATGTTCTCTATTTTCTAATAACTGTAGCTGTTGAATGTGTTTATCTAAGAGCATGTTCTGGGATCTGAACAAAGCAAAAGGTAATTGTTTATCAAGCTGAACCACATATTTACTGTCTGGAAATATGTTTAAAGGGAATTCTTGATTTTGAAGCAACACCTCAGTGAGAACCCGAAGCTCTCCTAATTGAACAGAGCCTCCATGAGGACCTCTTTTTCCTTGAGGGTTTAATCCTTTGATTATATACCCACAAATGGTTTTATTAGCATCTGTGAAGGCCAGATCAGTATTGGGAACTGCCTGATTTTGTGGTAAGACTTGCCCATTAGCAGATAAGGGGAAATTAAAAAGCATCTTAATTGCCTGAGTTTTGGGGTAATGATTGCTTAGTTATCCTGGGAAGCCTGCTATCAAAGTGTGATATAAAGTGTTGATCAATTCCAAACCTTTTAATTGAATTTTTGTAAAGGGCATAACAATAATGTTGGGTTCTGTAGCATATAAATGAATGCACAATTTTCCAGCTTTTATAGCTAACAAGAGGATTGCAACTAAGATAGGAGTTATCTTTTGAGTGGTACTACAAGATAAATGTACCCAGAAAAGGGGTTGAATTTCTTGTGCTAACATGCCCACTGGTGCACCTTTAGTAGGGACTATGTAGACCCCTATAGGCACATGGTTTCAAAATCTGATTACTTGTAATTGCTGTGTTTGTTTTTAAATTAGGTTTAGCACCATTTTTGCTTCTGTTGAGAGAGGTTTAGGAGTTAAAAGATCAGTCCTTTTTAACATTTAAAACAGAGAATCTAGGTCACTAGAGGATAGGTGGAGAAAAGAGTGTCACCAATTAATATTGCTGCATAATTGTTGTAATTCAGTTAATGTATATTTTTCTTTAATAAGTAACTTAGGCCTAGCAGGGGAGATCCTTTCCTGAATAGAATACCCTAAAAAGGTGAATGGTGGGATTGTCTGAACTTTTTCTGGTGCAACTTTTAGGCCTATTACTTGTAGGTTTAATATTAAAGCTTCAACTATTCTCTTTAAGGAAGTTTGATCTGGGTGTGCCACCAGAATATCATCCATATAACGGATGATTAAGGCAGAAACTCTTAAAGGCCTAGTAGCATGAGCCATGGAATGTTGGCAAATAGGGCTATTTTTCATTCCGAGGTAATACTGTCCATTGGTACCTATCAGTAGGATTGTTATTATTGGGTGCTGGTACTGTAAAGGCAAAACGCATGATGGTGGGCAACACCGCAGCCTCCCACGGCTCACCGCCAGGGCATTTATCCCCGGGGTACTGTCAACTTACGTGACTTCCCACAGTGTGAGCCCCACCCTGGTGGGGCAGCCGTGGGCAGTGACAGCAGTCCAAGCAGGCAGGCCCAGGGGCCACGCGGTGGTAGCTAGGGTCCTCTGGGGAGGGGGAGCGGGAGAAGTGGGTCTGGCCTGTGTGGGCCCACCACTGGGGGTGGACAGCAGGACCCCAGACATGTGCAGGTGCTCTCTCTCCGACACACACACCTCACTGCAGGTGACACCAATGCACACTGGCCACCTGCTGATGTTGAATTTTGCGTTCCACTGATTCCATGCATCTAGCAACAAAATCTGAAAAGGATTCCATAGTCTTTTGTATTAATTTTGGCAATGGTTTATCATGTTTGCTTGGCAGTTTTTTTAAAAGCTTTTAGGGCATACAAGCACACCTGATCAAAACACTGAGCTGGCCCTTGCACCTGAATTGCTGGGGAGTCATAAATTCCTACCCCCCATAAACAGTCAGTATTGAATTGTACCTCAGCCCATTGATTTCTCTTTGCTTGCAGGTCACTTTCATCATAATAAGCTGCTTTCCACAAAAGAAAATTTCCAGGAGAAAGGACAGTGTGGGCCAATTTTATATAATCAAAAGGACAATTAAGATCTAATGAAATTTGCTCCAGCAACTGATTGAACCATGGGCTGTGAGGACCATCATCTTTAGCTGCCTGCCTTAAAGTCTTTAAAATTTCTTGTGGGTGAGGTTTCCAAAGCCTCAGATTTTGTGGGGTCAGATTCATATCAACAGGGAAAGCCTCTATGGGCTTATGTACTCTGGAAAAATCTGAACGCCTGGCACGATCCCTTTGTGCACATAAGGAATGACTTATAACGTCGTCTGGCTCCCCGGTGGAATGTGACTGGGGAGAATATGCTGCCCAAGGGTTGCTAGATGGCACTCCAAACTCTATGGGAAGCTCTGGGTATAATCTTTGCTGCACCACAGTGGCCACTGCCTCCTTTGTTTGGTCTTGCACCAAACTTTGTGGTGGCTATGGTGGTTGGGGGAGGGGAGGAGGCAGGAAGGCACAGCTACTCCTGCATGGTGCTCAACTCTGTGGACCAAGCACACTCACCCCCGGAGCTCACCTCCTGGCTGCTCCCCCTCCTTCCCTGCCCCCTGGTGGCACTACCTCCTTTATTAGGTCTTGTGCCAATCTTTCGGGCACCACAGTGGCTGCCCCCTCCCCCTGAGGGGAGCTGTGGGAGGGCTCTGAGTCACAGGCATCTGACCTGAGATCAGGGGGGGTTCTTTTATTTGTGTCCCTGCAGTTAAAATTTCAGTTAAGTTGGGAAGTTCTGTTTCTGGAAGTCCTGAAGCAAAGCTAATATGGCAGTAATAATGGGGAAGCAGGTAAGTGAGCACTTTCTATCCTCTTGTACTTCTGCCTTATGGGTGAGGAAAATGATCTTACTCCAAAAATCTGGGTCCCACAGATTAACAGTGGTAGCCCAAGGGGCGAGGCTGAGTACTATGTCCCAGACATGCTGCACTTCCCTCTCTTCTATTTTAATCTGCCTGCTCCTGAGTAAGGCACATAAGGCTTTAGCCTGGGCTCTCATAGCGAGGAAGGTATGTTACCCATCAGGAGGGTCCCTCACCCAGCACGGGTCTGATTAGGACACGGGGTCTCCAAGATGATCAGCAATTCAGGATCCAGTTAAGGAAAAGGGGTTTCCAAGACGATCATTTCCAAGGGCCCCACACTGGGTGCCAGCTGTCACGGAATGCTGGGGTTTTCCTTGGAAGGGGGTGAGGCCATGGAGCAACAAGAATCAGCTCCAGGAGACAGGTTCTGTGATGCAATATCAGCTTTAATGCAGAAATACACATCTTTTATATAGGAGGGGAGGCTAATGAACAAAGAAACAGAAATGCAAGAGCCTATGAGAGCGGTCCAGACAGAAACTGCACAATGCAGAAGAGAGAGATGGGGGGGATGGGGTGAGACTCTCCTGAGACAATGCCCCATTAAAGGAAGGCAGTTACTTAGGGGTGTTCCGCCCAAGCATGATAATCCTGGGTGTTCCACAGGATTTTACCCCCTCCACAGCCCCAAGGATGCATATGCCTCGGTGGCTCTTCCCACATGTCCTACAGAGGAATACTGGTGGCAGTTGATGCCAATATTCCTCCCTTTTTGTTTTTATAGGTGGTAGGATAATGGTCTTTCTTCTGGAGCTTCTTCCTGATGGTTAGGGGTGAAAAGTCTCATTCCTTTGGAGCTTCCTCAGTGGCTGACAGGAGATGGTCGCTGCTAGTGAGGACAGGTTGTTGTCCTGTGGGAAATGATCACACTTGAGCATGTCGGGCCAGGGGAAGCTGAAGGCAGACATCACCAGAGCACAGTGGTCCTTCACCTGCATGCAGACTGACTGGCACGGTTGGATGGTCTCATCTAGGTCGTCAAGGCAGACAAGAGTGAAAAGCGAGCACAGGAACTTCTTGGTGTCCAGGTGGCACTGCTTCATGACCAGTGGGATCCAGGCACCTGCCTGCTCCAGCACCTCCTTCATGGTCTCATGGCCCAGCAGTTTGGGCAGCTGCATGTTCTGGTACTCAATGTCATGGCACAGCTGCAGGTTGGCCAGGGTGGGTTTGCAATTGCTGCATGTATAGAAGAAGTCAGGCTGGCCAAAGAGGAGGAGCCCATGTGCAGAGCCAAGACAGCAGTGTGAGGCAAGGACAAGCAGCAGCAGTGAACCAGGACCCTGTGGCATCGTGGGCATGTGACCCCTGTGGGAAGGAGAGAGCTGAGCCGGGGGAAGCACATGGCAACCAGAGCTCAAGCTCCACCCGGGCCTGCTTGCTCCATTAGGCACAGCTTGTAGGCTCAAACCAGGATGAAGAGCCCACTCCCCTAGAGCCAGTGAGGACAGACAATTGGGAATTTCTCTACCCATTTCAGCATCTGTTGCAGCATCTGGAACTTCTGTATCTGCCATAAAGTAAAATAAAATCAATAATATTTTCCTTTTAAATCTAGTTCTTTGTGTGGGAGTGAAGGTTTTAACAGCCATGGGAAGGTAGCACTGGATCTATCCAAAGAGATTAGAGACTTAGATTGATTGAGAGAACTTAGGTTCTGGTTTCAGGAGTGGTGAATGAATTATTGCTTTGAACTGACCCCTGGACAGAGATGACACCACTCCTGGGAATCTCTCAGGGGGAAGCTGCCAATTGAAAACTACCCAGTTGATGGTGACCCATGTTAAGAGGGAGAATGCTGTGCCTGACACAGAATATTTTAGCTCATAGCTTTGAGTTCAAACACCAGCTCCCAGGGATAGATAGAAAGATAACTACAATGTTTCACCAGTGCTGTAACTTTGAGTTTTGTCTGCTCAGTAGAGGCTGAACAGTGGTCTTCCTTGGTGCCACAGAACTCCCAAGTATTGCAACAGTGAAATAACTAAAAGAATGTTTCTAATCCTCTAACTTTCTTATGCCACTATAGTCCTTAACTTCTTGATTATGAGACCCTATATAAATAAACCTGCTAGGCCAGTGCTTCAGACATGTTTCTCCATCAGAGTGCAGTGTTCCACCTGATCCCAGCTTTCTCTCCATAGCTCTATATGCTGTTTATTTTAATCCCTGATCTCCTCTCGACAGTTTCTTGGGTTCAGCCATGCAGGTTGCAGCATTCTGGTCTAGACTCTAGCTGTCATTCCAGGACCTGGCCTAAGGTCAGTTTCTTCCTCCCTGCTGGACTTCTATGGGCCCATACTCCAAACTACCCTAAGAACCATACACATAGTAAATGTTTCATTGATGTTCAGTGATGGCCTCCATGCTGTACACGTCTTTCACACATTTCCATTAGAGTTATGGGTTGTTTGTGTTCTTTCCGGATTTATATGTTGAATTACTAACCCTTAATAACTCAGAATACGACTTTATTTGGAGGGAAGTTCTTTATAAAAGTAATCAAAGTAACATAAGATCATTATGGTGTGCCCTAATCCAGTGTGACTCATATCCTTATATAAAGAATATTTTTTACCACATGCTTATCTCCATGATAAGCATGGGGAGAAGACAGTGTGAAGAGACATAGGGAGAAAATGGCTTATACAAGCCAGAAAAACAGGTGCCTCTTTCAAAACAGCCTTGCCAACACCATGATTTGAGATTTCAAGTCTCCACACTGTGAGACAAAACATTTTTTACTTTAACCATCCTTTTCATAGAAGTTCTAGCAAACTGCTACAATCATGTAAGGCTCAAGGCAATCCTGTGGTCTTGAAGGGCTTATTAGTTTATCCTGTTTTACTGAGGAATGAGGAAACCAATTCAAGAAGACATACCCATGTGATTGAATTAAATGCTAACCTGCTTTCCCTGGGTTCTCATTCCTCCCAGTGTCTTTGTACTGTGATATCTCAGTTCAATGTTTTAATCATTGGCCCTGTGCTGGCAGCTTGGCTTCATTATCTATCATCTCCATGTTCTTAGAGACAAGTATACAGCATGGATGACAGTAATCATGACTTATTGCTACAGAAATTAATAAGTGCATTGAAGGAATCAATGAGTTCATGTGGAAGAGTGAATACTCCTTGAAATTCTTGTTTCCAGGGACAGATATAATCATGGCCTAATGTAAGAAAAAGAAAAGGAATAAAAGAAGGTTGGGGGCACTAGGGTTTCCTTGAAGTCCAAGTATAGAGATAGCTAGGGCAAAAGGGACAGAGCCAGGGACTGTGAGCTGCCAGGTCTCAGAGAACATCATTTGAAACCAATGTTCTGAACTTTATGAGAAGAAGCAAGACTGACAGGGTATAAAAGTGTGTCAGGTGTGGGTTGGCTGGAAAGTTCTACCTGCAGCATACTAAGGGCCTGGTCACCTCCCCCATGGCCAGAAGTAACTGGAAATTCTGCTGGGCTCTTTGAACACACTGTGCCGAGTGTATAGTCTGGCAGGTTTTAAATGAGTGCTAGTTGGCTACAGACTCTCAGTGAGAAGGTTGGCCAGCAGCTCCTGCTAAAGTGACACTCCCAAACCTTGACAGTCACTCCCAACCCAGCACAGTCACATTGAGGGTGAATTTTTCTGTAAAAGGGACAACACTTTCCCAATAAATGCTGGCAGGTGAGCAGTGGGTAGAGATAGCACACGGACTCCCCTGACAAGTTTCCCTAGTTTGGGTAAAAGCTGAGAATGAACAAATAGTATGATAACCGTATCCCACAAACATCCACATACCCGAAGAATTCTAAAATTGTGAATCTAGAAAAAGTTGCCCCACTAAAAAAAACACAGCAGGGATAGATTGAATCTTTCTGTGATTGCTGTTCTATTAGTCATTTTGTGTCTTTCTCGTTATGTGTTTTTTTCATAGTTTTATCTAATTTTATATATTTTTTCCAATTATTGGATTTTCCCCTCAATATTTCTTTTCTTCTTTCACAACTCTGTCTCAGCAAAAGAAACAATCAGCAATGTGAACAGAGAGAGCCTACAGAGTGGGAGAAAATCTTTGCCACACACACTTCAGATACAGCATTAATATCCAGAATTTTTAATGAGCTCAAAAACTTTCCAGAAAGAACACAAATAACCCAATCAATAAATGGGCTAAGGAAATGAACAGACACTTCACAGAAGAGGATCTACAAGCAATCAACAGATGTATGAAAAAATGTTCAACATCTCTAGTAATAAGAGAAATGCAAATCAAAACCACCTTAAAATTTCATCTCACCCCAGTTAGAGTGTCTATTATCAAGAATACAGGCAACAACAGGTTTTGGCAAGGATGTAGGGGAAAAGGTACACTCATACATTGCTGGTGGGATTGCAAATTAGGGCAGCCACTCTGGAAAGTGCTGTGGACATTTCTTAGAAAACTCAGAATGGATCCACCATTTGACCCAGATATACCACTCCTTGGCCTATACCCCAAGGACTTAAAATCAGCATAGTACAGTGACACAGCCACATCAATGTTCATAGCTACTCAATTCACAATAGCTAGATTGTGGAACAACTTGGATGCCCTTCAATAGATGAATGGATAAAGAAACTGGGGTTTATATACAAAATGGACTATTACTGAGCCATAAAGAATAAAACTATGAATTTCACAGTGTCTCCAAGAGAGAGCACCAGCCTGCCACTGCCTGAGTCCCCAGCATAGAGCTGTCTGGTGCCATTGTACAGCATCTCTGGGAGAAAGCACCAGCCTGCACCCACCTGAGTCCCAAGTGCAGAACTCAGGCCATCTGGTGTCATTGTTCAGCATGTCCAGGATAGAGCACTGGCCTGCCACTGCCTGAGTCCCCAACACGGAGCTCAGGTCTTCTGGCACCATTTTACAGCATCTCTGGAAGAGAGCACTGGCCTGCAGCCACCTGAGTCCCTACCACGGAGCTCAGGCCTGCCTGGGCATCAAGCCCAGTGTCTCCATCACTGAGGATAGGTCTGCGCCCCCTCCCCAACTCGGTCTAGTGCCCAGGCCCACACCCTGGCCTGGAGTCTAGCACCTGTGCTGCAACTGATCATCTATCAACACCAGGATGCCTCTGTCTGGAAGCATTGTTTATTCCCAACCTGGAGGTAGTGGGACAGCACCCTTCTTGGGTCACTGCTTGATCAACACCTCTCAAACATCAGGCCATTGAAAAATAAGAGCTTTGAACTGTACAGTATATTTTTGTTGCAGAATATTTTTAAATTAGTTGTATTACTATGATTATTCCTAATATACCCACTATATTCCTCCCCTTTTTCTTTTATTAATAATCTTATCACTCTGTCTTCCTCTTTTATACCTGTTTCCTTGAAGAATCTCTTTTTTCTCATGCTAACAAACCATTTCTTTTAATTCCACTTCCACTATTCCTATGACATAGTATATCGATAGACTCACTTCTTATCTCATTACTGTTATGTCCTATACCCCTCCTCATCTTTTCTGTCCAACATTAGAAATTGTACTCCATATTGCAAACTTATTGGTTATGCTGTAGATAATAATTTAAGCTCATCTCTGTTTATTAAGACAACACTGTTAATACCTTAATAGGGACTATTTAGATTAAGGGCACATATTGTTTATATGGTGTGCTGCTAATATTGATCTCTCACTTCAAGGGGAGGTATTGGAAACTGGCAGGAACCCTATAAGTCTTTAAGGGGCAACTGCAATACCTACGATTTGCACTGCTACAGGGGAAGATACACTAGCAACATGAGAAAACATGGGAAGAAAATGTCCCAAACAAACCCAGATACTATACCAAATGAAACCAATGACAACATGGCAGAAGTATTATCAGAAAGGGAGTTCAGAATGTACACAATTAAAATGATCCAAGAAGTGAACAAGGAGTCAAGAGAGCAAATGCAGGCAATGCTAAAAGAGCAACTGCAGGAAGCAAAAGATCATTTCAATAGAGATAGATATTCTGAAAAAGAAACAAACAGAAATCCTTGAAATGAAGGACACAATAAACCAAATTAAAAACTCAATAAAAAAGCTTAACCAACAGGCTAGATCACTTGGAAGACAGAATATCAGACAATGAAGACAAAATGTTTAATCTTGAAAACAAACTCAACCAGACAGAGAAGATGGTAAGGAATCATGAACAGAATCTCCAAGAATTATGGGATATCATGAAAAGACCAAATTAAAGAGTTATTGGGATTGAGGAAGGCACAGAGACACAAACTAAAGGAATGAATAATCTGTTCAATGAAATAATATCAGAAAATTTCCCAAATCTGATGAATGAAATGGAAAATCAAATTCAAGAGACTTATAGGACACAAAATGCACAAAATCACAACAGATCCTCACCCAGGCACATTATAGTGAAAATACCTAACATACAAAACAAAGATAGAATTTTAAAGGCTGCAAGAGAAAAACATCAGATTACATTTAGGGGGAAACCAATATAAATATCAGCAGATTTCTCAGTCCAGACCCTAAAAGCAAGAAGGGCCTGGAACAACATATTCCAAGCAATGAAAGAAAATGGATGCCAACCAAGAATCTTATACCCAGCAAAACTTACCTTCAGATTTGAAGATGAAATAAAATCATTCCATGATAAACACAAGCTAAAAGAATTCACAAATAGAAAGCCTGCCCTAGAGAAAATCCTCAGCAAAATATTCCAAGAGGAAGAAATGAGAAAAAGCAATGTAAGTCAGTAAAGGGAGGAATTACCCAAAAGGAACAGTCAACTAAAGGAAAAAACAAGGTATATTAAAGGCCAAAAGTAAGTCAAAAAGACCGGGAATACAAGTCATATATCAATAATAACCCTCAATGTTAATGGCCTGAACTCATCATTCAAAAGAAACAGACTGGAAGATTGGATTAAAAAGAAAGACCCAACAATATGCTGCCTTCAAGAGACTCATCTCATAGAAAAACATACCCACTGACTAAAGGTGAAAGGTTGGGAAAAAACATACCATGCACACAGACTCAGTAAAAATGCAGGGGTTTCCATCCTCATAGCACATAAAGTGGACTTCAACCCAAAATTATTTAGACAGGATAAAGAAGGATATTTCATACTCCTTAAGGGAAGCATAAATCAGCAAGATATAACAATCATAAATATTTATGCCCCAAACAATGGTGCATCCATGTACATCAGTCAAATCCTTCTCAATTCCAGGAACCAAATAGACCACAACACAATAATACTAGGTGACTTTAACACACCCCTCTCACCATTGGACAGATCTTCTAAGCAAAAACTGACCAAAGAAACCATCAAACTCAATAACACAATTGCTAATTTAGAATTCACAGGCATATATAGAATATTCCATCCATCAATGAGTGAATACACCCTCGGAGAAGCACATGGATCCTTCTCTAAACTAGATCATATGTTATGCCACAAAGCTACTCTTAGCAAATATAAAAAGATAGAAATATACTACCTTGCATTCAATCAGATCATAATGGATTGAAATTAGAAATCAATGATAAAATAAAAAACAAACTACCCTAACATCTGGAGATTAAATAATATGCTGTTGAATGATGCATGGATAACAGAAGACATTGGGGGGAAACAAAATAGTTCTTAGAGGTCAATGAGGAAAATGACACAACATATCAAAATCTCTGGGATACTATGAGAGCAGTGTTAAGAGGAAAATTCATTGCATGCACTGCATTCAAAAAAAGAATGAAAAGTGAATGAATAAATGACCTCACATTATAGCTCGAAGCCCTAGAAAAAGAGGAACAGATCATCACAAAAGTAGTAGAAGACAGGAAATGATTAAAATCAGAGCAGAAATCAATGAAATTGAAACAAAAGAAACAATTCAAAAAATTGAAAAAACAAAAAGTTGGTTCTTTGAAAAAAATAAAGGAAATTGATAAACCCTTAGCCACACTAACAAAGAGAAAGAGAGAGAAAATCCAAATTACTAAAATTCATGATGGAAATGGAAATATTACAAAAGACATTATTTAAATACAAAACATAATTAGAAGCTATTTTGAAAATTTATACTCCAACAAAATAGAAAACCTGGAAGACATCAACAGGTTCCTAGGGCCATATGAGCCACCAAAGCTGAATCTGGAGGACATACACAATTTAAATAGATCAATTTCAAGCAATGAAAAAGAAGAAGCCATCAAAAGTCTACCAACAAAGAAAAGTTCAGGACCAGATGAATTCACAGCCAAGTTCTATAAGACCTTCAAAAAGGAGCTCATTCCAATTCTCCTCAAACTATTCCATGAAATAGAGGAGGAGAGAACCCTTCCAATCTCATTCTGTGAAGCTAATATTACCCTGACACCAAAACCAGACAAAGACATATCAAGGAAAGAAAATTTCAGACCAATATCCCTGATGAACTTAGATGCAAAAATTCTTAACAAAATTTTAGCAAATCGCATACAAAAACATATTAAAAAGATAGTGCACCATGATCAAGTGGGTTTCATCCCAGGGATGCAAGGTTGGTTCAACATCCAGAAATCAATAAATGTAATTCACCACATCAACACTTAAAGTTAAGAACCACATGATTATTTCAATAGATGCAGAAAAAGTATTTGATAAAATGCAGCACCCCTTCATGCTCAAAATACTATAAAAAATAGGGATAGAGGGAATGTTCCTTAACATTGTAAAGGCTATCTATGCTAAGCCTACAGTCAATATCATTCTAAATGGAGAAAAATTGAAAGCATTCCCCCTGAAAACTGGAACAAGGCAGGGATGCCCTCTTTCACCACTTCTATTCAACATCATCCTTCAAACTCTAGCCAGAGCAATTGTAGAGACCAAAGAAATTAAGGTGATAAGAATAGGAAAAAAAGAGCTCAAACTATCCCTATTTGCTGATGACACGATTCTCTATTTAGAGGAGCTGAAAAATTCCACCAGAAAACTTCTGGAACTCATAAATGAATTCAGTAAAGCAGCAGGATATAAAATTAATGCTCACAAATCTAATGCATTTTTATTGATAAGTGATGAACCCTCTGAAAGAGAAATTAGGAAAACTTCTCCTTTCACAATAGCCTCTAAAAAAAAAAATACTTGGGAATCAACCTAACAAAAAAATGTGAAAGACCTCTACAATGAGAACTACAGAACACTAAAGAAAGAAATTACAGAAAATCTGAGACAATGGAAAGATCTCCCATGTTCTTGGATAGGCAGAATTAATATTGTCAAAATGGCCATACTACCAAAAGTGCTATACAAATTCAATGCAATTCCAATTAAAATCCCAAAGATGGACCTCATAGAAATAGATCAAGCAATCATGAAATTCATTTGGAGGAATAAGAGACCCAGAATATCTAAAGCAATTCTTAGCAAGAAGAGCGAAGCAGGGGGTATCACAATACCAGACCTTCAACTATACTCCAGAGAAATATAACAAAACCAGCATGGTATTGGCACCAAAATAGGCAGGTAGATCAATGGTACAGAATAGAGGACACAGAGACAAACCCACATAAATACAGTTTTCTCATACTAGTCAAAGGAGCCAAAAACATACAATGGAGAAATGATAGCCTCTTCAACAAATGGTGCTGAGATAACTGGAAATCCACATGCAGCAAAATGAATCTAAATCCCTCTCTCTCACCCTGTACAAAACTCAACTCAAAATGGATCAAACCTAGGAATTAGACCAGAGACCCTGCACCTAATAGAAGAAAAAGTAGGTCTAAATCTTCATCATGTGGGCTTAGGATCAGATTTCTTTAACATGACTCCCAAAGCACAAGAAATAAAAGCAGGAATCAATAATTGGGATAGGTTCAAACTAAAAATATTTTTCTCAGCAAAGGAAACAATCAGCAATGTGAAGAGAAAACCTACAGAGTTGGAGAAAATCTTCGCCACACGCACTTCAGATAGACCACTCATTTCCAGAATTTATAAAGAACTCCAAAACTTAGCACCAAGAATACAAATAACCCAATCAATAAAGGGACTAAGGAAAAGGGCAGACACTTTACAGAAGAAGATCTACAAGTAATCAACAGATATATGAAAAAATGTTCAATATCCCTAGTAATAAGAGAAATGCAAATCAAAACTACCCTAAGATATCATCTCACCCCAATTAGAATGTCTATTATCAAGAATACAAGCAACAATAGATGTTCCCGAGGATGTGAGGAAAAAGGTACACTCATACATTGCTGGTGGGAGTACAAATTAGTGCAGCCACTCTGGAAAACAATATGGAGATTCCTTAGTAAACTTGGAATGGATCCACCTTTTGACCTAGCTAACCCACTCCTTGGCCTATACCTAAAGGACTTAAAATCAGATTACTACAGTGATGCAGTCACATCAATTTTCATAGTTGCTCAATTTACAATAGCTAGATTGTGGAACCAACCTAGATGCCCTTCAATAGATGAATGGATAAAGAAACTGTGGTACATATACACAATGGCATATTACTCAGCCATGGAGAAGGATAAAATTTTTGTCATTTGCAGGTAAATGGATGCAGTTGGAGATGCATCCATTAGATGCATCCATTAGGAAGTTTTCCTAATTTCTCTTTCAGAGGGTTCATCACTTATGAACAAAAATGCATTAGATTTATGAGCATCTCCATCTGCATGCTAAGTGAGATTAGCCAATCCCAAAAAAACAAAGGCTGAATGTTCTTTCTAATAAGTGGATGATGATACATAATGCAGGGTGGGAGGGAGGCAAGAATGGAGGAAAGATGGATTTCATAGGGAAAAAGGGGGGGATGGTATTAGGGAGGGGGTTAGAATAATAACAGAATGAGACAAACATCATTACCCTATGTACATGTATGATTACACAAATGGTGTGACTCTATTTTATGTACAACCAGAGAAACAAAAGCTGTAACCCACTTGTGCACAATGAATCAAAATAAAAAAAGAGACAGATCCAAGATGGCGGACTAGAGGAAGGCTGCATTCCTACTTGCTCCGTGGATTCCTACTTGCTCGGGATTCAAACAGCAGGAATGACTCTCAACGAGATTTTATATTCAAAGCACATATAAGGGGTCCCCAGGTGCCGCTCCAGAACCAACTCAGCCGGGCTGGGCTCGGCCCGCCGCGGGCAGCTACCATTCAGAAGCGCCAGACCCTGCAGCTGCTTCGGAGCCACTGACCTGGGTCTGCGCCAGCCAATAAGTGAGTGCGGGTCCCCAGTAGCGCTTTGGAGTCACTGGCCGCCGCTCCGGCACCAGCCGGCGGCCTCCCAAGCAGAGACCGAGCATCTCAGGCTACCTGGGGCATCCAGAGGCGTCCAGGAAACTCTGGGA
>JAJEJO010004806.1:31643-47479 GCA_020662805.1 Glaucomys volans
TTTGTGTACAACCAGAGAAACATGGCTGTATTCCATTTGTGTTCAATGAATCAAAAAGTAAATAAAAAAATTTAAAAAAATCATTGTGTCATGAGTTAGATGGCAATTTTATTAGAAGTTTTTTGAACTGAATTGAAGCAGTTGGATCCACAATTGGAAAAGAGGGAGTTGGAAGGTTAGATAATAACAAGTCATTATGGTTCTTAGTTTATGAACTCTACTTTTTCCACTGAGTTTTAACTAGAAAATAGAGGTAGAAACTAAAATGTTTTTAATGATTTTTAAGAGTTGCCTATAAAATCTAGCTTTTAAAATCAAACAAATTCAAAATTGAAAGTTGAAAACTGTTTAGAATTGATGAACAACACTGATTCTAATATTTTAGGTTATATTTAGTACTTGCTTTTCTGCTTCAGATCTGGAAGGGGATAGAACTCTGTTACCAGTCTGGAGACATGTGACCAGTCAACATTATTGCTCTTGATGTCTCCATAAAAGTATTGGTTTTGCAAAACAAAACCTTTTTGAAAATTGTTCTGGGGAAAAAAATCACTTTTCTACACAAATAGCAAATAAACCCTTTAGAGTGTTCTTCCCAGAATGCTTTGTAATGTAATGTTTCCTACAAAAGATGATACATCCCAGAAACACTGCAGACATTTCTTCTTTTAAAGGTTTGCCAAAGTGTAAGTTCTTGTGACATCTGAGCTTAAACATTGGCACAGCTAGTTACTTAGAAACAATGAACATTTCTTTGTGCCTCTGGAGAATGCAACTAAATAGAAAGTGGCTTGCCCACACATGACAATGCCAAGGGCACACTTGTACACCCAAGGACACGAGCAAGGTGTACGCGCACCTGGGGATACTAATGCATTCATGTACCTCTTACCGTCACCTAATCAACCTACTGTCAAAAGTGCTGGTTAAAATATAAAAAAGACAATGGATCACCTGGTTGTTTTACTATCCTAACTGGTCTGGTGTTTTCCTCTTAAATTACTGAGCTGATCAACTATATTCATGTTATAAAGTCAAGCCTATGTTATATTCAGGGACTGGAAATGTATCACTCCTTTGTCTACATATGAGTGTGTAAATGGTTTTAAAGGAGACACTTTTGCAAGTTGACTGTAAAATAGGAAATAGGATGTAGGACACTTTTTATTTGTGTGTATTTTCATTAACTAGAATTTTATTCATTTAAAACTGCAGGAATCTTTTGGACCAAAAGAGGGATGAGGACTTAAAAGTTACGAGTGGGGCATCCCCATGTGTAAGAGGAGAATAGCTCTTTCTAACTCCAATGTCATCTCTAGCTCCAAGCCAGCCAGGGAGGCATTAGGGTATCATTGAGATGGACTGGTAGTATCATATGCTTGGCTGACAGTTCAACCGTAGAGATCCATGTGATGAAGCAGAAAAAAGAAAATAATAAATCAGAATCCCTCTCAAAAAGAAAACATTAAGTGACATAAATACATTCCCATTTGAACTTGTTATTCAAGGATAAATAAAACTTTTTAAACAATGTAGAGTGTTCTTATTCATAGATGATTCCCTAGGTGACTAATGCCCAACCTTTTAATTATCAGAGTGGCACTCCTTAGAATGCAAAGTATTTAGGAAGTCTACTTACCGTTGCTTGGATGATGGGGCTAATCATGAACACACAGACATACGCCTGGAAAAAGGCAGTTTGTGTTCCGAGGGCACCAGCTTGGGAAGTATTCTTCTAAGCTTCGTATTTTAGGTTCATACACTTTGGGAACACAAACATATTTCCCATACAAAGAAGCCAGTAATAATTAGCATCATAGCTATACAAAAGTCCTTTATATGCTAATTTGGCTTTTACATTGGAAGTGAAATTAGTCCATTGCTCAGAAACATAACTGCAATTATGTGCTTCTGCCTCCAGCAAGTCTACAAAAGTTTGTATCATGAACCAAAATCAAAGAACAGCTTTAGACTTCTTAAAAGTTTAGGAAATAGCACTCATGATCCCAAATAGACTTACCACCTGATGTGTAAGTGCATCTCACGCACACAATAACAAAATGCTTATTCAATCTAAGCAAACAGATGCAAACCAGGTTTTGCATGGCAGGGCTTTTCCCTTCCATCTGAATGGTCCTCAACACAAATGGCAGGAATGCCAAAACTTGTGCTGGCCATTTTGTATACTTAAGGTACTTGTACAATCCACATTACATAAACCAGATCATCCGTTAGTCATTTTCATGCATTACATCTATACAGATTTAACTCCACAAACTTTGCATAATACTTAGACAAAGTCCAAATATATAGCATATTTTGTCCTCAAATGTCTCTTAGTCAGAGATATGGTAGGTTATCAAATACATCATAGTATCCTAAATTAGTAGTTGTCCATTTAATAATATTATAAATCAGATTTACAATGTGTTATTTAAGAATTGACCAACCTGAATGCTTGTCAAGGTCTTAGCCTCACCATGCCCAGCAGCTGTCCCAAAAGCCAGGCATCACCCTGCACAGGAGTGTGGAGGTCATGGCCAAGTTCTTTTTATTCTGTGTCAACGAGACATATGTCCCTCTGAAACTTTCACTCAACTGCAGAAGTATGGACTTACCTTGTTGGTAACCACTGACCTGAGCTCATAAGGTTCCTCAGCCATGTGTTGTAACAGCTGAAAGGGTGGCTGTCCAAGTGCTCAGTTCTGAAGCTGGTGGTGGTCACCTCAAATACTGAAAGCGGGAAGGTCCGTGAAAGGTGGCAGTTTGATATTGTGACAAAACCACAACAGTCAACGGTACTCCCAGAGAGATCTCAGAAAGATATCCAGGATGAAATGCACTCAATGATCTGACAGAGCACGGTGACAGTGACATTTCTACCACTTTGGCAGTTTCTTGTTCATTTGATCTACTGATTCATACAAAGATGTGGTTGTACCTGAAAAATGGGAACATTTGGGACCACAATTCATTACCAATTCTGAGGAAGTCTTTGCTCATTCACTACCACAATCTGCAGAGGAAAGAGCATGGTGGCTCTCCATCAAATCCTGAGCAGGATTTGCCCACTGGCCTCTTGGATATGCATGGTTCTAGAGTCTCCCAGTCACCCTCCAAAGAAGGGAGCTATAGCTCAAATGGGTGGATCAAAATCATGGCCTGTTGCTCAAAAGAGATACATAGAAAGGAGCAGAGACCAAAGGACAAAGGGAGGGGAGGGAGAAAGTGTTTTCCTGTGGGATGACCTCAGTGACAGCAGATCTGGGGCTCCAAACCTACCAAAGCTAGGACCCAGAAATAAGTTTGGGTGACTGTTCAGACAGTTGAAGGTAGGTCCAGGTCAACTATCTCTGCATTGGGACTCACCTTTGGGGTCCTTAAAGCAGGGGTGGGTGTTGGACTTCAACTGATCATCTGGGAAGGTCCCTAATGTTATTTTCAGAACAGGACATGCTATCATTCTGGTTTTGATTTTACTGACCTTGTGATTTCTGGCTCTGGCTTCTTGGTCTTGACCACACAGCTTTAGAAGGCTGAGCTGCCTGCCCAACCTCCCAGCTCCTGGAGTGTTGCTTCACCTTCTTACTCCTTATTTGACAGTATGTTGTTCACTCAGAAGACTGAGAGCTAGCTTGCCTGTCTCAGAATCAGGCAAGCCACTGAGGAGCATCGTGGGTGAAGTCTGCTTAGAGAGGGATAACAAGAGGATAGGAACATTTTAGCTAAGCCTTGAGACAGCATTGTGGAGAGGCAATTTTTAAGTTCTTGGAAGGCTTGGGGAGTTGGAATGATCAGTTAAATGGTCATAAATCATTTTTAGTGTAATGTTCTCACTAAAAATGTACACCAGAATGGACCATAACAGCTGACTGGACTCCCCAAAGGGAGGTTGTTTTGGCATGTGTAAACTCTATCAATACATCTAAGAAACCAAAATAAAAGTGCTCACAGAAATTTAAAATTAGGCATGAAGATCAAAGCAACTATGAAACTAGGCACCTAGAACCCTATGACATTGTCAAGGAATGCCAGGCAGTTCTGTGGAAATCTAAGTAGTCAGCCCAGGAGTGTGTCCTTACACCACAAAGGGTTTGCTGAAAAAGACAAAGTTCTTTTATAATCCCCAAAAGGTATGCCAGGTCCTTTGTGCAGTGCAGCCTTATCTAAACCAGATCCCAAATAATCTGGTAGGGTGGCTCTATCAGATGAGGTACTCAGCCTGAGAGAAGGTTCACCAAGGCAGAAAGGTAGTTCAACATAGGTGCTGTGCTAGGTCCTAGAGTTGCTGGTTCCCTCCAAAGGTGCTGTTGCTTCAGCTTCCTTTCTGGACATCATATATGTCAACCTAAATAATATCCAGAGAGAAATTCTCCAAGGAATAATGATATTCACTTGGGAACAACATACCCTTGCAAAGGGAATATGCACGTTGTTTACTACTGCTTGCAAATTCTCATCACCATGGTCTGCTATCATCAATAAATGTCATTCTTTGGAGGATCTCTTTCTGCATGTTACTTGGGTTGATAGCCTGAATGTCTAAGTCCCTCCAAAATTCGTTGTTAAAACCTAATCACTAATCTGCTGATAGTGAGAATTAGAATCTATGGAAGGCAAATTGAAACTGCGGGCTGTGTCCTCATGACTCCTACTCACGAAAGGGAGTCATGCCCTCACAACAGAGACACCAGCTGCCTTGTCCCCTGCTGTTTTATAAGAACACGAGAAGAAGACACCATCTATGAGCCAAGAAGCTGATGACTTGACCTTGAACTTTCCAGCTTCCACAAGTGTGAGCAATGAATTTTTCTGTTTATAAGTATCCAGTTCATGGCTTTTAGTTATAGAATCTCAAGCAGACTAATACACTTTACATAACGGGAGTGAGTTTACCGTGTCCTGTGCCTGCTGAGCATGGCCAACGCAGGGAGCAGGGTCAGAACATCATCACCCAGGCAGACACTGGGTGTGGGCAGAGTGGATGATGTCTCTCCTCTCTCAGGATGGCCCACCAGCGGACCATTGGAGGACTGTCCTGTGGGGAAGGAGCCACTTGGGGTCTGACAGCCTCTCCCACCAACCAAGCCCATTTGCCTCCATGGGCTCCTACCCATCCTTTTTGGACAACTGTCTACTTGCTGAGCCACCTGAGGAACCTGTAGACCCTATGTGTGAGGGAGACTGACAGGAGTTTGGCGACATGGCCAGGCTGGGTTCTGTTTTTGCATCTCATAGGATCTTTTGAAGTTGTGGACACTTCCCTGCTTTGACTATTTCTTTCAGAGAGTGCCAGAACTTCCCCTCACGCCATCTCTGTGGGCTGTGTCTATTTTCTGTTCAAACGGTGAATTTGTTGGACAGTGGTGCCTGATCTATTGGGAAAACTTCTTTTAGTTCACTAGAGAAGAGCTTCCTCTTTCTCACTGAGCTAACGCACACCCATTGCTGCCACAATAATTAATTCTCTTTGTGTTCTAGAAATCAACATTCTTTGTTGTTACCTCTCTGAATTGCCAACCAGCTTTCCCCTGCTATCTTCCTACCTCAGTATATCACCACAGAACTGTTGTTCTAATTCAGCCCTGGGGAGCTGCTATAGATGTGGGTTCCTCTGATGTTTTTCTCCCTCATCCTGTTTTAATTTACATTTCTGTAATGATTCCTGAAATTGAGCATTTTAAAATACATTTGTTGGCCATTTGCATATATCTTCATTGAAGAAAAATTTATTCAGCTCATTCATCCATTTTAAAATGAGATCAATTAGTTTCTTTTGGGGTTGCATTACTTATATATTATGGAAATCAATACCTTGTCAGGCAGAGAGCTTGCAAATATCTTCTTCCATTCTGTAGGTTGTCCCTTCACTCTGTTGATTGCTTCCTTTGATATACAGAAGCTTTTTAGTTTGATGTAATCCCATTTGTCTGTTTGTGCTTTTGTTTGTGGTCCCTTGCTCTCGGGGTCGTATCTGAAATATCTTTGCCCAGCCCAATGTCCTGAAGAATATCCCCTATATTGTTTTCATAGTTTTGTTTCTTAACTTAAGTATGATCCAGTTTGAGTTGATTTTTGTACATGCTGAAAAATAGAGATCTCATTTCTTTCTTCTGTGCATGGGTATCCAGCTATTACAGCACCACCTGTTGAAATGATCTCTTTTCTTCAATATACGTGCTTACTGCATTTGTGGAAAAGCAGTTGACCTTGAATACATGGTATCTGTGGGTTCTCTGTTCTGTCCCATTGGTCAGCATGGCTCCCTTTGTGACAGTAGCATGCTGTTCTGATTACTGTAACTTCACAATACATTGTAAAGTCAGGTATCATAATGCCTCCACCTTTGTTTTGTTTTGTTTTGTTTTAGCTCAAGGTTGCTTCGATTGTTTGGGAGATTTTTGTGGTTGCATACAAATTTTAGGAGTCATTTTTACATTTCTGTGTCTGGTGTTTTTACAGGAACTGCATTAAATTTCCAGCTCACATGGGTAGTAAGGATATTTTAGCAATATTAATTCTTCCAATCTACAAATGTGGGATACCTTTGCATTTTTGTTTCCCCTTCAATTTCTTTCAACCATGATTTGCAATTTTCACCATAGGCATCATTCACTTAATGGGCTATATTTCATTCTTGTATTTATTAGTATTAGTATTGGTATCTAATGTGAATGTGATTGCTTCCTAGATTTCTCTCTCGGGAAGTTTGGAATTGGTACCAATATTTGTCTATGTTGATTTTGTTCCCTACAACCTTCCTGAATTCATTTGTTGGTTCTAACAGTGCTGGGGTAGAGACTTTAGATTTTCCTACATATAAAATTGTATCATCTGCAAACAGGAATAAGTTGACTCTAATGTTCTCTATTTCTTTTTCTTTTGCTCTTCCTGAGACTTCCAGTAGCACATTGAATAACAGTGGCAAAAGCGGACTTCTGTGTCTTGTTTCTGATTTTAGAAGAAATAATTTCAGCTTTTCCCCCACTCAGTTTTATCCTGGCTATTGGTTTGTAATATTATAGTCCTTATTGTACCAAGGTGTATTCTTTCTCTATCTAATTAGCTGATGTGTTTGATCATGAAGGGAAGTTGACTCTTTTGAATGCTTTTTTCTCCATTTATTTACATGATTATGTGGCTCTTATTTTAATTTTGTTTATGTGATGCATTACATACATCAATTTGCATGTATTAAAAAATCCTTGCACCCCTGGGATAAAGCCCATTTCCTCATGATGTATAATATTTTTATGTGCTGTTATATTTGGTTTTCCAATATTTTGTAGAGAATTTTTGAATCTACATACAGCACATCTTCCTTCCTTCCTTCCTTCCTTCCTTCCTGCCTTGCTTCCTTCTTTCATTTCTTCCTTCCTTTCTTTTTCGTCATGTCCTTCCCTGTTTTGGAATCAGCAATTCTTTCACAGAATGAAATTAGAAAGGAAGATTCCCTCCTTTTCAATACTTTGGAATAGTTTGAGAAGAAATGTATTAGTTCTCAAAAGTTTGGTGAAATTCATCAGTGAGAAAATCCATAGTCTTTTCCCTTGGGAGAAACATTTTATTATTGATTCCATCTTCTCAATCTTTATTGATCTGTTCAGAATTTCTGTGTCCTCAACATTCAACTTGATTCCGTGTGTCCAAAAATATATATGCATTTATTCTAGATTTTCCATTTTTTTCCAAGAGTTTTGTGACAGTCCTTAAATATCCTTCATATGTGTGTGGCTCTGTTGTGATGTCTCCTTTTCCATTGCTGATTTTAAATATTTGGTTTTCTCTCTTTTTCTAGGTTAAGACTAACATCTTCATTGAGATGTAATTTGCATGCTCTAAAATTTACACTTTCATCACTCCATCATTTCTGGCATTAATTTTGTTAAAATAGTAAAATATATGAAATGAAATTTTGATAATTTGGTCAATTTGAATTCTACAATTCACTGGCATTAATTACATTCATTATGTTTTGCAGCCATAACCTCTATTTCAAAACCTTTTTCCTTCACCTCAAACAGAATTATTGTAATCATTAAGCAATAATTTCCCATTCTGCCTTTCCCCAATCCTTCATAATCTCTAATCCACTTTTCCTAGCTTTCCTTGGGGTTTATGAAATTACCTATTCTACCAGATATGACTGGAAACTTATGAGATTTGTCTTTTTGTGTCTTGCTTATTTCACTGAGCATAGTCTCAGCAAGACTATTCATGCTATATCATGTGTCAGACGTCATAACTTTCTAAAATTGAATAATATTTAACTGCATAGGCCATATTTTTTGGTATCCATTTATTTTTTGATGGACACTTCAATGTGCTCTACCTTATGACTCTTATGAACAATAATGCAATGAATTTTGACTTACCAGTATCTGTTTTAGTGCCTATGTCCAATTATTCAGAGTAAACACCTGGCACTGGAGTTGCTGAAACCTACACTAATTTTTTTTCTAGCTTTCTTTTTCCCTAAATGTTTCTATCTTGTTTCCTAATTCGTTGTACCAACTCACCTTTACCTGTAAGCATAAGAGTTCCAAAGTTATGCACATTCTGCCCAACATTTCTTATTCTCCTAAAAAGTTATTTAAGCCACGCTACGGGGTGTCTCATTGTGGTTTGGATTTCCATCATTAGTCTAACAACAAGTGATGCTGAGCATATCTTCATGTCCTTCTATTGGCCACATACCCATATTCCTCAGAGGGAAGGAAAAAGTGTCTGTTGAAATTCTCTGCCTATTTTTTTCATGGGACGGTTGTATTTTTGTTGAATATAGGAGTTCTTCATATATCTTCATTTGATTTGAAAACATATTCTGTCTTTCTGTGGGCTATCTCTTAACTCTCCAATTTTTTTGGTTATTTTATGTGTATGGAACAGGTAAGAACCCTGGTCGCTCTTTACATGTGGACATTCAGATTTCTCCCTCTTGCTCACCTCCTCGTACTCCTTGGGTCAGGGTCAGGTCTCCACCTCTGGGACTCAGACACTGACACTTGCTCTCATGTGGTGTGGCTCCTCCTTTGCTACCACAGGACTGAGTGTCATAATGGTAGCTAGCTCCCCTTGTCCTCTGCTCTCTGAGCATGGCCAGCATGAGCCCTCCTGTCCCACCTGATGCCAGAAGAACTGTCATGCAGCCTCTCCAGGACATTCCCATCTCATTCTCCTTCCTTAATCCTTGGACCAGGTACTTCGTGCCAGCCTTTCCTCTCTGGTTCCTTCTTAGTGTAGTGCTGAAATGGTCCAGGGACCTGGGAAGCCAGGAACCTGGGAAGAAGACCCTGGTGCTGCCACAACAGGAGGAGAAGCCCATTGAAGGAGCAGAAGGTGGTGTCACACTGCAAACAGACCTCAATCCATGGTGCCAGGTCCACAGGCTCAGAATGGCTTGGAGAAAAAGTAGCAAGAGAAGTAGGTTATGAATCAAATGATGATACAGAAACAGGGACACCAGCCTAGGTACCTTGTAAAACTGCATCAGGGTCAAGTTCAGGGGCAAGGCTTAGATGAGGAGCCTCAACACCCAAGCAATCACCAGGCGTAGGGAGGGTAAATGAAGACTTTCCTCTCTGAGTCTGGCCATTCAGGTTGCAGGCGACCACCAAGTGGCCTTCCTCCTCAGTTCAAGTCTCCATCTTGATTTCTTAGAAGACTCCAGCATGAGGATCATTAACCCTTGGACAAGAGGTAGGCCTGTTCTCTTACCAACAGGTATGAGTTTCTCTCTCTGAACCACCAGGAGTTCTAAACTCAGCTAAATGGAACCCATGGGCAGTTGTGGGGCATCAAGGGTCCCATAACAAGGGTCACCTGGAGTGTATGGGCTGCATCTGGCCAGGCAGGGTCCTGGCACCAAAGGGCAGATGTCATCTCCTCCCTCAGAAGTGACCTGTTTCTCCTCTTTTCCCATCACTCCATCTCTTTTCCCTCCATCTCCTTTCAAGGAAATACAGACACTTCATCCAATTTTTGAACGTTCTTGCAAGGGGGAGAGAAGACAAAGAGGTTTGGATAATAGATTTTTCAGGAAAGATAAACATGGGTAGATTGGGTGACAATCAGAAAGGAAATGGGCTAGGCTGAATAATGGCTCACAAGATGTATACCTTCTACATGGATGTGGAGAAAAAGGCACACTCATACATTGCTGGTGGAGTTGCAAACTGGTGCAGTCACTCTGGAAAGCAGTGTGGAGATTTCTCAGAAAACTAGGAATGGACCCATCATTTGACCCAGCTATCCCACTCCTCAGTTTATACCAAAAGGACTTAACATCAGCATACTGCAGTGACACAGCCACATCAATGTTCATCGCTGCTCAATTCACAATAGCTAGATTGTGGAACCAACTTAGATGCCCTTCAATAGATGAATGGATAAAGAAACTGTGGTATATATACACAATGGAGTATTATTCAGCCATAAAGAAGAATAAAATTATGTCATTTTTCTGGAAAATGGATGGAGTGGAGAATATCATGCTAAGTGAAATAAGCCAAGCCCAAAAATCCAAAGACCAAATGTTTTCTCTGACAAGTGGATGATGATACATAATGAGGGGGGCACAAGAGAAAAATGGAGGAACTTTGGATGATGTAGAGGAAAATGGGGCAGTAGGGGGCAGGGGTAGGAAAGATAGTAGACTGAGACAGACATTATTAACCTATATACATGTATGATTGCATGTATAGTGTGAATCTACATCATGCACAACCACAGTAATGAAAAGTTGTACCCCATTTGTGTACAATGAATCAAAATGCAGTCTGTAAAAATAAAGAAAAGAGTACAATTTAAATCTTCTCATCATGAAAATAAGTACTTGAGGGGATCTAATCAATTATAATGATTTAATCATTCCACAATGTATACAGATGAAAAGATCACATTTTATCCCCAAAATGCATGCAATTATTGTCAATTAAATATAAAATTATATTTTAAAAAATTTTCTGTTGATTTGTTTCAGTAACTGTGGATAATAACCCAGGGGCACTTTGTACCACCAAGCTACATACCTCTAGCTGTTTCTAATTGTTTGAGACAGGATCTCACTAAGTTACTGAGGCTGACTTCAAATTTTCAATCCTCCTGCCTCGGCCTCCAGAGTCACTGGTATTATAGGAATGCACTCCATTTATGTATGATAGGTCAAAATGCATGCAAACTGTCATGCATAACTAATTAGAACAAATAAAAAGTAAAAACAAAAATTTAAAAATAAACGAATAAGACTGCAAGACCGATGTCATCCTACAATATGTATAATCAGAGAATTGTGCTCTATTTATGTATGATCTCTCAAAATGTATAAATCCATTCTACTATCATGTACTACAAATTAGAACAAATTTTAAAAACTTTTTGAAAAAGAGAAAAAATAAAATGATTGAATATATAAAAAAGAACTATCTTGTTCCTCCCCACCCCAGAGAATTGGCTTTTTTATGTCTTGTTTTTTTCTGGAACCTAGTAGAATTACTACCTATTCTTTAGTTACTGTTTAGTAGTATGCTAAATATCCCACTCTAACTACTGAGACGAGTTCATTTCCTCGCTTACCACTCCTGGAGGAATGTCCTCACTTAATCACAAGTAAAAATTGAACATAGCTATAAATCTTTTTATCCTATTTAGAAATCCTCATAGGCCCAAGATAATTGTTCCACTCCTAAACCAAGACCTGAATTGTACAGAGGAAAATGATGTGTGGAGAGGGTGTGGGGGGAAGGAAAAAAAATAGAATGAGACAAACATCATTACCCTATGTACATGCATGATTGTGCAAATGGTGACTCTACTCCGTGTACAACCAAAGAAATGATAGTTGTATCCCATTTATGTTCAAAGAATCAAAATTTTTAAAATCATTAAAATAAAAAGACCTGAATGAACACATTGAAAATGATTAAAGTCTAAATACTGGCTTGATCTAATCACTGATTTGTAAAAAAGCAAAGAGAAATGGAAAAATACAGGCAGGACTGAAATTGGTATCCAGAAATTTTCTATTCTTGGTTATGAATATTGATCAAAGACCGTGAAGCCCAGCTCCAGAAAATGGAAATGACACAAAGAGGCACACCAATGGCCCTGCATGTGTTGTGGTACTACAATTACCTTGGGTGCATCCTGTGTGAGAACTCTGATCTTCAGAACCATAAGGAAGGAGATTTCTGTCATACAAAGCCACTGAGGTTGTTGTCATTTATTGTAGCAGCAGTAGGAAACTCAAGGATGGACAGACAAGCAGCACAAGGGAAAATGATTGGTAAAGGAGCAGAGAGGGTGGTGGGCAGGCAGGCAGTGAGGGGACAGAGACACAGGCAGGAGGGCGAGAGGTAGAAAGAGAGGCAGGTAGGGGGCCTGGAGTAAGGTGAGAGTCAGAGGCCAACAGACAGGAGGACAGGAGGCAGGAGAGCAGGCAAGTGGGAAGAAGGGCAGGTGAAAAGATGGAAAGCAGGATGTGAGCAAAAGGAGATGTACAGGAACAGGTGACAGAAACATGACAAAAATGTCAAGCAGCTGGCCCACAGAGATGTCCTTTCCCCCATGAGAATTATCGGAGCTTCCTGAGACGCAGGTGGATTCCATTCTTGGACTTCAAAACAACGAGTGCCATGGGGTCAGGGACCCTGGTGGGATCCGCCAGTAGCTCAAAACGAAGTAGGGTCAGGGCCACGGCCACTTTCAGCTCACTCATGGCAAACTGCTTCCCAATGCAGTTCCTGAACCAGGCGGGGACAGAGAAAGTGGTCTCAGACCCCATTCTGAGCTGGGGAGGCATTGAGCCTGAGCTCCTGAGAAGAGCTGAGCATTCGGGAAACTCCAATGAGAGGTGGCATACAGCTCTGCTTCTGGCCTTGATTCACACTCTCCTGCCCTTTGACAAGACCCCCCACTCATCCAGGGGAAGCTGTGGACCTACTTCTACATTGATAGACATGAAATTTCTGCTAATTTAAGGGTAGCACACTAAACAATCAAAACTTCAGGTGTGTTTGTGAGCATACAGGACAGAATGTGCTATGTGTCAATTTAATAATGAATTTTCTCTCAGAGTAAGTTTACTTCCTCATCCTACCATGAACTATGGGGTAGAGATGCATCTCCACATGCAGCATTTTACTGACTGGGAACATGGACACCAGTTGTGAATATTAAAATGAGACCATTGGAGGGCAGAAGCCAAAACTGCATGAAATCACACTCACTGGTGTTCACCCTTGTACAATAAGCTCCATGATTTACCTATACGGCTTCTACAGGAAGAACAACAATGTGTGATTCTAAATATATGGAAATGCTTCAATGATGCATCGCAGTGCCCACTGGTAAATTAAGTAGAAAAGGTAATGAGCTCATTGAAAATGTAGGAAGAAAAGGAAATCCACCTCTTAAGATACCTGACAATTGAGGAAAACAAACACCTGAAGGGAATTTTGCATTAGAAAACCTACTGAAAATTCATGCTCCAAAATGAATAAACAGCAAGACCCAATGAGATTTATGGTTCAAACTTATGTATATTTTGGTGTTTGATTCACCAATGAGCTGGCCACTGGGAGGGACAGTGGGTCAAACTCTCCAGAGTGTCCTGTCTTTTGGACACAGACACAAACACCCAATACCGTCTACCCACAAAAACCACAAACCAGGGCCTATGTGAAGAAGTCACATAGAAAACTAGGGATTACAAATACTGGGGATGTGAGAGAGACTCCCTGTTCTCCCCACCCAATTGCCACTCAGAGGACATCTCACCTTGATCCTCCTGAGAAGGGCAGGAAGGAGTGGCTGTGTCGAGGAGAACCAGGTGTAAAACGAGAAGGATCAAACACCTGCAGAAGAGAAAGCATTTGATAAAATACAGCACCCCTTTATGCTCAAAACACTAGAAAAAATAGGAATAGTAGGAACGTTCCTTAACATTGTAAAGGCCATCTATGCTAAGCCCACAGCTAACATCATTCTAAATGGAGAAAAATTGAAAGCATTCCCCCTGAGAACTGGAACAAGGCAGGGATGCCCTCTTTCTCCACTTCTGTTCAACATTGTCCTTGAAACTCTAGTCGGAGCAATTAGGCAGACAAAAGAAATTAGAGGAGTAGGAATAGGAAAAGAAGAACTCAAACTATCCTATTTGTTGATGACATGACCTTCTATGTAGAAGACCCCAAAACTCCTCCAGAAAACTTCTGGAACTCATAAATGATTTTAGTAGAGTAGCAGGATATAAAATTAATGCTCATAAATCTAGTGCACTTCTATGCGTAAGTGATGCATCCTCTGAGAGAGAAATTAGGAAAACTACCACATTCACAATAGCCTCTAAAAAAATAAAATACTTGGGAATCAATCTAACAAAAGAGGTGAAAGACCTCTACACTGAGAACTACAGAACACTAAAGAATGAAATTAAAGAAAGTCTGAGAAGATGGAAAGATCTCCCATGTTCTTGGATAGGCAGAATTAATATAGTCAAAATAGCCATACTACCGAAAGCACTATACAAATTTAATGCAATTCCAATTAAAATCCCAATGATGGACCTCATAGAATTAGAGCAAGAAATCATGAAATTCATATGGAGGAATAAGAGACCCAGAATAGCTAAAATAATTCTTAGCAAGAAGAGCAAAGCAGGGGGTATCACAATACCAGACCTTCAACTATACTACAGAGCAATAGTAACAAAAACAGCATGGTATTGGTACCAAAATAGACAGGTAGATCAATGGTATAGAATAGAGGACACAGAGACAAATCCACATAAATACAGGTATCTCATGTTGACAAAGGAGCCAAAAACATACAATGGAGAAAAGACAGCCTCTTCAACAAATGGTGCTGGGAAAACTGGAAATCCATATGCAGCAAAATGAAACTAAACCCATATCTCTCATCCTGTACAAAACTCAACTCAAAGTGGATCAAGGACCTAGAAATCAGACCAGAGACCCTGCACCTAATAGAAGAGAAAATAGGTCCTAATTTTCATGTTGACCTAGGACCAGATTTCCTTAACTTGACTCCCAAAGTGCAAGAAATAAAAGCAGGAATCAATGATTGGGATAGAGTCAAACTAAAAAGCTTTTTCTCAGCAAAGGAAACAATCAGCAATGTGAAGAGAGAGCCTTCAGAGTGGGAGAAAATCTTTGCTACACACACTTCAGATAGAGCACTAATCTCCAGAATCTACAAAGGACTCAAAAATCTTTACACCAAGAACACTAATAACCCAATCAATAAATGGGCCAAAGAAATGAACAGGTACTTTACAGAGGAAGATCGACAAGCAATCAACAGATTTATGAAAAAATGTTCAACATCCCTAGTTATAAGAGAAATGCAAATCAAAACCACCTTAAGATTTCATCTTACCCCAATTAGAATGTCTTTTATTAAGAACACAGGCAGCAACAGGTGTTGGCGAGGATGTGGGGAAAAGGGTACACTTATACATTGCTGGTGGGATTGCAAGTTGGTGCAGCCACTCTGGAAATCAGTGTGGATATTCCTTAGAAAACTTGGAATGGATCCACCCTTTGACCCAGCTATCCCACTCCTTGGCCTATACCCAAAGGACTTAAAATCAGATTACTACAGTGATGCAGCCACATCAATGTTCATAGCTGCTCAATTCACAATAGCTAGATTGTGGAACCAACATAGATGCCCTCCAATAGATGAATGGATAAAGAAACTGTGGTATATATACACAATGGAATATTATTCAGCCATAAAGAAGAATAAAATTATGGCATTTGTAGGTAAATGGATGATGTTGGAGACTGTTATGCTAAGTGAGATCAGCCAATCCC
>JAJEJO010004806.1:57479-87889 GCA_020662805.1 Glaucomys volans
CCTTTGGGATCTGATATCAGGGGAAAGACAAATTTTTAAAAATCATTCTTTTCTCTTGTTTTGGAGCTGAAGTGAAGGGCAGCATAACTATAGGGGCATATTTCTGGATCTTTCAGCAGAAGTTAGAGATCTGGAGATCTTTCTAGAGACTGCTCTGTGCAGTCTTCCAGACCTTTGCTGTGTCCCAAATCTTGCCCTAAGCTGGATCCTGTGGCCCTGTAGAATAGAGTTGTGTGCTCCATGGAGCTGTGGGGGTCAGAGCCTCAGCTGTCTGCATGAGCTTCATATCTTCCACCTCGTCTTAAATGTCTCCAGAACACAATCCCTTCTCACTGCCGTTTACCATGCTCTGTGCCCCACCTCAGGGCTGGAAATGCAGGAGGTTCACCTGTCCCTCCACTGCCCTAAGGCTATTCCTTTCCCTCCTTCCTCTGATGCTACCCAAACTACCAGGCTCTGCTGGGGGCACTGAGGTACAGGGAATGTTTGTATGCCCAGCCACAAAGAGATTACAGTGCAAGGTGTGTTGAAGAGACACATAAATCCTGCTTTGGGGCAACTCTAACACCAGTCACCCTCACCTGCAGAAAATATGCTGCCATTCCTCCCATCTATACCCATGACATACATTTTCCTCCCAAACACACGTTTTGGAAACAGCCTCGGTTTGGGGCCAGCTGAGCCATTTGGTCCCTCCACCTGAGCAGAGTTAGCTGATTTCCTGTGTCCTGACATGTCCTGATATTCATGTCTCTTGTTACCACCCAGCATGAACCCCTAAGGGTAGTGACCCCATCTCACTGATGTCTGTGTTTCAGAGCAAATTCAGGACCAGGCAAAGAGTATGACATTCAGTGACTGGGGCAGGAAAGCAAGCAGAAGGCAGGTTCTGAGACAGGGGATCTCTGAGGGGTCTAGGTGTGCTTAGCCTGGAGTGGCAAAGACTCAGGAAGAACCAATCACAGCCCTCTACCATGCAGGGCTGCCAGGACAGATGTCAGATCTGCATGCTGATGGATTGAGTGACAGAGCTGAGTAATAGCAGGACAGGCTTCTTTTCAGTGAGTGAGCTCCTGGAGCTGGGACGAGCCCAGCCTGGGAGGTAATCTGGGTGTTCCTCATATACCTAGTGCATGCAACAGGCTTGATCCTGTGGATTGCCTGGCCAGTCTTTAGGCTGCAACCTCCCTGCTTTCCAACTCCCCTTCTTCCCTGTTCCTACCTTGTGCCCAAAGAACCAGTGGGAGGGCGGGGATGGAAACTGCTGGACAGCTTTGAGCAGCCACTGCCTGCGCAGGAGGAACTGGGCTGCCTTGAACAGCAGCAGAAGCAGGCCAAGCAGGGAGGTGACTTGGAGAAGCCCAGAGATGCCACCCAGGAGTCTGGTGAGGCTCAGTGCAGAGATGCACATGGTGCAGAAGCTTCTGGATTACTCTATCCTCTTGTCACTGAGGGCTCCAGGCTAAGTCTGGGAGGATTGTCCCACCCACTTGTGGGAGGGAGAAGGGTGAGGGTACAGAATTGATTAACCTGAAAGTTTCACCTTGGGAAACAGTGAGGTCAAACCCTTATCAGCCGACAAAGGCAATGGCCATGCACACACCTATTTTCCCTCCCCCTATTGATTACATATATTTGTTGAGCACCAATTACGTGCTAGGCTACATTCTAGTTGGAGTGGCAGAGCTGCTTAAAGAACAGACATGAACTTAAATACAAGAATTTCTTAGGTAATTCATCAAACATTCAGTAAATGTGACTGTGTGTACTAAAAGTATTATTTAATGATGCAAATTTTATTGTTATAAAGAGGTAAATTGAGGTGTTCCGAGAAAAAGAGCCTTCAAAGCAGGTGAAGGGGTTCAGTGCTACGTTGCTTATGATGCAGAAGCTTCTAGATCACTCACTCTCCCTCTCTGTCACCAAGAGACTCTGACCAGTGCTGCCTAAGTCTGGGATGATTGCTCCATCCACATGTGGGAGGGAGAAGGGTCTCACGGAGCCTGACCTGAGTCTAGAGTTGATTAACCTGAAAGATTCACCTTGGGAAACAGTGAGGTCCAAGTCTTATCAGCTGATAGAGGCAAAGGCCTTGCACGTACTCACTTTCCCTTCTCCATGTTGCACACTGATATTTGTTGACTACCAACTATGGGCTAGGCAGTAGTTGGTGGGGCAAGCTACTTAAAGAACAGACATAAACCCAGACTTCAAGAAATTCCTAGCCTAATACATCAAACTTTCAGTAGGTGAGATTGCTTGTGCTACTACCATGATTTTTTAGTGATGAAATATTTATTTCACCAAAAAGGTAACTGGAGGGGTTCAGAGGAAAATGGCCATTGAATGTGGGTGGTGGGATTGGAATCCTTTCCTATTGGCCTCCAAATCTGAGTCCCATGTTTGGGTTCCAATGTCTGAGTCCCAGCTGCCTCAGAAATATCCCCTGGTGCACACCCTATGCACTGTGCTCTCAGCACCCAGGGTGGCCAGGCTGGTGGAGGGAGCACTGGAGTTGGACTCAGGAGGCTTCAGGCCCAGATCCACCTCATTACATATGTAGCCAGCAACTTCTCTTCTCTGATTTCAGTGACTTCTTTGTAAGGAGGCTGTTAATCCTTTTCCCAGTTACCCTTGAGCTCAGCTCATTCTACCAATCTTCCAACAAATTCAAGAAAATTTCTCAGCCTCGCTGTCTTGTGAATGTAGAAAATGACATGGGTATAATAAAATATGATAAAGTTATAGTGGAGGAAGGAAATGTCCACCAGGTAAGGAAAACACTAAGAAGAATAGGGTGTGGGGGAAGGAATAGGAGACCACCTGAGGGGAGGGTGACCTGTGGAAGGTCATCACCAACACACCAAGGAGAATAAGGGAAGGGGCTTGTTCATCTTGAAGGTCCTCACTCTCCCTTCTCATAATTCTCCCAGATCACACCAAACATGCAGCATTCAGAGAGTAAAACACAAAAGATAGTTCAGGAAGAATCCCTTGTATGCTGAGTCTACCAGGGCTGCAAGTTTCTTTCTGACCTAACCCCTTCAACTCATCCAAATAATTTATCCTACCACCCTCATTCATTGTGTTACATCATGCCAGGTAATTCATTAATCAAGAACAGGTCCAGAGTTCTCTCTTTTCTGATCCTGAGCCCTCTCAGAACCCAAGGGCAGAGGAGCATGTAACTCTTTACACCACATTCCTCTCAACTTTTCCCTTGTTCTGAGGTTATTTTCCATTCACAGGTCTTCTTTAGAGTAGTGAGCACTCTATGTTCAGGGCAGTGCTCCAATCTTTTCCTGCTTTCTTTCCCAACAACCTTGAAAACAGTTTGTAAAAAAAAATATCTCAAAGCATAGATGGGAAATCTAAGGAAGAAAGGGGTTAGCTGCAAGTCCAGGATCAACCAGCTGGTCTGAAACAAAGCCAGGATTCTAAGTCATCTGGACCCAGAGACATTGTTGATGACCACTAATGTGAATTAAGATTAGCTGGAGGTCTAGTCCTACAGCAAGGCCCAACGTTGCAGGGAGCGTTTCTTATCTACCATGTTTCATCCAGTGTTTTCAATTACCAGGAAGACACCACAGATCATCTGCTCCACCTATTGGCACAAATGCAAGACTCATTACCAGGGCCAAACATGTGGCTAGATCCTTGTAGTCACTGGAAATGATTTTTATGGAGAACCTAGCAGGATATGAGCAATGCTTACAAAAAAGTGACAAGAGCAGAATACAGAGCTACATGTGCAGCGTGAATGATGTTTTAGTCAAACTGTGTTTGGCATGTCAAGATTTACTTACCAGTAAATGTTTTTTCCAATTACTTTATATATTTACACTTCAACAAAAGACTCCTGGAGGGCTATAACTAGACTTCGTATTTCCTAATTCTCACCATAGTATGAGGAAGAGACCTGCACACACTGCCTAATTAGTACTTCCTGATTTGATGAGTGAGAGAGGGAGTGAGTAACTTGGGATTGGTTAGATCTCATCCTCCTCAGACCAGGTGGGGTTTGGATGCCACATTTTAAAAGATAAGTTGATATTTCTTAATATTTCTGGTGCTTCCTCTTTCAGTTGATAAGTGAAGGAAAGCAGAGAAGAGGCCATGGGTCCTGAGGTGGCAGCGTGGAACAGGTTCTCCTGTGGGTAGGGTCCCCCAGGCCCCTCTTACTTTCAGGATTTTCATAAAGTTGGGTTTGATAGTGATGCCATTTTACATTTCTCACTTACATTTATTCATCTACAAAGGCTGAATATTCCAGACATTCACCCTTGAACTCTCATGGGTATTTTTGTTTGTTTGATTTTGCTTTTTGGCTGGGGACATTCTGTACCTCCACTTGTCTCTGGCATGACAGACAGAGGTCAAGCTGAGAAAGTGAGCTTCCTTCACCTCAGCACCCTGCATAGGGCTAACACACAAGCTTCAAAAATGTCTCCTCCATATTTGCACGGTGCCTAGACTTTGCAAAACACACGTGCCTCAGTTTACCAGGTGTTGGTAATGTTATTTTACAGACAAGAGAACTAATGCCCAGAGAAGCTAATTGATTTTCTCAAAGTCACAAAAGAAGTGAGTGTCAGAGTCAGGGGCATCATCTCAAATCTAACCCCTGTCTGTCTAGGGCTTGAGTAGTATTTGTTTAGTTTAACACCAGCCAGCATGTCGAGCATGGAGGCAAGGGCTTTCATTTACTTTCTTTCTTCATTCTGCTGATATCCTGTCGTGGAGCACAAACCACCCTGCCCTGATCTCTCCAACCTCATCTCAGGTGACTGTCTCATCATGGGGCTGCTTTTTGGGATATCATGAGTTTTCCCACCCCAGAGCCTTTGTGCTTGTTGTCCCTCCCTCCACAGTGTCCTTCCCATATTCTCCACACAGCCAGGTCCTTATCATCCTTCCAGGCTCATCTCAAGTGTCCTCTCCAACAAAAAGCCTTCCCCAGGTTCCCTCTCCAAGCAGGTCTTCTCTGTTGGCCTCTCTGGTAACACCTCCTCCATTCCCTTCCTGAACTTCCTGTTTTCTGTGATGAGTGCACTCTCACTTATTTAGTACAATAATGTCTGTGTTCTGGGCATGCAGACGAGGGCTTTTCCATATCATCTTCTTTCACCTAGTGATACCCTGTCATGGAGTACCCAACACCCTCCCTTGATCTTTCCAACCTGTTCTTGGATGATTGTCTCATCATGGGCAGCTCCTAAAAGACATCAAGATGTTTCCCACCCCAGATCCTTTCTGCTTGCTTCCCTGCCCCAGAATGCTCTGCCTCTACTCTTTATTCACTGAGACCTTATCAACTTTCCAGGTTCACCTTCAACCTCCTTCCATCAAGAAGCCTTCTGAGATTGCCCTCTCCACACAGGTCCTCTCTAGCGACAAAATCTTTATTTCCTTCCTGCACTTCCTGCTCTCTGTGACAATTATACTTAATTGTCTACTTACCTATTTTCCCTCTTCTGCCTGAAATGAAAGGGCAGAAACACATCTTCCTTGTCCCTCTGAAGTGGCTACAACTAAGCTTGGAACAGGTAGGTTTTCATATCGCACAGTATGAAAGTCATAAAATATCAAAGGGAGAAGTGAACATCACCCACTGGCTTTGCATCGTCCTCTGGGGAAAAGAGGTGAAGGACCTCTTCAATGAAATTTGTGGAATTATAAAGAAATTGAAGAAGACCTTAGGAGATGGAAAACTCCCATATTCTTGGGTAGGCAAAATTAATATTGTCAAAGGCAGATGATGAGACAATACTTTGTATATCAATGTTCTGTAATTTGCATATTACTCAGAGATTTCTTAGCATAGCTGGAGCTCAGGATTTACATTGGAGCAATATAAAAAGTTAAATGGAACATATGTTAGTGAACTGAGTTGCATAAGTTGCCTAGTTCCTGACCAGCTGTGAACCTTCTTCTATCACCTGGTTAAACACATCCTGTGAAACAATGTATTGACAAGTAATTATAAAAGATGGCCTGGGAGGAGCTTGGAAGAAGGTTTCCATAGAGCCAGTCTTGGTGGCCTTTCCACTTACAAGTCATATGGCCTTGAGCAAGTTATCTAACCTCTCTATGAGCGGGTTTCCTTATCTGTCCAGGGGATTGCCAATTTACCAGTTTTTAAGTGCTTAATTTAGCACTTAAATTGATGTACACTGGGAATAAATGCTACTCAAATAAATGTGTTTTTTCTTGATATATTCTTTATTTGTTGTTCCCCACTCCCACTCTTCCCTGCTTCGATTCTCCTCTTCAACTCTACTGGTATCTCTTAGTATTTTATTTTCCATTAGTGTAATTTTAATAATATGAGAACACATCTGCTATAAAATTTAAATATAATATAGAATTTTAAGATTAAGGTCTCCACCATGTATTTTCTCATTTTGTGTATAAACTTTAAAAAAAAAGGAATTAATTTTTCAAAATGGCCATACAATCAAAAGCACTATACAGAGTCAATTAATGCCCATGAATATATTAGTGACATTCTTCACAGAACTAGAAAAAGTAGTACTAAAATTCATTTGGTAAAGTAAGATACCCAGAATAGCCAAAGCAATCCTTAGCAAGAAAAGCAAAGCAGGAGGCATCACAATACCAGACACTACAGAACTGTAATAACAAATCAGCATGCTACCAGCACCAAAACAGGCATGAAGACCAGTGGAATACAATGGAAGACACAGAGACAAACCCACATAAATACAGTTATCTTGTACTAGACAAAGGTGTCAAAAATACACATTAAAGAAAATGTACACTTTTTAACAAATGATGCTGAGAAAACTGGAAATTCATAGGTAGTAGAATGAAATTGAACCCCTATCTCTCACCCTACACAAAACTCAACTGAAAGTGAATCAAAGACCTAGACATTAGACCAGAAACCCTGCACCTGCCAAAAGAAAATGTAGGTCCACCACCCTGGCATGTTGGCACAGGAACCAACTTCCTTAACAAGACTCCCAAAGCATTCTTAATAAGTGGGATAACATCAAATTAAAAAGCTTCTGCCCAGAAAAGTAATCAAAAGCATGAAGAAAGATCCCGCATAATGGAATATCTTTGCCACCTGCTCCTCAGATAGGGCACTAATATTGAGAATATACAAACAACTAAAAAAACTTAACAACAAAAATCAAATAACCCAATCAACACATGGACCAAAGAACTAAAGACACTTCTCAAATGAAGAAATACAAGTTGTCAATAAGTATATGGGAAAATGTTTCACTTCTCTACCAATTAGGGAAATGCAACCTAAATTATGTTGAGATTTCATCTCACTCCAATCAGAATGGCAATTATCAAGAATACAACTAACAATAAATGGTGGCAAGGATGTGGGGGAAAAGGTATACTCATACATTGTTGGTGGGACTGCAAATTAGTACAACTACACTGGAGTGCAGTATGGAATATATATATCCCAAAGATTTTAAACCAGCATACTACAGTGATGTAGCCACATCATTGTTTATAGCAGCACAATTCACAAAATGCTAAGCTATGGAACCAACCTAGGGGCCCTTCAAGAGACGAGTGGATAAAGATAAAGTTACTCAACCATTAAGAAGAATGACTTAATGACATTTGCTAGTAATTGGATGAATCTGGAGACTATTATGCTAAGTGAAATAAGCCAGTCCCAAAAAAGCAAAAGGTCAAATGTTTTCACAGATATGTGGAAGCTAACCCACAATAAGGAAACATAGAAGTTCAGTAGATTAGACAAAGGTAATGAAGGGTAAGGAGGGTGAATAGGAAAAGGAAAGAGTGGAATAAATCCAAAATAGTTTTCCTGTGTACATACATGAATACAACGTAGTGAATCCCACCATCGTGTACATCCACAATAAGGGGGTCCTATTAAAATAAGATATATTCCACGCTTGTATAAATATATGAAAATGAATTCTACTATCATATATCACTAAAAAGAATCAATTTTTTTAAAAATACCCTCAGAGTCAAATCTTTATTTGCAGATTAAGTTAGTTCATGGGGATGTATATAAATGACAAGTTGCCAAGGGTCAAATGTGATGTTTATGATTCACCTTGGCAAGGCTAAATGCTCACTTATTCAATTAAATGATGAAGGTTGGTCAACTGAAGGTCCAAGTCAACACGCTCTGTCTTTGGGACTCACTGTTGGGATCCCTGAAGAGGTCAGGGGAATGTTGGGCACCAAAGTATTCAGACATGATGGGTTCTTGTGTTCTCTTCCAGAACAATGTCCAGGCACATGTCAATATAACAGGAGCAAGGCTCTTCACTGGGGGCTTCTGCAGAAGCAAGAAGGGAGACGTGGTGTTCACCAACAGTGCCAGGCTGCTCAAAGGACAAAGGTGTTCAGCTTTGATGGCAACCTGGAGGGTAGGCAGGAACCCAGTCTCTTGATTTCATCACAGAGAGAGGTGGGGTTTTAGTTGCACCCACGTTTTTCCTCATCATGTCTCCTCAAGCAATGCCTGCCTCATTACCATCTTAGTCTCCACTCAGGGTGTGGTTTTTACCATACTGATAAATAAAGATAACTGCAGGTTACTGCAGTGAGTATGCCTCACATGTGTTTGCCCCTGATCATCTGGGAAGGTCCCCAATGTCATTTTCAGAACAGGACATGCTATCATTCTGGTTTTGATTTTGCTGACCTTGTCCTTTCTGGCTCTAATCTAACTTCTTGGTGTTTCTGCTGACCACACAGCTTTAGAAGGCTGAGCTGCCTGCCCAGCCTCCCATCTCCTGGAGTGTTGCTTCACCTTCTAACTCCTTACTTGAGGGTATGTCTGTTCACCTCAGCAGACTGAGAGCTAGCTTGCCTGTCTTAGAATCAGGTGAGCCACTGAGGAGCATTGTGGGGTCGAGAAGTCTGCTTAGAGAGGGATAACGGGAGGATGGGAACGCTTCAGCTAAGCCTTGAGACAGCATTGTGGAGAGGCAATTTTTAAGTTCTTGGAAGGCTTGGGGAGTTGGAATGATCACTTAAATGGTCACAAATCATTTTTAGTGTGATTTACTCAGTAAAAATCTACACAAAGATGGACCATAATAACTGACTGGACTCCTCAAAGGGAGGTTGACCTGGAGTGCCTAAATTTAATCATCCACACATGTGAGCAACCAAAATAAGGGTGCTCACAGAAATTTAAAATTAGGCATGAAGATCGAAACAACTATGAAATTATGTACCAGAACACTATAAATGCCTATTCTCTTTCCCCTTTACATTCTTTTCTTCTCTCTCTCTCTTTTTTTTTTTGTATTTGTTTTGTTTTGTTTTCTCTTGGTACCAGGATTGAACCCAAGGATGATAATGATGATGATGATGATGATGATGATGATGATGATGATTCTTTCTCTTCTTCCTCTGAGTAAAGGATGATTTCTTTAATAGTGTTAGATCAACTGAATATCCACCAAAAAAAAAAAAACAAATCCTGACTTCTATCTCACCCCACACACAAAAATCAATTCCAGATGGATTGCAGAGGAAACTTCGAACAGTGTAATAACAAGGGATTTAGAAGAATGTCTTCATGATATAGGCAAAGATTTCTTAGACATAAAACCAAAGCACTAGTCAGATATGGGAAAAAATCAAGAAGTTGGACCACATTGACAATACAAACTTTTTGTACATGAAAATATACTATGAAGGGGATGAAAAGGCAAACCACAAAGAGCAGAGTTAAATGTTTGTGATACTCATATTCAACATGAGATTCATGTACTTAAAGGCAAATTGATTTACTATATTTGATATATATTTATGCACATAATATACAGACATCCTACCAACTAATACAAAAGCAAGAAAAATCAAAAGGAAGGGTAAAAGACATGAACAGACACAGAGAAGATACCCAGATGGTGAATAAATTTATAAAAAGGTTCTCCACTTTGTCATCAGAGAGATGCAAAGTAAAATCACAATGTGCTGCTTCAATATACCACCACAGTGGTTAATGTGGAAATGACAGGGGGAAAGAATCGAGCATTGGTTAGAGCAACCATATCTCTTGTTCATCACATTGCTGGTGGGTTTTATAAATTGCTACACATTGAAAATCTGTTTGGCAGGGGCCTCTGAGTCATCTCATTCCTGTCTTTTCCCAAGGATTCTTAAACACTGAGCTACATCCCAGGCCCTTTTAATTTTTTTTTATTTTGATTTTGCTGGCCATTGGAAAGGGCAAGTGGAACAAACTCTCCATGGTATGCCCTGAAATGCCACTTTTGATGCTCAGAGACACCCACATGATGCCTATGTCCTGCAAACACCAACAACAGTGGCAAACCTGAAGATGTCACAAAGAAATATAGACTTGTAGAGGTGTATGACCCTAGACTCCCTGGTTCTCTATCCCACCCTACGTTACCATACAGAGAACACCCCACCTCCTGAGAAGGCAGGAAGCAGGGGCTGTGACTAACAGAACCAGGTGCAAACCGGGAAGGGTTGAACACCTGCAGAGAGAGCACCAAGACTAGGACAGGTAGGTGTTCAGCCCCCGTTTTCAACCCATGAGGACACAGGGTGCCAAGAGGGGGGAGAAGGAGGAAGTATTGGCCCTGAGAATTCATGTCCTACTGCCTTCCTGGGTCCTGATATCTCTGGGTTTGGCCATGCCTTTGGGTTACAGTGAAGGATGTAAGTGGAGAATGTGACTGTGATTCCTGTGGAGCACATAGGAGACAGTGCAAGACCGATTATGCCAGTGAGGCCCTGACCTCTCAGCCAGCAGGGAACACGCACACAGAAAGAGCCTGGTACCATAAATCATCATCATTTTGAGCGGGGTGATCCTGTTACAGGGAGACAAGATAGGTTTGGCAGAACACCTTGGCACAGAGAAGAAATAGAAAACCATCAACTCAGTAATGAAAAGCAAGCAATTATCAGAGCCTTATGGTCTGAACTAATTAAAAAGACAATGCACATTCATCAAATGCCTTCCAAGAGCTTTTGGAGAATATACATTAACTTACCCAATAGTCAGAAGCACCCCCAAGAAAGAGACTATTTATTCTCATTTTTCAGATAAGGTCTTTGAGTCTCAGAACATTGATTATCTTATATAAGTTTCCACAGCTAGAATGTGGCAGGACTGAGAACAGATGCAATGGTGAATGTTTCAACTGGTGGTTTTCTCCCACAGCAGGAGTGTCATACCTGGTCATCCGTTGCTTTCTTCCATCAACTTCAGGGCTCTTCAGAGATTGTGCCACATCCAACCCGTGACACAGGATTTCCTAATCTCCCTCATTTCACTTGACCCCATAAGAAAAGACCACTTCTCTTTCTGCCCCTGGTTGTTCCTCTCTCTACCCTCCAAGTCTTAGGGAATGAAAGTTTAGGATGAGGGCTTGGGGCTAGAGGGACAGGCAAGCATTCATTTACTGAGTTTCTGCTGAAGTGAAGCTCAGTGTCCAGGACTTCATAAACTATATTCTAAATTCAAAGCAAGAATCCTTTTCCCATGTCAGGAAAGGGAAACCTAGCAAGTTTCAGAACTGGTGAAGCACATTCTGATTCTTCCTGTTCCTTGAGAGAGTCTAAGTGAGTGAGTCTGGGAAGCACATATCTTTGGGTAAGGAGTGTCCATCATGGAAGGTGACAGGTTTGCTGAGTTCTCTGCCTACACTTAGTACTGGTGGATAGAGCCTCAAGGCCTCCATGATGCACATGGTGGTGTAGGGCATCTGGTCCAGGTGATCCCTGAAGTGAAGGCCAACCTGAGGGGCAGGCAAGGCCCAAGAAGACCAGCAGCTTGCCCCTACCAGAGGCAGGGCTCTTCCAGCTCTTGTGCTCTCACTTACCAGGTGATGGAGGCTCCATCCCCCAAGAGGCTCTGGAGCTCCTCCCTGCACTTCTGCTGATGCTCAGGGTGTGTGGCCAGAGCATAGAAGATCCAGGAGATACCACTGGCTGTGGTGTCATGGCCCTCAAACATGAAGGTGTCCACCTCAGCACACAGGTCCTCATCAGACAAGCTGCTCCCATTCTCCACCTGGGGAGATCATGGATGAGAGAGCAGGGTTTGTCCCTCGCTCTGCTCCTGGGCAAAGCCCCGGGCTTTTTCCTTGACACACTCACTTTGGCAAACAGGAGGATGTCCAGGAAATCCAAGTGCCTCTTTCTCCTGACCTTCTCCAACTCTCCTTCGTCCTGCAGCTGAGCCTTCCTCTGCTTGATCACTTGGTCTGTCCCAGAACATCAGTTACCAGGCAGAGTAGATAGCTACAGGAACCACCAGTAGGTGCATGTACCCCTTGTCATAATCTGGGTGCCCTGAGGAGCTCAGGATGCTGTGGGGTTAGATATGTGCATCAGGGTGGGAGTCCAGCACCATCTGATGCAGGTCAGGCCTCCACTCAGAAGCACAGCACATGGTGCCCCTGTTGAATGTGCTGAGATGGATCTTATTCAACATCACCAATATAATGGCATAAGTAATCTCCTACATAGCACTTGACACCCTATAATTTTGACTCCCAAACCATGAACGAGGGAATTATGCCAAATGAGTGTGTCCCAGGCCCTGCACACACAGGTGGCCTGGTTCTGCCTGAGGGCTCATGGCCAGCTCATTTTAGCTAAGTCAGTTAAAGGAGAGGAAAAAAGAATTGGGTATGGGTCTAGCTCCCTTCACTCTGTAGATTCATATAAATCCCTAGACAATAGCCACTCAGCAGTATCCCTCTCAGCCCTGTGTGCTCATGTGCAATCCCAGTGGCCATCAAAGTTCAGCTTATAGATCCTCTCATTATGGTAAAAGGCATTCTTCACATGGAAAAAAGTCAATTAAGTCCAAGGAGGGAGGCAGAGCATACTAGGGATGGGGAGGTCTAACTGGGAGGCATTGTGGGTGAAGACTCACTAAAGCAGTGGGACAGGTAAGACTTCTGTCTTACAGATCCTGTGACCTGAAGGCCTTTAGAGGATGACAGAGCAGCCAGGCTTCCACCCATGTTAGGTGGGCTTCCACCTCCCCTGTGGCTGGGACAGGGTGGGTCTGGTCAGAAATTAGAGCTTGACTTAAGGCATGGGTCAAAATCTCACTTTTCTCACAGATCCTCGTGGTTTTCTATGAGTGATGACTTAGCTATTCCATTACCTAAACAGGGGGAACTTAGAGAATTCAAACCAAAGTCCACCTGAATATGAAGTTTGTTTTTCAAATATAGGACAATGAACCTAACAGATCACCTCAGTCTGGTTTTCTAAAAAATAAAAAAAGGCCAAAAAAAAATTTCAGCTCCACACAGCTATTTTAAATGTCCGGTTAATATTATTAGTCATATGCTAGGTTGTGTCCAGGGAGAGTGATAAGTAGATTTTTTTTAGGCATTTATTAATGAATAGCCACTTTTTTCTGGACTTTCACAGACCCAGGGCATATTCTCAGAAGGGAAGAACTGAAACTGCTGAGATAGGATTTCCCCGAATCACCTTCATGTAGTCAGGGTCATAGACAAGGAAGTGCACTTTTCTCCCCAAGAGCCAACTTGGCCTGGTACTCAGGGACTCATCTACCCACAACTTGGCCTGGTACTCAGGGACTCATCTACCCGTGTCAGAATGTGTTGCAACTCCTGGTCTTCTTGGATCTGATATCGGGGGAAAGGCAAATCTTTAAAAATCATCTTGCATTTCAAGGTTTAGGACTGGAGAGCAAAATGACCACAGGGACATATTTCTGGATCTTTCAGCAGGAGTTAGGGATTTGGAGCAGTTTCTGCTGACTTATGTGTGCTGCCTTCCAGACCTTTGCTGTCTCCCAGAACTTGCCCTAAGCTGGATCCTGTGGCCTTATAGAATGGAGCTGGGTGCCCTCAGAGGAGCTGTGGTGGTCAGAGCCTCAGCTGTCTGCATGAGCTTCATATCCTCCACCTCCTCTTAAGTGTGTTCAGAACACAATCCCTTGCAGAGTTTCTCTCCCTGCTTCCTCTTAGCTTGCTCTGTGCCCCTCCTCAGGGCTGGCAGTACAGCCCTGGGGTTGGTGTTGACTCTCTCCCTCCACTGCCCTCAGGCTGCTCTTTCCTCTTCTTCCTCTGTGACTCCATACATCATGACGGCCTCTGCTCTGGGCACTGAGGTTCAGGTAGGGGTTAGAGCACTTGACTTTAAGGAGCTCACATTGCATAGTGTGTGGGAAGAGAACTAAACCGATTCTTTTTATGGGGTAACTCTAACATCAGTCCCCCTCACCTGCAGAACATTATGCCACTGTCCCCCTCATGTGTGCCCATGACCTTCTGGATTTCATCTCCCAAAATCACCCATTTTGGAAATTCCCCCAGTCTTGGGCTAGCCTAGCTAGTTGGTCTACTTGACATTGTATCAGAGTGCGGGGTTGGGTTCTTGGTCTCCCAAATTCAAAGCATGAAATCCAAAGACACAGGGTGAGAGCAAAGTAATAGGATTTATTAGAGTAATATTAAGAAAGAAACCAGAGTTCCCAAAGAGGGAGGGGTCCCACAAGAGGGATACTGCTGAATGGTTATTATCTAGGGGTTTATATGAATCTACAGAGTTAAGGGAGCTAGCCCCTCACCCAATTCTGGGTAAGGTGCTCAGCAAACACAAGCTCTTCACATGTCCTTTGGTCCAATCAGGTTACCATGGTCCCCTTTTTTGAGGGGGGTCCATGTACTTGATAGCAAATGTCTCAGTATCATTTTTTCCTGCTTACACAGGAGTCATTCAGAGCTTGATGCAGTCTGTCTTGTGTCTGTAGTTTCTCAGCCCTGCTAGGACTTTGAAGGAGTCCAAGTTTCCTCCCTATGTTTTAACCCTCTCTCCTGCCTCAACATCACCCATCCACCCTGGCAGATCGAGCTCTTTTCCTGGGTTCTGACACCTCCTAGGTTCGTGCACATTTTTACCACATACAACATATCCCACAGGGAAGGGAATTCCATCACACTGTTTCTGTCCAGCCAGGGAAGTGCAGGACCAGGCACAGAGGACAGCATTGAGTGATTGGAGCAGGGAAGCATCTGAAAGCCTGGTTCTTTGAGAACAGCTGAGAGAACTAGGGGTGATCAGCCTGGAGAGGAGAAGACGTGGAAAGAACCAATCACAGCCCTCCACATGCAGGGTCAGATCTGCATATGGAAGGAATGTATGACAGAGCTGAGTAACAGCAAGATGGGCTACTTGGGAATGAGCCCCTATTGCTAGGAAGAGCCCAGTCTGAGAGGTAAGGTGGATGCCCCTGGGAAGTTATGTGCTCCTTACACCAAAGTCTGTCCCATGGACTTGCTGGCCAGGCTTTAAGAGCCACCAGCCCTTCGACTCCCTTACTCACCTTCCTACCTTCCAATTGTGCCCAACGAGCCAGTGGAAGGGTGAGAGGGGAAGTGCTAGAGGACTTTGAGCAACTGCCACCAGCACAAAGTAGTGCTGAGCTGCCTTGAGCATCAGCAGAAGCAGGCCAAGCAGATAGGCCACTTGAAAGAGCCCAGAGATGCTGCCCAGGAATCTGGTAGGGCTCTGTGCTGAGATGCTCATGGTACAGCAGCTTTTGGATCACTCACTGTGCCCCAGTGTCACTGAATTCTGACCTCCACTGCTAATGATCTGGGGTGACTGACCTACCTACCTGTGGGAGTAAGAAGGGTAAGGGCCAAGCTCAACCTCAAAGTCCAGAGTTGATTAACCAGATTAACCAGGTCTACCTTGGAAGTCCATGAGATCAAAACTTCAGCAGCTGACAGTGGTGATACACACACACACACACACACACACACACACACTTTATCTTCTCCAAATTGTTCAAAAATATTTAATGAGCACCTACTATGTGCCAACAAGCAGGAGGCTAAGTAATGGGGAAAAACTTAAGGAAAACAAAAAAGAGCCCCAACTAAATGGAATTCATAGTCCAGATTACCAAATGTTCAATGAATATAGCTAATTGTACTAGTACCATTATTTTAGTGATGAGAAACTGATTAGAGAGAGGTAAATGATGTGGTCCAGGGAAAAGAGGCACTGAGAGTCCAAGGTGATGTTAGAACCCTTCTTTCTTGGACTCCCAAACTCCCTGATCCACCTGCTACCAAAAGGTTCCCTGGGTCTTCTCATATCTACTCATTTGGAGCCTCAGGGTCTTCTTTCGCAAGATGAAATAATAATCTGTTTCCCAAATACCCCATAGGACTTCTCATTCTTTCTGCCATTCATTTTCATTCAACTAATATTTCCTGACTTCACAGTCTAGTGACTAAAATCAGGAAGTTACATCAATATAATAAAATATTGTAAAGATACACTAGGCAAATGGAATGTCCACCAGGAAAACAGAAAGCTTCAAAGAAACAGAGTCTTGAAGGATGAATAGGTGTTCATCAAGTGAGGAATGTTGGGTAGGGAAAGGACAGAGATCATAAAAGAGCAGCCGTTAACATGCTTATATCACCTTCAACCTCACTTTTTTCATGATTCATCTCCCCCAAGATCTAATCCAATGCCCAGAATTCAGAAAGTAAAACATTAAAGATATTCCAAGATGAATTCCTAGTAAATCACTCTCCCAGGGCCATGAGTTTCGTCCTGAATGGTTCCTCCCCCTGTGTTAACTCTTAGTCCTTCTTTGCCTTACCTAATGACAGGTTATTTATTATACAACACATTCGGTCAGAATTCTTTTCTTTCTCCCCTAAATCCTGCTGAGCAGTGACATTCAAATACTCACACTCCATTCCACCTACACTCTCCTCAGTTCTGTGGATATTTTCTGACCTTAGGGACTCGGGCTGTGACTTTAGTCTGCTTGCCTCATCCCGCTTTTCACCCACAACACAAGGGACTGTAATGGGAAAAGGTTTGGAATCAGAACCTAGTGTTTAATTGTGGTTGCTTCTTGCCCCCTCTGAATCCTGAGTTCTTCCTTAAGTTGGGCTCATGATGTGGTGATAGTTAACATTTAGTGAGAAGTTACTATGTTCAGGGCACAGAACAAAGAACTTTACATGCTTTCTCTTACAACCACCACACAAAATTATTTGTTTATCTTTTAGTCTCATGGTATAGATGGAAAAAGGTAGAAAGAGGTCCACTGCTCACCCAAGATCACCTAGCCAATAGAGGGGCAGCCAGGATTCTAACCCAGGCAATCTGGCTCCAGGGAATTTATTGTTAAACATAAATGCAGGCCAAGTATAAAGCTCAGTGTTAGATCATGTGCTTAGCAAGTGCAAGGCCCTGGGTTCAGTGCCCAACACTCCACAAAAAAAATTAATGTAATAGAGGTAATGATTAAATTGAACCTCTAGTCCATAGGGCAGCACCAGCTTTTTCAGGGATGATTTCTTGTTTTCTGTTTGTCATCCAATTATTCTAAGTAGCAGGAAGACATGACAGATTATCTATACCATATATTGGCATAAATGAAAGCCTCACTATCAAGGGAGGCTCCTAGAGAAAATACATGGCAAACCATGTGGCTAGGTGCACATACCCGTTAGAAATGATGCCTATGGAGAATTTGGAAGAATACAGATATAATTTATAATAAAATGGTAAAAAATATAGAACTTTATGTAGAGTATGAGCTTAAATCTTGGGAAAATTGTCTTTGTCATTGTTGAGATTTATTAACAAATAAACATCTTCCCCATCTTTCTGGTACACAGACACCTCAACCAAAGACTCCTGGAAGGTTGTAACTAGGCATCATATGTCTTTGTTTCCCATAGCTTGGAGAAGTGACTGTGCGGATTGATACTGACCAGAAAACACTTGCTGATTTAAATAATGAGGGAAAGAGGGGTGAGCAAAACATGGGGCCAGTTAGAGAGCAGACTAAATTCTGAGCAGACTAAATTCTGTTTCAGGTATCACATTTTAAAAAGTCAATTAATGTTTTTATTCCTGCATGCTTCCTGCTTCATTTTATTTGCAAGACAAAGCCAGAGGTGGGGTCAGTCTACTCCCATGGCAGCAGGGTAGGTACACCTGTGGGTAGACCACCAGGCCCTTCTTGCTTTTTGGGTTTGGGAAAAATTAAGTCTGATGTTGATCCAGTTTTACATTCTTGTTCACTTTAACTCCTCTGAAAAGGCTGTGCCTCCTTGTTTGAGACTAAGTTTTGAAAAAAAAAAAAAAAACAGCTTTACTAAGATATAATTTTCATACCATGTACTTTCATTAGCTCTTCTGTCATTATGACCAAAAGACCTGACAGGAACCACAAAAGAGGAGGAAAAGTTTATTTGGGTTCACAGTTTCAAGGATCTCGGTCCATAGACAGCTGACAGCTGATTGCATAGGTTCTGGGCCTGAGGTAAGGCAGAAGAACACCATGGTAGAAGGGAATGAAGGAGGAAAACAGCTCAGGACATGGCAATCAGGAAGCAGAGAGAGCTCTGTTCTCCAAGGACAAAAGATAGACCCCAAAGGCATGCCCCCCAATGGGCATGCCCCCATGACCTATTTCCTCCAGCCACGTCCTACCTGCCCACGGTTACTGCCCACTAATGCATATTAGGGGATTAATCCACTGATTAGGTACCTCTCATCATCTAATCAGTTCACCTCCAGAAATTATTTTCTTTTTGTTTTAATTATATCTTTATGGTTATACATAGTACTTGGGTTCATCCTGACAAACTCAGGCATTCATGAAAATCGATTTCAGTTTCTGATCACCCCTTTTCCCTCCTGTTCCCCACCCCACACTCTCCCCTTCTCTTTCCTCTACTAGACTTCCTTTCACTCATCTATTAATTTGTATTTATTGGTTCTTTATGTAATCTTACCCTTCCCTCACCCTTTCCTTTATTTTACTCTAGCTTCCACATATGAGAGAAAACATTCGACCTTTGAGTTTCTGAGTTTGGCTAATTTTACTTAGCATGGTTTTCTCCATTTCCATCCATTTACTGGCAAATGCCACAATTTCATTTTTTTAATGGCTGAGTAGAATTCCATTCTATATACATACCACAATTTCTTAATCCACTAATCTATTGATGGGCAACTAGGTTTTTTCCATAATTTAGATATTGTGAATTGTGCTGCTATAAACATCCATGTGGCTGTGTTACTGTAATATGCCAATTTTAGATCTTTGGGGAAAATACCCAGGAGTGGGATAGCTGGGTCATATGGAGGTTCCATTCCTAGTATTTTGAAGAATCTCCAAACTGCTTTCCAGAGTGGTTGCACTGGTCTGTACACCCATCAACAATGTACAAGTGTTCCTTTATCCCTACAACTTTGCCAGCATTTATTGTTGTTTGTAGTCTTGCCATTCTGACTGAAGTAGGATGGAAACTTAATGCAGTTTTGATTTGCATTTCCCTGATTGCTACATATGTTGAATATTTTTTCATGTGTTTATTGGCCTTTTGTGTTTCTTCTTTTGAGAAGTTTATGTCTGGTTCTTTTGTCCATTTATTGATTGGGTTACTCATTTTGGCATTTTGTGGGTTTGGGGAGTTTTATTTATTTATTTTTGTACTAAGTTTTTTAAACTTTTTTGTATATTCTGGATATTAATCCCTTATAGGAGGAGTAACTGGTCAACATTTTCTCCTGTTTTGTAGGCTCTTTCTTCACACTCTTAATCATTTCCTTAGCTATGCAGAAGCTTTCTAGTTTAATGGCATCCCACTTGTTGATTGTTGGTGTTACTTTTTGTGCTACACCTCCAAAAATTCTTGCATCATCTCATACATAAGCTTTTGGGGGACACCTCACATCCAAACCATAACAGTGCTCTCTGTAGAAAGCTGGTTTCTTGTGTTCATGTGAAGTTCCTTGGGAATGCTGGTTGCATAATAGAACAAAGCAAATTAAGTTAATGATGTCACTACCTCTGTAACCTAGTAACCTAACCTACAAGCAATCCTGTTCCCTGTTGCATGAGCACGGTGGAGGGGGACATCCTTCTTCAGTGAGCTGCCATTGGACAAAGAATCATGGGAAATGGAAGCACTGTTTTCTGTACCTGTTCAGTCCACTGCCACTAGGCCTTCTGGTGAAGTACTAGTCCAGCATATTGCCCCTGGACTTTCTGGTTAAAAATACTTATCCAACCCCATTTCCACTGGATTTTCTCTGTAAGCATTTTTCAATAAATCTTATGCCTCATATCCCATTTCTGGATGTTGTCTTTGATCTCTCAGCAACCTCTCCCATTGCCCTAGCACAACAAGGCTGTGGACACCATTTTTCATAGTTGGAGTGACTGAGACTTAGAGAAGTTGCTACTTGCCCAAGTACCATCTGAGTCCAAGGGTTACGTTCTATACACAGAAGTGACACACTTGCAGAAAATTGACAAACAGTCTTTGATCTGTAAACACATCAAACACAGGGCAGAATAATATTCCAATTTTCTCTTTTCCTTTCCCATTTAAGGAGAGTATCTCTGTACCTTCTTGCCTCAAAGTCTAATGGAGGGTGGTCAGGGCAAGAAAGCAAATTCCTTTCCTTGTTTTATTTTCCTAATGGCTAAGATTCAGATGATGTGATCCCAACTCTGAGGAAACTTTTAATCAGATGAATTGTAATGCTTATTTTTGTTATGCAATTCATAAGATTATTTAGAATTATAATCATAATATCATAAAATTATAGTAGTGATGCCCTGACCCAGCACCTGGGTGCAACTCCAGTGACGCCCTGGCCTAGTGCACGGTCTAGCGCCAAGGCCCTGGCTGACCATCTATCAACACAGGGTCTCCTCTGCCTGCTAGCATGGATTATTTCTGACCTGGAGGCCACCATCCCTAGTGGGGCAGTTCCCTTCTTGGGATACTACTTTATCAAGTTCCTCTCAGGCATCAGGCTACTGGAGACTAGGGGGTTTGAACAGTACAGTATAGTTTTATTGTAGGATTTCTATTAGTAGTATTATTAGGATTATTCCTATTATACCTACTATTATTTCTACTTTTATTTTCGTTTATTAGTATTTTTCTCACTCTATTTTCCTCTTATCTATCTGTTTCCTTGGAAACTCTCTCTCCCTTTTCTCATAGTAACAACCAATTTTTTTAATTCCTCTTTCACTATTCCTATGACCTAGTACCTCTATAGACTCACTTCTTATCTCATAACATTACATCCTATACCCCTCCCCATCCTCTTTGTCCACCATTAGAAATTGTGATCCTTATTGCAAATCTATTGGTTATGCTGTAGATAATGATCAAACTCATCATCTCTGTTTATTAAGACAATATGATTAATGTCTTAATAGGGACTATTTGGGTTAAGTATGTATGTTGTTTGTGTTTCGTGCGGCTAATATTGATCTCCCATTTTAAGGTGAGGGATTGGAAAACTGCAGGGATGCTATAAGTCTATAGGGGGGAAAATGCAATACCTCGAATTTGTACTGCTAGAGGGGAAGAAACATGAACAGCATGAAAAAACAAGGGAAAAAAGTGTCCCAAACAAATCTAGATGCTATATCAATAGAATCCAATGACAGCATGGCAGAAGAAATGTCAGAAAGGGAGTTCAGAATGCACATAATTATAATGATCTAAGAAGCAAAGGATGAGATAAGAGAGCAAATGCAGGCAATGAATGATCATACCAATCAACAGTTAAAAGAGCAAATGCAGGAAGCAAAAGATCATTTCAATAAAAAGAGATTCTGGAAAAAAAACAGAAATCCTTGAAATGAAGGAAACAATAAGCCAAATAAAAAACTCAATAGAAAGCATAACCAACAGACTAGATCACTTGGAAGACAGACCCTCAGTCATTGAACACAAAATATTTAATCTTGAAAACAAAGTTGAACAAACAGAGAAGATGGTAAGAAATCATGAACAGAACCTCCAAGAATTATGGGATATCATGAAAAGACCAAATTTAGGAATTATCAGAATTAAGGAAGACACAGAGATACAAACAAAAGGAATGAATAATCTATTCAATGACATAATATCAGAGAATTTCCCACATCTCAAGAATGAAATGGAAAATCAAACACAAGAGGTTTACAGGACACCAAATATACTAACTTACAACAGATTCACACCAAGGCACATTATAATGAAAATACCTAACATGAAAAATAAAGATAGAATTTTAAAGGTTGCAAGAGAAAAGGATCAGATTACATATAGGGGGAAATCAACACACGTACCAGAAGATTTCTCAGCCCACACCATAAAAGCTAGAAGGACCTGGAACAACACATTTCAAGCCTGAAATAACATGGATGCCAACCAAAAATCTTATACTCATCAAAACTTACCTTCAGATTTGACGACAAAATAAAATCCTTCAATGATGAACAAAAGTTAAAAGAATTTACAAATAGAAAGCCTGAACTACAGAACATTCTCAGCAAAAGATTCCACGAGGAAGAAATGAAAAACAACAATGTAAGTCAGCAAAGGGAGGAACTACCCTAAAAGAGTAGCCAATTAAAGAGGAACCAAGTCAAGTTAAAAAACAAAAATAAGCCAAAATGCCTAGGAATACAAGTCATATCTCAGTAATAACCCTGATGTTAATGGCCTAAACTCATCAATCAAAAGACACAGACTGGCAGATTGGATTAAAAAGAAAGACCCAACAATATGCTGCCTTCAAGAGACTCATAGAAAAGGACAACAAAAGACTAAAGGTGAAAGGATGGGAAAAAACATACCATGCACACGGACTGAGTAAATAAGCAGGGGTTTCTATCCTCATATTGGATAAAGCAGACATCAAGCCAAAGTTAGTCATACTGCTTAAGGGAAGCATAAATCATCAAGACATGACAATTATAAGTATGTATTCCTCAAACAATGGCACATCCATGTACGTCAAACAAATCCTTTTCAATTCCTGGAACCAAATACAACACAATAATACTAGGTGACCTTAACACACTTCTCTCACCATTGGACAGATCTTCCAAACAAAACTTGAATAAAGAAACCATAGAATTCAATGACACAATCAATAATTTGAACTTAACAGACATGTATAGAATATTCCATCCATCAACAAGCAAATACATCTTCTGAGCAGCACATGGATCCTTCTCTAAAATAGACCATATGTTATGCCACAAAGCTACTCCTAGCAAATACAAAAAATAGAGACACTACTTTGCATTCTATCAGATCATAAAGGAATAAAATTAGAAATCAATGATATAATAAAAATCAGGAACTACTCCAAGACCTGGAGACTAAATAATACACTATTGAACAATACATGGATAGAAGAAGACATCAGGGAGGAGATCTAAAAATTCTTAGAGGTAAATGAAAACAACAATACAACATACAAAAATCTCTGGGGTGCTATGAAAGCAGTGCTAAGAGGAAAATTCATTGCATGGAGCACATTCAATAAAAGAACAAAAAGTCAACAAATAAATGGCCTAACATTATAGCTCAAAGTCCTAGAAAGAGAAGAACAGATCAACACCAAAAGTAGTAGACGACAGGAAATAATTAAAGTCAGAGCTGAAATCAATGAAATTGAAACAAAAGAAAATTCAAAAATTGGCAACACGAAAGTTGGTTCTTTGAAAAAATAAACAAATTGATAAACCCTTAGACATACTAAAAGAGAGAAGGAGAGAGAAAACTCAAATTACTAAAATTCATGATGAAAAAGGAAATATCATGCCAGATTCCACTGAAATACAAAACATAGTTAGAAGCTATTTTGAAAATCTATACTCCAACAAAATAGAAAATCTCAAAGCCATCTGCAGGTTTCTAGAGACATATGATCGACCCAAACTGAATCTGGAGGACATACACAAACACATGAATTTCAAGCAATGAAACAGAAGAAACCATAAAAAAACCTATAAACCAAGAAAAGTCTGGTGGATTCTCAGCCCAGTTCTACAAGACCTTCAAAGAACTCATTCCAATACTCCTCAAAGTATTCCATGAAATAGAAGTGGAGGGAACCCTTCCAAACTCATTCTATGAAGTTAATATCACCCTGATACCAAAACCAGACAAAGACACATCAAGGAGAGAAAACTTCAGACCAATATCCCTAATTAACATAGAATCAAAAATTCTTAACAAAACTTTAGCAAATAGCATACAAAAACATATTTAAAAGATAGTGCACCATGATCAAGTGGGTTTCTTCCCAAGGATGCAAGGTTGATTCAACATCCGGAAATCAATAAATGTAATTCACCACATCAAGTTGAGAATCATATGTTTATTTCAATAGATGAAGAAAAAGCATTTGATAAAATACAGCACCCCTTCATGCTCAAAACACTAGAAAAAAGTAGGTATACCGGGAACATACCTCAGCATTGTAAAGGCTGTCTATGCTAAGCCCAAGACCAACATTATTGTAAATGGAGAAAAACTGAAAGCATTCCCTCTAAAAACTGGAGCAAGGCAGAGATGCTCTCTTTCTCCACTTCTCTTCAACATCATCCTTGAAACTCTAGGCAGAGCAATTAGAAAGACCAAAGAAATTAAAGGGATATGAATAGGAATAGAAGAACTCAAACTATCAAACTATTTGCCAATGACATAACTCTATATTTAGAGGGGCCAAAAATTTCAACAGAAAACTTCTAGAACTCATAAATGAATTCAGTAAAGTAGCAGGATATAAAATCAACACTCAGAAATCTAATGCATATTTATTCAGATGTGATGAATCCTCTGAAAGAGAAATTAGGAAAACTACCCCATTCACAATGCCTTAAAAAAAAAATAAAATACTTGGGAATCAATCTAACAAAAGAGGTAAAAGACCTCTACAATGAGAACTGCAGAACACTAAAGAAAGAAATCGAATAAAACCTTAAAAGATGCCCATGTTCTTGGATAGGCAGAATTAATATTGTCAAAATGGCCATACCACCAAAAGCACTATATAAATTCAATGCAATTCCAATTAAAACTCCAAGGATGTACCTCAAAGTGCTAGAGAAAGCAATCATGAAATTCATTTGGAGGAATAAGAGACACTGAATAGCTAAGGCAATCCTTAGCAAGAAGAGCAGAGCAGGTAGTATCACAATACCAGATCTTCAACTGTATTACAGAGCAATAGTAACAAAAATGGCATGGTAGTGGCACCAAAGAGACAGGTTGATCAATGGCACAGAATAGAGGACACAGAGACAAACCCACATAAATACAAGTATCTCATACTTGACAAAGGAGCCAAAAACATGCAATGGAGAAAAGACAGCCTCTTCAACAAATGGGGCTGGCAAAACTGGAAATCCATATGCAGCAAAATGAAACTAAACCCATATCTCTCACCCTGTACAAAATTCAACTCAAAGTGGATCAAGGACCTAGGAATTAGACCAGAGACCCTGCACATAATAGAAGAAAATGTAGGTACAAATCTGCATCATGTCAGCTTAGGACCAGACTTCCTTAACATGACTCCCAAAGCACAAGAAATAAAAGCAAGAATCAATAATTGGAATAGATTCAAACTAAAAAGATTTTTCTCAGCAAAGGAAACAATAAACAATGTGAAGGGAGATTCTACAGAGTGGGAGAAAATCTTTGCCCCACATACTTCTGATAGAGCACTAATCTCCAGAATCTATAAAGAACTCAAAAACTTTACTCCAAGAATATAAATAACCCAATCAATAAATGGGCTAAGGAAATGAGCAAATACTTCACAGAAGATCTACAAGCAATCAACAGATACATGAGAAAATGTTCAACATCTCTAGGAATAAGAGAAATGCAAATCAAAACTACCCCAAGATATCATCTCACCCCAATTAGATAATGTCTTGATAATGTCTATTATCAAGAATACAAGCAACAACAGGTGTTGGTGAGGATGTGGGGGAAAAGGTACACTCAAACATTGCTGGTGGGGTTGCAAATTGGTGCAGCCACTCTGGAAAGCAGTATGGAGATTCCTTAGAAAACTTGGAACGGAACCACCATTTGACCCAGCTATCCCACTCCTTGGCCTATACCCAAAGACTTAAAATCAGCATACTACAGTGACGCAACCACACCAATGTTTATAGCAGCTCAATTCACAATAACTAGATTGTGTAACCAACCTAGATGCCCTTCAATAGATGAATGGATAAAGAAGCTGTGGTGTATTATTCAGCCATAAGGAAGAATAAAATTATGGCATTTGCAGGTAAATAGATGGAGTTGGAGAATATCCATGCTAAGTGAAATAAGCCAATCCCAAAAAACCAAAGGCCAAATGATTTTTCTTATTAGTGGATTTTTATACATAACAGGGAGTCAGAGGGAGGCAAGAATGGAGAAAGGATCAACTGTATAGAAGAAAATGAGGGGTGGGGGCAGGGGAAGGAAAGATAATAGAATGTTGCAAACATCATTACCCTATGTACATGTATGCTTACACAAGCAGTGTGAGTCTACTTCATGTACAACCAAAGAAATCAAAGTTGTACCCCATTTGTGTGCAATGAATCAAAATAAAAAAGACTAGAAACCCCCCAAAAATACAATATTTCTAGAACTAAATTCTAACACCTGTATGCAACTGAACATACCTGCATTTCTTCCTCCAACCTAATTATTTCAAGTCAATGAAAATCTATTGTTAAAAATGTAAAGATGGCAAGAAAAAACAAGTGACCCACAAAACTATTTCCAATGCAATTAACACTTTGAATGAAATCATTAAAAATGAAATCAAAAGAGTAATACTTCTACAAAGTTGCTGAGATTATTGTCATATATACAATATGCATGAAAGTTTTCTATGGTATATTCTTTTTTAAATTCTTTGTTCTTTTTAGCTATACATGGAGGTAGAATGTATTTTGACATATTATATATACATGGAGTATAACTTCCCTTTTTTATGATTATACATGATGTGGATTCACACTGGTCATGTATTCATATATGAACATAGGAAAGTTATGTACGATTCACTCTACTGTCATTGCTGTACCCATCCTTCCTCCCTTTCCTTCATTCAAAGGTACATTCTTAATTAACTTTATTTTGACAATTTCCATCTTTGTATTTACAGCAGAATATCTTTCTCCATATTAAAATGAAATTTTTAAAAACTACTTAAGCAACACAATGGGATGATGATACCTAGCAACTGTTTCAAATTTCTCCTCTGCAAGGGTACCCAAACTCCCAGCCCCTGCCTGGGCAGAAGATGCCTTGGAATTCACTATGAAAATTGAGTTCAACTAGCGTGAGCGATCTAACCCGTCCACTTTCTCCTCCCATTCTTCCTCTTATGCTTCCAATGTGTTGCTCTTCCCAGTTGAACCACTTCAGACACTACTTCTGTGTTGATTTAAGAACAGAACATAGTGATCACTTCCAACCCTTGATGCTTTCATAAAAGTGCTTAGGACTCACTATGAAATTTCTGTGCCCCATCTATTCATTTCATCCAATCTACCTGATGTCTTATTCACCCCCTGAAGCATTCCATCGCCTTACATTTTCTCTCTTACTGACCCTCTCAGAATCTGACATTCTTTCTCTTGCAATTTGCCTTCAGAGCAAGCACAAACTTCTTGTCTTAACAATAACCATCATTTTACTTTATTCTTCTCTCTTCACCTCTGTTTCCACCAGCTGCCTTATACTTATTCCCTTAACAAACAAACTTTTTGGTCTGGAACATCTCCATTTCTTCATTGCCCACTTGTTCTGCAGGTTACTGATTTATGTTTCTTACCTGATCTTTCTTATATGTTCCCTAGCCCCAATATGTCTCCCTAGGTCAAGTGAATTAAATAACTTTATGAAATAGCTTCTATGTGCCTAGCCCAAACATGGACTCCGAGAAAATCAAAGAAATGGGAAAAATAACGTGTTTGAGCTGCCATGCAGTTTTAAAACCTGATTATAAATACAAGTTGAAGCCTAGCACAGTGGTGTACACTAATAACCTCAGCTTCTCCAAAGCCTACGGCAGGAGGATAGCAAGTTTGAGACCATCCTGGGCAACTTAGTAAGACCCTGTCTCAAGATATTTTTTAAAAAAGAGCTGGGGATATAGCTCAGTGGTAGCACACTTCCCTAGTATGCATGAGGCCCTGGGTTTGATCCCTTATACCACACACCCCCCAAAAAAAAGAAAGAAAGAAAGAAAAGAAAAGAAGGATAAGATGAATATACAAAGAGATGCATTATAAGTCTGCATTGGATTGCTGAATATGGAAAGAAAAATAAATGAGCATTAGTGAATGAAGTACCAAATGAGAGGCATCAAAGTACATGCTTTACTTGTTCACAAGGTAGATTCCCATGGGCTTGGTGGTTAGGGAAGTGTTTGAAGAAGAGGTAAGTCTTGAGGTCACTTTGAGAAAAGCAGAAGCCACAGGGCATGTGGTGGGGATGTGGTTAGGGAAGATTGACTTTTCTTGCTCTTCCTATCTCAGTAAATAGAAACAGATTGCCCTGGACTTTTTCCCTGTAGCACCCATAACCAGTCACCAACTCCCATTAAAAATTAAAAACATACCCCAATATCTCTCCCACACATTCTGGCCTCTTTGTCCCACTGCACCCCCCAGTCCAGGCCACCATCATGTCTTATCTGAATATTGCAGTAGCATTAGGACTGGTCTCCCTAGGTCCATTTGTACCAGTACCCTCCAATTTATTCTCACAAATGTTAAGGTATCAGTCCCTGGAGTTAGACAGCTTGGATTCAAATACAGGCCCCATTTCTTACTCTTTGATATCCTTGAGGCAAGTTGCATAATTTCTCTGGGTCTCCATTTTCATGTATGTAAAATGGGGTAATAGTAACACCCACCTCAAATATTTATTATGAAGATTAAATGAGTTACTAGATATAATTTACTTTAGAATAGTAATTGATGCCTACTACACAAAAAAATTTAACTGATCTCCTATCCATTTTCCATTATAAATCCTATAGTGGATTCCCATGGCCTTAAGTGAAGACTGAACTCCTTAACTGGGGGGTCACAAGCTCTTGCAGTCTGACTTCTGCCCCATGGGTAGTCTCAGCACCTGTGTTACTTACTGAGACTTGAAAGTCCAGCCATGCTGAACAACAACCACAAGCCAGTTGACTTGGACTATTTGATGCTCTATCCACACATTTCTCTGCCTGTGGAACACCCTTTCCCACCTTATCCACCTAGGGGTTATGTTATAGCATTTTAAGGCACAGCCCCACTAGACCTTAAGCCACACAAAGGCAGGATCTTGTCTGTTTTGCTCAGTGCCAAGACCAATGCAGGGCATGTGGTAATTGCTCAGTGAATATCTGCATGACACAGATAGGTGAAAGTACCTCCTCGGCTGTGAAACTTTTCCTGCATTCTCTCCTGCATCCTTTCACCTAGTTAGACAACTTGGATACCCCTTGGCCTGCCTTGAATATCAGTACCACTTCTATGATGGCTACCTTAACCGTACATAAACTGTCCTCATCTCCCCACTACCCTGAGCTCCCAGAGCGTAGCTAGATAGGGTCTGGGACACAGTGAACATTACATGTCTGCTAACTAAGCAAAAGAGTGAATCTCTGGAATCTCATGTTGGTGGGTGGCACTGCTGTCCTGGGATCCAGCACCACAAATCTCTAGATTTTTATTCCATGGTTCCATGTTCCAAAGGAGTTTATCTATAAAAATTTACTTATTATTGAGTAATAATATATTTCCACATTTTAAAGGATTAAAGATATGTGTTGCTGTGTTGAGTTATAACGTTCGTCAAAAGCTTGTTACATGGTACTGCCCTATTTGTAGACAAATGTATAATCTTCTGCAGGTTTTATATAGTATTGAGGTAGCTCCCTGATGCCCCTAACTTCCTGTCTCTTGTGTGTCGCATGGAAGGAGTCACCAGATGAGCACTATAAGAGGTTGAAGGACACCTTCTGGCAATCTCAGGCACTACTCATTATCTATATTGCTGGGACTTCATAATCTCCAGTCCCCTGTACTGTAACCAAGGAAATTCACTTCAGTGCCAAGAGCAGTAAGGATTCATGGCTCAGCTTTTGGTGTTCAGCATAGGATTTTGAGTTGTAGTAAATATTGAAAACTGGTCTTTGTCAAGAATGAATAATTTTAATTTCAGACCAATATCCCTAATGAACATAGATGCAAAAATTCTTAACAAAATTTTAGCAAATCTCACACAAAAGCATATTAAAAAGATAGTGCACCATGATCAAGTGGGTTTCATCCCAGGGATGCAAGGTTGGTTCAACATCCGGAAATCAATAAATGCAATTCACCACATCAACAGACTTAAAGTCAAGAACCACATGATTATTTCAATAGAGGCAGAGAAAGCATTTGATAAAATACAGCACCCCTTCATGCTCAAAACACTAGAAAAAATAGGGATAGTGGGGACATTCCTTAACATTGTAAAGGCTATTTATGCTAAGCCCACAGGTAGCATCATTCTAAATGGAGAAAAATTGAA
>JAJEJO010004806.1:92889-168666 GCA_020662805.1 Glaucomys volans
AGAGAGAGAGTGAACAAGTAGCAAAAGTAAATTTCCTATCACATGAAATGAAGATGGCAGGAAAAGTTCACCTCTTGCAGTAAGATAAGGAGTGGCAGAAGTCAGGTATTTAATGATAGGAGGGTTTCTTTTTCCCATGGAGACTAAAATCCTGCAAATGGAGCTTTGGATATTATATCAGTTTTCAGTCACTGTAATAAAATTCCTGAGGCAAGTAACTTATAAAGAGAAAAGGACTATTAACTTACAATTCTGTAGGTTCCAGTCCAAGATCAGGTGGCCCCAATTCTTTGGGCCTCTGGTGAGTTGGCACATCATAGTTGGAACACATGAAAGAACAAACTGCTCAACTTTCAAGCCAGAAAGCAAAGAAAAAGAGTAAGAGATGGGGCTGTCTTATCCCTCCAGGGAACATTCCCAGTGACCTAAGGACCTTCCACTAGGCCCCACCTCCTAAAGGTTCACAGCATCTCCCAATATCACAACCTTGGAGACTAAGCCTTTAACAAAGAGATCTTTTTGGGACATTCAACATCCAAGCCATAGCATTCCTCTCCTGGTCTCTAAAGATTTATATCTATCTTTGGGTTCTTATCTATCTTGGCTTCTTTATGGTAACTTTAGATACTAGGAAAATGCACCCTCCTTGGCCACATCTTTACACATGCAAAATGCACTCATTGCAACCCAAGAGTCTTAACTTTCACAACATGGTTCAAAAGTCTAAATCTAAGGTCTCCTCTGAGACCTAAGGCAAACTCAGCTGTGAATTCCTTAAAAATAAAAAAGAAACAGTTTACATACTTCCAAAATACAATGCTGGGACAGACACAGAGTTAATATTAACGAAGAATAGGAAAAAAGTAAGGAGGGATCAGACTCAAACAAGATTGAAACCTAGCAGGGCAAACTTGAAATCCTAAAGCTCCATGTCTGACTTCCAGGGCACACTGTGATAGAAGGTGGGCTCCCAAAGGCTTGAGCAGCCTCACCCCTGCGGCCTTGCTAGTTCCAACCCACATTGCCACATTCTCAGGCTGGCTTTGCACACTGCCAATAGCTTTCCTCTACAAGTGTTGCATGCTGTGGCACCTCTGCCTTCCTTGGTTCTCCGTTACAGCTTTGGCTTTGCTCCTATGACTCCATTACACATGGCCTTGTTGGGGACTGCTTGCAGGGACTCTGACCCCACAGCACACTGCCTTTGGGGAACATTCAATATCTAAACTACAGAAGATAGATTGAAGGAAAAGTTAAGAGCACAGATTTTTGACTTGCTTTCTTTGGGGAAGGAACCAGAGTGAAAATGGAGTGAAGGAAAGAGAAGACCTAAGCTAACACCTTCGAGCTTCTCTTAGGCTCCTGTGGATAGTGCAAAAAGCCCCAAAGTGACTTTGGTACTCCCAAGAGGACATGGAGGGATTCTGAGTGGGGGAAATTGACCCTGGAGCAGAGGGGCTACTTCATGGACTGCTCATACCTCAGAGGGATTCACACGACCAGCAGAAGCCTGGGTAGGACCAGCTTTGACCCTGAGGACTAACTGGAAGTTCACCAATCACACTCTGTATTTGCCAGTCAATACAAGGGACCCAAGGACCTTGAAGCTGGGAATAGCCAGGACCCTGAGGTAGAACATGAATCTAAGGTCTTTAGCCCTATCACTATGTGGTCACATGAAGGTCACCATACACACATCACGGTTTGGGCAAGTAGCAGGAAACTAAGGTGTCATGAGTTGCCCAGAAGAAACTGTAAACCAGAAGATTCTCAGACACTGTCAAATAGCAACATCCAGTTGAGGACTGAAGGTAGGAAAGAGGTGGGAAGGTCTGGGGAAGACTGGGCTGAGACATTTACTGCTGTGGTGTCATGGAACATCCAAGAGGCCAGAACTCGGTCCAGATGAGGATACCGGCCCTAGAGACGGTTGTGAACACTTACCTGCCAAATAAAATCCCAGACTGCGAGGAGGTTTGGTTGGGGTGGGCACCGACAAGAAGGAGAGTAGGGAGCTATAGCAAAGATTGTGTTTATTGTTCAGGGTTGTAAATCCAGCATCTAAATCATGCCTGCCTTAGCATAAGTAAATGTACAAACGAATGGATGACAGGCAATGCCTACAATGGAGCCTGAGAGAGAGGGACAGAAACTGGGAAATCAGGCCTGTAAAATCTTTGTTCACCATCTGATAGGGAATAAATTCTAGAAACTCATCATTTTCTAATTACAGTCATCCTTCAGTATTCATGGGGGATTGGTTCCAGGACCAACTCCCCAAAAAGATATCAAAATTCACAGGTGTTCAAGTCCCCCATCATATTTGCATGTAACCTAACCACATCCTCCTGTGTACCTTAAATTATCTCTAGAGTACTGGAATACCTAATACATGTAAAAGCCATGTATATAACTGTTGTCCTGCCTAGGGAATGATTACAAGAAAAAAGCCTGTACATGTTCAGCACAGATGCAATTTTTTTCAAATATTTTCAATCCACAGAGGATTTACTGAACATATATCTCTATATCTGATATATCAGCAGATTCTTGCTCATAGAAACTGGTTTCAGCAGTAGTTGCAGCCACAGTTGGACCCTGAATGATTCTGCACCCATCAGGTGATAATTTAGGACCCAGGTACAAAGGACAGAAAAACAGAAAAACATTGTGATAACAAAGATATTATTTTGCTCACTGCTTTCTCTCCAGCTTTGAGAACACTAAATCATGTGATAGGTGGCCTATATTTGTTGAATGAGTATGCTTTCAACAAACTGTTTAAAAATAAGTGATTCACAAGACTGAGGCCCTAATTAGAATAAGAAAAATTCCATGCATGTATAATTTTATCAAAATGGATTCTATTGTCAAGTATAACAAAAAAGAACCAATAAAAATTTCACACAAAAAAAGCATGAGATAACACAAGACATTCTCTAGAGCACTGAAGAGAGAAGGGGTGAGAATATCTGGTGGTCAGTTAAAGCATTCTAAAAGTGATTATTTCTTTAATTATTGCAACAAGTCACATTCTATGGAGGGATGAAGTTGTTTCTTGCACCTAGGGTTGACTGGCTTCATGGGCTGGGACCTGAACAGTACCCAGGGCTCCAAACTCCAAAGGGCATATGTTTGGTTTAAAGTTCTTCTGTTATCTTAAAATCAATAAAACTTTTTTTTTTTTTTTTTTTTTTGGAACCAGGGATTGAACTCAGGGACACTTGGCCACTGAGCCACATCCCCAGCCCTATTTTGTATTTTATTTAGAGACAGGGTCTCACTGAGTTGCTTAGGGCCTCGCTAAGTTGCTGAGGCTGGCTTTGAACTCCCGATCCTCCTGACTCAGCCTCCCAAGTCACTTGGATTACAGGCGTGCGCCACCACGCCCGGCTAATCAATAAAACTTTGACGCTACATTTATTTTGCACTGAGAGCCATAAATTATGTAGTGAGCCCTGATCATATCTGAATGATGGAAATACTATACGATGATGTGTTATTGTGTGTCTCTTCCCAAATCAGGGTTCAGGGCCCTCATAACCACAGTTTGAAACATTGTAGACGCTGGTACAAAGTACAAATCAGGGTGAGAAGCAATTGTAAAACATTTATCAGCACAGTCTTGGTCCGCCCACATTACATATGTACAATAATCATACACCTCCCCTCCCCCACTCCAGCCCCTGTGGTTTTTGATAGAATTGCAGAGTGTGAAGGAAGGTCTGTTTTCACAGCAGTTTATTATTTATTGGTGACAAAGAGGAAAAACAATTAGCTCAGCCTGGCGTTATTTCAAAATCTAAATGCAGATCTCCCACGATTTAAAAGTATCACACTTAAAATACCACACCCCAGGACAGTGAAAGAAATCCGCCTAAAGCAAGATGCTCACCAGTGGATAAACGGTTAGAAATCAAGAACGCACTTCTGCCTCCTCTCCCCGGGCCTGAGCTGCCCCTCCCACCGCCCTTTCTGCTTCCCCGGGAAATGCAGGGCTGAGAGGAGACAGCCTGGGTGATGCTCGCCAGCTCCGGGCTGGTGAAAGCGCACGACCTCCGGGTCCCTGGAGCCTGCCGGCGCGTTTGGCGTGCGCAGAGCGATGGAGGCCTCCTGGCTGGAAACGCGATGGGCACGGCCTTTCTACCTGGCGTTCGTGTTCTGCCTGGCCCTGGGACTGCTGCAGGCCATCAAACTCTACCTACGGAGGCAGCGACTGCTGCGGGACCTACGCCCTTTCCCGGCGCCTCCCACCCACTGGTTCTATGGGCACCAGAAGGTAGATGGAAGGGAGGGTGGATAGAGGAAGATGCTGCAGAGAAAGCCTGCAGGCGGCGAGGTGTCTGCGGCTCTTCCTCTCTCCAGACCTCGGTCGTGCACGTACCTCCCAGCTCAGCCTGTGACTCTGAGCACCTTTTCATTACTGTGGAGCCTTCAGCACACCCACAGGGAAAGGTCACTAGAGAAAAAGCAGTGGGGGTTGGGAGGGAGCTATTTGGAGACTAAACATTGAAAAAGCAACGGGTAACCGCCAATTGCTTCACCCATCCCTTCTATGTATATGTGTACTGCATTATAAAATGCCTTCCACATATATTGTTTAAAATAGTATGTTATTATAAATAATACTTATTAATTGCAGAAAATGTGCAACATTAGACACAATTGTTGGCACTCTTTAATCCATTCTAACCAAAGAAAATTAACTTTCTTTTCCTAAGAGTCTTGTGAAGCAGGGAGCAACCCCAGCCAACCTCTCAAGAAATATTGATTGATTGAAATTTACCAAATAGAGGAAGACTGTTGCTTTTTGGTCTCTCCTGTTCTCTAAATCCACTCCCAGTCCTGATTTTTTTTTTCATTCAACAATTTTGGGTGGCACCTGTGTGATAGATACTAGAATTACAAAGAGAAGATGGGTCCCTATCTTCAAGGGGTCCAAGTCAGGTACAGACTTAGGCCATCAAAAGAAATGAAAATACAAGGTAGAAAATGCTTCAACAGAAACACATGGAGTCTTGGAGAATTCCTAGGAGAGGAAAGAATGTCTGGGAAGGGCTGTACAGAATCTTAAACGGATGGGTGGGGCATGTAGTGTGTTGCCGGGAATTGCTACAGGATCCTTTCCCCCTGAAACAGCCACATTCAACTCTTTTGTCTGTTTCTTCTGGTATTTAAATCCTTACTTGTAAAATATTATTACTGTATTGCATTTGTTAGTTTAATAATTTCAGACATCCTTGTATCAACTTTTTTATGACAGGTAATGTTTTCTCTTCCTCTGTCCCAATACAGTTATATTGTATTTGTTTGTTCAATATAAAAGTATGTATATTATTTTGATTATATCAATGTTATTTACTGCTGATCTAAATGGTCCAGATTGATTTTGTCCCTTTTCTTTTCTTTTCTTTTTTGTAATAATCTGAAACTTTATTTCTGTGAATATCAAATATGTCTATTTTACCTGTATGTCTTGTTTTTTTTATTATTTTTAGTTCACTGTACACAAATGGAGTATGACTATCATTTTTCTGGTTGTACGCAAAGTAGAATCATACAGTTTCCATATTCATACATGTACATAGGATAATGATGTTTGTCTCATTTTATTATCTTTCTTTCCCTGCCCCCTTTTCCAGAGAAGATGGTAAGGAATCATGGATGGAACCTCCAAGATTTTGTCCCTTTTCTAATAGAGCTCCCTCCCCTATGGTATTGCTAACTTCCTCAGTATCCCACATGCTTAGTTTTTCAATATCTGTAATGCTTTTTTAAAAAATAGCTTTAATAAAGCTATCACACAACTCAATATTTTCAAACATTTAAACATACCAAGTAATCTATCAGTCCATATGCTTTTCTGGAGGCATTTCTCCCAAGCCCTCTCCTCCGGTTCCAATCTAGTTAGGCCTGGTACACAGCTATTGTCCCAGGACTTCCCATTGATGGTGTCCTGTGTCACATCTCATGTCTGCTGGACACTATGTCTTCTTTTGTTTCCTACTTATTTCATCATTTTTATGGGTTGATTCTTGGGAAGGAGTGAAGGTATGTTTTTTGAGCTATTAAATGACTATAAACTAACTTCAAACATGAGTGGAATTAAGTTTGGTTAGGTATAGAATTCTTTAGAAATTGTTTACTCTTAGAATTTTGAAGACATTGCTTCATTGTCTCTAGCATTCAGGTTGACTATTGAAAATGCTGATAATTTTTTGGTAATAAATTCTGATAATAGTGGGATTCATAGTATTATGTTTATACATGCACAAAACATAATTTGATCAATTTCATTCCACAGTACTTCCCTCTCCCTGATTCCTTTCTTCTACCCTAATGGTCTTCCTCCTATTTTTATGAGATTTCCCCTCCATTAACTCACTCATTTTTTCTCTCCAGCTTCCAAAATGAGGGAAAAAATATGATTCTTGACTTTCTGGATCTGGTTTATTTTATTTAACATAATGTTCTCTAGTTCCTTCCTCTAAATGATATCATTTTATCCTACCTCATGGCTGAGTAAAATTCCTCTGTGTATCTATGTCACATTCCTTATTCATTCATCTGTTGATGGACACCTAGGCTGATTCCCTAACTTGGCTATTGTGAATTTCAATGCTATAAGCATAAGTTTTTAATTGTTGGTAGGACTTCAAATTAATACAACCACTCTGAAAAGCATTATGAAGATTCCTCAAAAAAAAAACTAGTAACGGAACTACCATATGACCCAGCTATCCCAATTCTTGGTATTTATCCAAAAGAAGTAAAATCAGCATACTACAACAGTATAGTCACATCAATGTTTATAGCAACACAATTCACAATAGCCAAATTATGGAACCTGTCCAGATGCCTGCCAATAGATGAACAGATTAAGAAAATGTGATATAGGTATATATACATATATATATGTGTGTGTGTGTGTGTTTTACTCTGCCATAAAGAAGAATGAAATTATGACATTTGCCAGTAAATGGATAGAACTGGAGAACATCATGCTAAGTGAAATAAGCCAGACTCAAATAATCAAAGATTGAATGTTTTCTCTCATATGGGGAAGCTGGAACACAATAAAGGGAAAAGGAGGCATGAGATATCATAAAGATATAGGGAAGATCAGTGGAGTAGAAGAAGGAAATCAAGATGGAGGGAGGAGGGACCAGAAAGGAGAGGAAATGCAGAATAAATTTAGCAAAACCATAGTCTGCATGTGTAAATATACCAAAGTGAATTCCACCTATAAGTATAGTATATATAGAAAGCACCAATCAAAAATAAATAAACAAGCAAAAGGAAGATCAGAGTAGAGGAAGGAAAATAGGGGGAGGGAGAAGAGGAGGAAAATTGGGGGAAACAAGGATTGAAATGGAATAAATCAAATACCATGTTTGCATGACTTTGTCAAAATGAACACAGCTACTATGTATAATTATAATGATACAAAAAATTGGTGCATATATGTAAATATATGTGCACTTATTTCTATATATAGCTACAGTATGCTAGTTTTATTATCTTGGATAAATACCAAGCAGTAGAATATCTGGGTCATATGGTGGTTCTATTTCTAGTCTTTTGAGGAACCTCCATAGAGATTTCCATAGTGGTCATATTAACTTATCCCACCAACAAAATATAAGTGTTCCTTTTTTGTCATTTCCTCACCCACATTTATTATTATTTGTATTCTTGATGATTGCTATTCCTATGGGAGTGAGATGAAATCTCAATGAAGTTTTGGTTTCCCTGATGGCTAAAGATGTCAAACATTTTTTCAGATATTTGTTGGTTCATTTTTATTTCCGATTTTGAGAAATATGCTTCATGCATTTGACCATCTATTAATTGGGCTAATTGGGTTTTTTTTTTCAGGAAGACTTAAGTTTTTAAAAATCCTTTATATATTCTGGATATTTATCCCCTGTCAGAAGAGTAGCTGGCAAGGATTTTCTCTCATTCTGTAGGTTCTCTCTTCACACACTTATTTCTCTTGTTGTACAGAAGCTTTCAATTTGATGCCATCACATTTATTAGTCCTTGGCATTATTTCCTGAGCCTTTGCAGTCATGTTGAGGAAGTCATTGCCTGAGCCCATATTTTGGGTGTGTCCCTATGATTTCCGCTAGCAGTTGCAAAGTTAGTGGTCTTATGCCTAGGTCTCTGATTCACTTTGAGTTGACTTTTGTCCAGCATGAGAGAGAGGGATCTAATTTCATTCTACATATGGATATCCAATTTTCCCAGAATTATTTGTTTTTTAAAAAACTGTCTTTTCCCCAATGTATGTTTTTGGTGCCTTCATCAATGATGAGATGGCTGTATCAGCTAGGTTTATCTATGTATCTTCCATTCTATTCCTTTGGTCTGCATGTCCATTGTTAGGCCAGTACCATGCTGTTTTTGTTACTATCACACTGCATTATAGTTTGCAATAGGGTATTTGATGCCTCCAGCATTGCTCCTTTGCTCAGGATTGCTTTGGCTATTCAGGGTCTTTTATTCTTCCACATTAATATTAGAATTATTTTTTCTAACTCTGTAAAGAATATCATTGGTATTTTGATAGGTATTGTATTGAATCTTAGATTGCTATTGGTAATATGGCCACTTGACAATATTCATTTGGCCTACCCAAGTACACGGGGAGTCTTTCCATCCTCTAATGTCTTCTTCAATTTCTTCCTTTGGTGTTCTATAATTTTCAATGTAGAGAACTTTCACTTCCTTGATTAGATTTACTCCTAGGTTACTTATTTGTTTATTTATTTATTTTGAGGCTCTCATGAATGGAAATCTTTTCCTGATTTCTTTTTCAGCAGCTTAGTTATTGGCATATAGAAAAGCTATCAATTTTTATACATTGATTTTGTGTCCTGATCTTTACTGAATTTATCAGATCTAGAAATCTTCTGGAGGAATGCTTTGGATCTTCTATGTATAGGATCATATCATCTTCAAACAGTGATAACTTGACTTTTTCCTTTCCTGTTTGTATCCCTTTTATTTTCTTCTCTTATCTAAATGCTCTGACTAAAGTTTTCAAGGACTACATTGAATAAGATTATGACACTGGATATCCTTGTCTTTTTCCTGATTTTAAAGGAAATGTTTTGGTTTTTCCTCTTTCAACATCATGTTCAGTTTTGGTTTTTCATATATAGCTCATATGATGCTGAGGTAGGTGTTTAAGCTTTTTCACTGCTGTGACTAAAAGACCCAACTAGAACAATTGTAGAGGAGGAAAAGTTTATTTGAGCACTCATGGCTTCAGAGGTCTTAGTCCATAGAAGGCCAGCACTATTCCTTGGGGCTCGAGGTGAGGCAGAGCATCATGGCAGAAGAGTGAGGCAGAGGGAAGCAGCTCACATGACAATCAGAAAGCAGAGAAATGGGGGCGGGGGGCGGGGGGCGGCGGGGGCAGGGGGACAGACTCCACTTTCCAGATACAAATACATACTCCAAAGCCTCGCTTCCAATGCCCCACCCCCTCCAGCCACACCCTACCTGCCTTCAGTTACCACTCAGTTAATTCCTATTAGGTGATTAATTCACTGATTGGGTTAAGGCTCTCACAAACTAATCATTTCTCCTTCAGTCCCTCTCACATTGTCTCACACATGAACTTTTGGGAGACACCTCATATCCAAACCATAACAATAGGTTCTTTCTAGCCCTAGTTTCTTTGGGTTGTTTTGTTTGTTTGTTTGTTTAATGAATGGGTGCTGAATTTTGTCAAAGACTTTTTCTGCATCCATTGAAATCATCATGTGATTTTTGTCCTTACTTGTATTTATGTGGTCAATTACATTTGTTGATTTGGGTATGCTGTACCATCCTTGCAACTGGGATGAAACCAACTTGCCCATGATATACAATTTACTTAATATGTTTTAATATAATCTCATATTTTACTAAGGATTCTTGCATTTATGTTCATCAGAAGCCTTAGTCTATAGTTTTCTTGCCTTGATGTGTCCTTATCTGGTTTTGGTATCAAGATGGTTCTGACGTCATAGAATGAATTACAAAGTGTTCTTTCCCTCTATTGTATTTTGTGGAATAATTTGAAGAGCATTGGCATCAATTTTTCTTTAAATATCTGGTAGAATTCAGCTGAGAATCCATCTGGTCCTAGGCTTTTCTTTGTTAGAAGGCTTTTTATTACTGCTTTAATTTCATTCTTGTAATTAATCAGTTTAAGCTTTCTATAATTTCTTGACTCAATTTTGATGTCATCCTGCATATTAGGCGGTAAATAAATTCATTTATTCAAAAATCTGTTGACTTCATAGAACAGGCCAGGTGGTTTGATATTTATTCAATAGGCCAAGAAATCTCAGCCAGTATGTCGGACCTAGTATGTTTACATGCAGGTGTGTCTTTGTGTATGTGTGTGTACATTCTTGGGTATAATGTAGGAAAGTCTGTGTCACTAAGTAGTAAAGTACTTGGACTTCGAGTTAAATCTGAGTTTCAGTTCTTACTATTGGTGGACAGCTGAATGACCTTGGAAAATTACTTCACAAATGAGGAAACTTAGAGACTCGATTTCCTCACCTATTATATGGGGGTAGCAATTGTTTTTACTCCATAGGATTCCTGTTGTAAATATTAAATAATATTAAACATGAAAAACACTTAGCACCTAGCTCATAGCACTGTTTTGTAAATGTTAGTTATTACTATTTTGAGGACACAATACACTTTCTGAACATTTCTTAGCAATGTTTCTAAATACTTGCAGCACCTATTTTCAAATGAATTTAAATACTTCTATGTAAGTCAAGAAATACAAATTGACTTAAATATATTACAAGATTCGCAATGCTTTCTTTTTTGTCTAGTGAGAAGTGACTAAAAGTAAAACCAAACACTGATGTGGCTAGAGGCATCTAAGACAATTTCTGACATAAACAAACAATCCTCATATTAGAGTATAAGTTTCACAAGGGCAAAGACATTGGTTTTCTTATTTTTTCTGTATTTCTATTACCTAGTATGTATAAGAGACCCTCTATAAATACTTGTTTGATTATTTTTTGTGAATGAATGAATATTTACATTGTTGGAAACCACTACTCTGTGTAATCAGGGGTATTTGTCACTGGCTTGATTGTGGGAACAATAATTTTTTAAAAAATCTACATCATTTGATGAGCCAGGTTTCAAGAGTCTCAACCTTTCATTGGCTTTCAACTATCCAGAGAACACCTCATGGGTTAGCGTACCTAACTTAAAAAACAGGAAATTGGAAGCCAGAGTTTTCCACCTTTTCTGACAATAAAGACAATCACACAGCAACTATGCTGTGTGGTCACACAAGGAAGATTTCACCAGCTTTAAGGCTTCTTTGCAGGTGGGGTTCCCCACAATCATGCTCAAAATGTATAGACAGAAACACCCAAATACACACATAGGTGCAACCCACTTTATACAAGAAGCAGAAGTGAACAAATCTTATTTTCAATGATTTAGAGGAATTATTTAAATGAATCATTAATAATCTGCTTATAAAAGCAATGTATCTTCCTCTGGTGGCAGTATTTGTACTCTCCTATATCAATGTTGGAAACTGAACGTTTGTGTGTAAGTTTGCTTCAACCTGTACAAATTACAGGGGGAAAGATTTGAACTTTCATTGCAAATGAATTTGGCAGGTTTTTGTGAGAGAAGTGTTTACTAGTTAGTCGCTGATCAATAATTACAGGAAAAGGGAGAAAGAAATAATGAGCTGGATGTTGGTCACATTCAACTTGTTAATATTTAGCTTCCTGAACAGGAAAGCCATCTGCAGCCTCTGGACTCTACCTGCTCTCTAGATGTGTGATGTTGGCAGTGAAGCAGAAAGTGAATCTGACTCATTTTACCCTCAGTTGGGAAAAATAGCCCACAGTATATGTCATTTGATAGTGACTTGTTCTCAGGGTGCCCTATGCGTTCTTATTGGGAAAATAAATACACCGATCTTGTTTAGAACAGTATCTCCAAGCTTAGAAATCCCAAAGAAAGTTCATTCGCTCACCTTCAGAAAAGAGGCCACGTTGGGCAAGCCCTGAACTCAGCTTGTATCTTAAGACAGGACGAGCCCAGTCAGTTCTCTAATTTCCTTTACTTTCTTTTTTTTTTTTCTTTCTTTCTTTTTTTTTTTTTTTGTTTGTTTGTTTCCCTACAGTTTCTTCAGGAAGATAAAATGGAGAAACTTGAGGAGATTGTTGAAAAATATCCTTGTGCCTTCCCTTGCTGGGTGGGACCCTTTCAGGCATTTTTCTTTATCTATGACCCAGACTATGCAAAGACATTTCTAAGCAGAACAGGTAAGACAAGGGGTGAATCTCAAGGACATGATCCTCCTAGGAGTGAGATAAACATGACCCACAAGCAAGATGTGAAGCAAAGATTAGTATTGGGCCTCTACCACACCCTGGAGCAAGTCTGGAGAGGGGACAGGACTCCAACCAAGTGAAGGGGATCCCAGTGTCCTCCCCAGACCCTAGTCTAGTTCCCAGCTCCAGGGTCTTTTAAAGCCAAGCTGGCACTACCAGACCTTTGCCCCTCTTGTTTTTGTGACTTCCATCCATTTCATCAGTACTCCCCACTCCTATCTGTCCTGAACATAAGCCTCCAGGGGAAGTCAGAAGCCACCCCACCTCTGAAAGTTCAGTATGTAACCCTGGCAGTAAAGCTTTCAATTACCAGCCCAACCTCTTGATTATGATCCAAATTTTGTTTTTGCTTTATGTGTGTTGCTCAACTATGTTCTTTTGGGGGGAATAATCATCTGCCTCCCCTATCCAATCCCTTTTCAAGGCCTCCACTGTGGATTATTGCCGAGCACAGAACTAACATGGTCAGTGTTTGCTCTGTCAACTTTGTAAAACAAGTGTCTCATATTCTAATCTCCTGTTCTTCATATTCCTCAATACTAATAAAACCTAATAAAAGAAAACAGCCATTCCCTGGAAGTCTCCATGTTTCCCAGTCCCCCGACTCTGATTTGTCTCAAGTTCACCTCTTAAGGAACTCCATGTCAGTGTAAGGAGAGCAAGAGGTGTGTGCATCTCACTATCTGGTGACTGCGGGTGTGTCTAATACTTAATACCTTCCACAAAGGATATATGTTGTTTCAACATCTGTCCTGGAAACGTGGCAACCCTCGGGCAACCTCTGTTTCTATTGGAGGAAATGGAAAGGAGGAAAGAATCTGGGTTTAGGTTTGTGTGTGTCTCCCTGGAATGGCTGTTTTCCCCCAGCCTCCAAGGGCTGCAGCAAGTGACCCAGGGCTCCCTTTTGCTCACTGTGGTGAGTACAAGCAAATGAAGAAAACCTTCATTGATTGGTCATGAGTGCTCCCTCTAATGCTGTCTTTGTTTGTTTTCTCTGCTTAACTCTGCAGACCCCAAGTCCCAGTACCCGTACAGGTTCATGACTCCATGTCTTGGTATGTATGCACCAACGAGAATTGTCACCCATTCTCCCACTAAGTCCCATTTCCACGGTAGAGCATTTCAGAGACTCAAATCTGACCTCAAAAGTGTCAAGTGTAAGGTCGATATATGATGGGAGTTATCTAGGGGAAGGTTAGCTCAGCACTTCCTGGAAAGCCTTCTTGTCCATTTCTCTCCCACTTTCAAGGCATCATAGGTATGAACCTGTCTCTTCTCTTCCCTTTTTTTTAAATAGAGACATCACATTTTTATTGTTTGTTTGAGCCAACATTCATGGACCGTGCACATTCCAAGAAGTGGAATTTTTTTAATAAAACTAACTTTTTTAAAAATCCATGACATTGCAAATATGAATGAAGAAACTGAAAACTATATAATGTATCCTAAACAAGACACAAATTTAAACATGACTAAATCAGAATATCTAAATTTCGTTTTTGTGCATCTAAACTACATTATCTTCTCTTTCTTTAATGGTAGCTTCACCATTCCTGCTCTGTTTTAATCCTTTGGTCTCTCTTGTTTCCTTGGATTTTTTTTCCTTTATTTTTGTAGTCCTCTTATTTTCATATGCAGATCAATAAAATTTTGTTCTGAAGTTCAGTTTGGCAATATTGTATGAGCACATAAATTGAGCTCTTTAGTCATATAATCAATGCTGTTGTGCTAGACCAAGAAAGAATTAAATGAAAAAATATAGGTTTTGGATCCAAACCTCTTTAGATTTGAATCCTGCCCCCATGCCAGTAGATTAGTTGAATGTGATTTTGGGGAAGTAATTGAATCTCTCTATGCCTCAGTTTCCTCATCTTTGAAAATGAGGATGAGAATCACTGTTGTAACTCTTAGGAGACAAATGTATTTTTAGCACTTTATGTCATGGTCAAATTGTACCAGAGCCAGACTATGCATCACGAGCCTGGCATATTGTAAGCACTCAATGAATAGTGTCATTCAGACTCTCAGGTCCTTTTAAAAGAATCCTTAGAATCCTCTGGCAATAGGCTATGGGGAGGTAGTAGCTTTGATAAATGTTTATGTGTGTGTCATTCATAGACCAGGGCTCAAGAGGGTGTTATCTGGGAATAGAGTTTCTAGTGAATTTGTGTTTACCCTGATTTATGGATTGGTTTACAGTGGAGAGGAAATGGATATTTGTTGTGTTTCTACTATGAGCTAGGGCAGGATTAGGTTTTATATCTTATTGTACACCTCCACTGAATCTGCACAATACAGTGCACAATTATTATCATAATTTATTGTTGAAAAAAACTAAGCCTCAAAGTTTAATCAACTTCGTCAATTACTACATAGTGATTTTAGAATCACCACTCTCATCTCAGCAGATTTTGAAACTTTTCAGACTTTGATGCTCAGAATATTAAATACATCCATCCCAGATGTGAGCATCAAAACTCACTACTATCTTGACATATGAGCTCTTCTTTGACATTCCACTGTTTCATGACTACCCATGGGTCATGGCCACTCCATGCTATGCTTTATCTTTCCTTTTTTCCCTCATCTTATAAATGGCATGATGTTTTGTCCCTTTTATTTCTCAAGGAAACGGACTCCTGAATCTAGATGGGCCCAAGTGGTTCCAGCATCGTCGCCTACTGACTCCTGGATTCCATTGTGATATCCTGAAAACATATGTTGATGTGATGGTCCATTCTGTGAACACAATGTTGGTAAGTGAGATGGGAAAGTGAAGCTCTCTTGCATTGCAAGGGGCTTCCAATTGGAACTGTATTAGGCACACATTTCGTGGACCGTGAAAATCAAAAGTCAATTTCTGAAATTGATCAGTGCATAAGTACCCACTGAAAAATAGATGTTTGTGTAAGCTTTTGCTACATTCTTTGGGTGATTAAAATAATAATGAGAAGATCAAGTCTTCTGTCTTAGATATATTCTGAGATTCTGTAACAATATACCAAATACCAAGTAGTGATATTCATGCAGTAAGTGCTGTAGGTGACAGGTAAGAAAGCCAAGTCCAGCTATGGCAGCTTCTGATTCCAGAGACTGAAATTTACCATAAAATATAAACTAGATGTGCACATGTAGATAATATGGTTGAGAGAGTTCTAGATGGAGCCAGTCAGCATGAACAAAGGTTTGGAGGTCAGAATGGACTTGTGTGAGGGCCATAAAAAAAGCAAAAAGGTGTGAATCTACATCATGTACAACCATAGAAATGAAAAGTTGTACCGCCTTTGTGTACAATGAATCAAAATGCAGTCTGAAAAAATAAAAAGCAAAAAATAAATTTTAAAAAACTGAGCAAAGGATTAGATGTCTCCATTAAAATCCCATTTGTGAGTTTCCCTTTGTAGATAGTGAAGGATCACTGTGAGGTGACCTCCACCTTCCACAGAGGCAGGAGGTCTTTACAGAGGAGCATTCCTGGAATGGTCTCTGATTCATAAGTTAGCTGTGGCCAAGCTTTACTTGTAAAAAGCTTTTAATTTTTAAATTGTATTTCGTTTAATTGGATGAATAATTCATGAACGTAGTTTCATCACAAACACTTCAAACACCAAAAAGCCAAATTTCCCTTCACCTTCATCTGCAAAATCATTGCTGTTCCTAGTTCATACACTGATTTCTCAGCCAACTTCAGAATCAGATTTAACCTCTGCCTGGATTAAAGTGAAATCTTTGGTGAGGTCTTGAGGCAGAGATCCAAAGAGTGCCAGGCACAGTGTTAGAGAGGAAAGAGGGCATCCTCTTCCAACTCTGGTGCTGATTAGCAACCAACACAATTTCACATCTGCAGGAGAGAACTATATTTGAGTTTAACCTCCATTTCTAGGTGCTATTTTCTGCCCTTCCTGTTTCTCAGTCCATTTCCCTGAGTTCCTCTCCTACTTCCTTCCTCTGCTGAGTTCCAGGGTGCACTGAGCTCTGCAGCCTGCTCTTACTCTCATCTCGTCTAAACTTAGGATTTGTACTCATTGTGCGCACTGTGTGTGTGTTGTAATGTCACTGTGAGCCCCATTAATATAACTAATTCAAGTTAATAAAAAAAAATATTTTAAAGGACCTAATTCAGATGCAAACTATCTGACTAAGCAATTGACACTTTGGTAAAAGTTTTTCAAGTTCTGCCTTTTATTCAGACTCCTAGTCCTCTGGACCTTGCTTAGCACTTGTAGATGCTCAACAAATGTAGGTTGACGTGAACTTAAACATATCAATCTATTTGCATTTTTACACAAAGAATATTTATATTGACAATTACATTTACAACTGGGGACTCTGTGACAGTTTGAAAAGTCAGGCAAAGCATTTCAAGAAGTGTGAGTAGGTTTCTTTTTGGGGAGAAGTCAGGTGGGCACAGGCTGCACTTGGCTGGGATCCAGCTCCCTGAAATTATTCCACTTCCCAGCTTCTCTCTGGCCTGAGTTTCTCAATCTAAAAGTTTTTGAAAATGTTCCAAGTCTCTTTTAAGTATGGTTATGGTGGTCGAGAGTAGTGGCAGGGTATCTAGCAAGTTGGGAATTGAAGGTGAAGGAAGGAAACCCTTGTATTTATGAGACTTGCATGAGAGGTGTCTATTGCACAGAACTCTGATCTATCTGGAAACAGAGTTATGGTAATAATTGGAGGAGCATTTACAAGATGTGCAGTTTTCCCCATGTTCTTTAACACTCAGCTGGGTACATATGTTCCTTCTTTGTGCCCAAAGTAAGCAATGACTTATTTGCTTTCTTACCTCTGGTCCCTAAGGATCAAGGGTTGTGCCCTTTAAATTATCTGGGCAAGATCAGGGAGGAGCCTGCAAATGAAGGCAGTCTGATGATAGTGATGATGTTGATCTTGATCTTCTCTGCCAGGCTAAGTGGGAGAAGATCTGCAGCACTCAGGACACAGCCGTGGAGGTTTTTGAACACATCAACTTGATGGCTCTGGACATAATCATGAAATGTGCTTTCAGCCAGGAGACCAACTGCCAGATAAATGGGTCAGTGATAGGAGAGGAAAACAGATATTTGTTCACCATTACCTAAGTCAATTATTGACAAATGTCCTGACTTTATCTTCCAGCACCCTTGATCCTTATGTAAAAGCAACATTTGAACTCGGCAAAATCATATTTTATCGCTTGTACAATTTCTGGCATCACCATGACATAATTTTCAAATTCAGCCCTAATGGCCACCGCTTCCAAGAGTTAAGTAAAGTGCTACATCAACACACAGGTAAATATACAGGTATTTCCTGGGTTTGATTTGCCTAAGTCCATATACCATAATTGATTGTATTGCAGCTGTGTAGAGGGATAAGCCTCAGAAAAGAGTTCTTGTTCTTAATGGAGCTTTCATATGGACACTGCTTAAATGAAATAGTTTGAATCCTTTAGAAGAGTTTGTTAAATCCATAGTAGTAATTAGTCTTCTCAGGATTTTTATTTATGTTATACAATTTTTATGTTGTGCAACTATCATTAATACAGACATAGTAAGTGGACCCTTAAGATTTCAAAACAATTGCAACAATAATTAAAGCTAAAAGTACTCATGCAATGTAGGAATGAATAGGGGGAAAGAGTAGACATAGAAATGCATTCAAAAGAAGCTTGATTCAAAAATATGTTTATGTTAGCAGATCATAAACCCAAAAATTGAAATTACCTTTTAAGCAATTCAGCATGACTTTACATAAATGCCATAATAGAGAATACTCACCAAGCAGTTAATTGCTCATGGATTCCACCACTAACTAGCAGCATGACTTTGGACAGTTACTTATTGCTTTGTCTCAAAGTCATCTATAAAATGGTAATTTAAAAAAGCCTATCTCATGTGTTTGTGGTGATGATGAGTATGCTAATAAATGTAAAAGACATGGGATGGTGCCTGGCACTAAATAAATATTAGACATATAGTTATTATATTAAATATCTTGGCCTCCAGGAAATTTTCAAGACACACCAATACATGCAAATTCACACTTTCATATACACATAGATACTATAAGAAGGACATTCAGAGAAGCAAGTTAGAAACAATTTAAGATACAAGTGGGCATTATATCTCCATAGCAATTGTTCTCCAACCTTTCTGTGTCATGGCCCACACAGAAAATGTTAACTTATATGTGGTTTATTGGAGTGAATAGAATTGGATTCGAGAACAGCTACATATGAGTTAGTGAGATAGTCCTTTTCATTTTCATTATGTACAGTTATGATGAAAAAAAGGCAAAGAAAAAGTATTACAGAAAATTTTCAATGTTCTGGTTGCTGAAAATTTCAAAAATAAAACATTTTCAGCCAGGTATGGTGGCACATGCCTGTAGTCCCAGTGATTCGGGAGGCTGAGGCAGGAGGATTGCAAGTTCAAGGCTAGCCTCAGTAAATTAGTGAGGTCCTGAGCAACTTAGTGAGACCCTGTCTTGACATAAAAAAATAAAAAAGGTCAGGGAATGTGGCTTAAGGACCCCTGGGTTCAATCACCAAGTGGTTAAGGACTCCTGGGTTCAATCCCCAGTACTACCGCACCCCCCAAAAAATCTTCTCAATATTGTTTACCTGTGGTTGAATTTATCAATATTTTATTTTACTGCATCAGGCTTTTAGTAATCATTGAAAGCTTTCCTCTAGTCCAAGATTGTCCTTGTTTCTTGGCACTAATGACCTTGGAGTGGCTATATCTTTGTTGCGGGAAGCTGTCCTGTGCTTGTAGAATATTTAATGGCATCTCTGAAATCTATCTACTTGATGCCAGTGGAATTCTAACTAAAATGTCTCCAGACATTGCTGAATGTCCCCTAGGGTCAAAATCATCCCAGTTGAAAACCTCTGCCCCATACCCAGGTCAGACAGAAATTCCTTGGTGTTTTCTGCTAGTGCATGTATGGCTTCCTTCCTTTCGCATTCAGATTTCTGATCTACTTAGAGTTGATTCTTACATGTGATGTGAGATACTGATCCATTTTTTCCAAATGTCAGCCAGTCATCCCATTACTTATTTAAAAGTCCATCTTTTCCCCTGATCTTGAGACAATCATCTTTCTCACAATCTTAATTGTTGTATGTACTTGGTTCTATTTCTAGACATTATCTTCTGTTCCATTGGTCTATCTATTAATCTAGTAATGTGTTTTAACTGAAGAGACTTGGTAAGATCTTTATTTTTAAAGAAAATTTAGATTTACACAAAAACTGAACAGGAAGTACAGAGACTGCCCGTATGCTTCCTCACCCTGCCCCTCGGTGCAGCTTCCCAGTTGTTAACATCTTGCATTCCTGTGGCACCTTTATGTAATTGATGAGCCAATCTGGGTACCTTGTGATTGACTAGAGTCCATAGTTTACCTTAGGATTTATTCTTTGTGTTGTATACTATGGGTTTTGACACATACATAATGATGTGTTTCCGCCATTCTAGTATTATACAAAATAACTTCACTACCCTAAAAAAATATCTTGTGCTCCCTCCACCTTTTTACCCTTCCATCCCTCCTTCCTGCTGAACCTCTGGCAACCACCTTCTTATTTTCTTTACTTAAATAATGTCATATGGTTGGAATCATGCACTATGTAACCTTCTCAGACTGGCTTCTTTGACTTAGTAATATGCTAAGTTTCCTCCATGTATTTTTGTGACTTGGTAGCTCATTTCTTTTTAATGCTAAGTAATATTCTGTTATATGTCAGTACCAGTTTGTTCACCCATTCACCTAGGGAAAACCACCTTGGTTATTTCCAGGTTAGGGCAATTATGAGTAAAACTACAAGAAACATTAATATGCAGGTTTTTGTGTAAACATAAGTTTTCAATTTGTTTGGGTAAATATCAAAGGGTACAATTACCCAATTTCATAGTAAGAGTATGTTTGGTTTGTAAGCAACTACCAAGCTGTCTTCCAAGTGGCTGTACCATCTTTGATTCCCACCAGCAATAAGCAAGTGTTCCTGGTTCTCTATATCATTACCAGTACTTAACATTGTGTTTTAGATCTTAGCCAATCTGATAAGTATGTAATGGAATCTCATCATTGTTTTTTAATTTGCATTTTCCGAATGGTTTTATGTTGTCGGGCATCTTTTCATATGCTTATTTGCCATCTGTATATCTTTTTTGGTGAGGCTTCTGTTCAGATCGTTTTTTATTTGGGTCACTCATGTCAAGTTTTAAGAACTCTTTATCCATTTTGGATACCAGTCCATTATCCAATATATCATTTGCAAAGATTTCTCCCAGTCTGTGATGTCTTTCCATTCCCTTAAGAGTATCTTTCACAGAACAGAAATTTTAAATTTTAATGAAGTGCAGCTGAACATTTTTCTTCTCTCAGGAATCATGCATTAGGTGGCCAAACCCAGGTTTGTCTTTTATGTTATCCTCTAGGAGTTTCATAGTTTTGCATTATATGTTTAGGTTCATAATCCATTTTAAGTTCATTTTTGTGAAAGATAAAAAGATCTGTGTCTGGGTTTCTTGTTTGGTTGTTCCCCACCTACCCCACTGTGTGTGTTCAGTTGTTCAGCACGGTTTGCTGAAAAGGTTATTCTTTCTCCATTGAATTGCCTGTGCTTTTTTGTCAAAGATCAATTGACTTTATTCGCATGGTTCTATTTTTATGCTTTGTATTGTAATCCTTGACCTATTTGCTAATTCTTTCACCAATACTCACTGTCTTGATTAAAATAGCTTTAGAATAAATCTCAGGTAGTGTCAAAATTCTCTGACTTGGTTCTTTTTCTTTAATATTGTGTTAGCTATTCTGAGCCTTTTCCCATACCATGTAAACTTTAGAGTCAGTTCATTGATATCCAAAAAAAAACCTACTGGGGATTTTAATTGTGAGTGTGTTGAAACTAAAGGTCAAGTAGGGAAGAAGTGACATTCTGACAATATTGAATCTTCCTATCTATATACATGCATGGGATATTGTTCTACTTATCTAGATATGTTTTATTTCTTTCTTCAGAGTTTTATAGCATTCCCTGTACTGACTTGTACACATTTTGTTACATTTTTCCTATTATGTTTTTGAGAACTTATGTAAATAGTATATATTTTTTATTTCAAATGCCAATTGTTTGTTGGTAGTATATAATAAAATCACTTCTATTTATTAACTTTGTATCCTACAACCTTGTTATAATTAAGTACTAGTTTCAGGTGTTTTTTGTTGAATCTTTGGGAGTTTTGAAGCCAGAATTAAAGACAGGCAGTTAGGATAGACAGGTGATTGGGTTGAATTGAGAAAATGAAGGCCAGTTTGGATCCTGGAAGTTGGAGACAGCCCCTGGGAGATTGGAATGTCATTGTCTCCAGAGCCCTTGGACTACCAAGATTATCTGCCTATATTACCCCTCCCAAAAGGCTGCAGACAGGGAGTTGTTAATTAATGCCCCCTGGACTGCTACCTGCCTGGATCACTCTATTTGGCCCTTCCCTCTGCCCATCTACTTCCCACCTTTTGGCCATCCCACCAGCATCCCGCCACCATCTCCTGGGCTTCGGCAGGAAGGAGAAAGATAAGGGAGAGAGCAGGAGAACAAAGGAAACTTTAGTCTTTTTATAAAAGGGGCAGGGTGCTGTCACTTCTTGGGATACCAGAATACCAGTCATGGCCCCCTTCTCCCTCCCAGAAGAAGTCTGTGTTATTACTTTTAAATAAAACCTGCTCTATGTGCTTGCCTTGGCATGCTTCTCTAATGTTGAAACTTCAACATCGGAGGAGGCAGAATTCATCACTGACAACTGGCAGTATCATCTTCTACTATCATGTTATCTGTGACCAAATATAGTTTTATTTATTCTTTCCCAATCTGTATACCTTGTTTTGCTTTGTCTTATTGTATTAGCAAGGATTTCCAGTAAGATGTTGAATAGGATGTCCCAATCATTTGAGACATCATTGTTTTATTTCTGACTTTATTGAAAATATCATTTCTCATCATTATCTATGTTGCACACCATAGTGGCTTTGTAGATATTCTTTATCAAAGTCAGGAAGTTCTCCCTCTGTTCTCAATTTGCTGGGATTTTTTAAAACATGAATAACTGTTATATTTTGACAAATTATCTTTCTCTATTGATGTAATCATATTATCTTTCTTCTTTACCCTGTTAATTAATGTTACATTAATTGATTTTCAAATATTGAACCAGCCTTGCACACCTTCAGTAAATGCAACTTGGTCATGGTATGTAATTATTTTATATGTTATTAGATTTGATTTGCTAATATTTTTGCATCTATGTTCATAAGAGAGATTGGTCTGTGGTTTTTCTTGTGTTATCTTTATCTTATTTGGGCATAAAAGTAATGCTGGCTTCATAAAATGAATTAGAAAGTTTTCTACTTCTATTTTCTGGAAGAAGTTGTATATAATTCATTTGAATTATTTCTTAAATGTATGATAGAGTTCACCAGTGAGATTATCTGGGCCTATTGTTTTCTGTTCTGGAAGGTTATTAATGATTGATTTAGCTTCTTTAATGGATAGAGACCTATTCTGATTATCTCTTATGTGAGTTTTTGAAGACTTTGTCTTTCAAGGATTTGGTCCATTTCATCTGGGTTTTTTTAATTGGGTGAAGTAGTCCACAGATGTCAATCAGATTTAGCTGATATATGGTGTTGTTGGATTTAATTATGTGCTTCCTGATTTTTCTGCATACTGGGTTTATAATAGAGAAATAGTGAAGTATCCAGCTACTCTATCAGTTTTTGCCTCTCATATTTTGATGCTTGTTGTTATGCATACACATTAAGGATTTTTATGTGATCTTAGAGAATTAACCCCTTTATCATTATCTAATACCCTCTTTATCCTTGATAACTTTCCTTGCTCTGAAGTTTATTCTGCCTGAAATGAAATAACTACTCCAGCTTTCTCGTGATTATTTATTATGGTTTAACTTTCTTCATTCCTTTACTTTTAATCTATATGTATCTTTATATTTAAAGTGAGTCTCTTATAGACACATATAACTGTGTCTCATTTTTTATCTACTCTGACAGTCTGTCTTTCAATTGCTGCGTTTATCACTGGTGTTTAAAGAGACAAGTGACATAGCGGAATTAGTAGCTACCAGTTTGTTACCGCTTTCTACTCTTTGCTTTTGTCCTTTGTTCTTGCATTCTTTTCTTCCTTCTGTGGTTTATAATTCAGCATTTTCTATGACTTAATTTTTTCTACTGTCAGCATATCAATCATACATCTTGCTTTTGTCAGTGATTATCCTTCAGTTGATAGTACATATTTATAGCTAATCTAAGTCCACTTTCCAATAACACTACACCACTTTCCTGGTAGTACAAGCACCTTCTAACAGAGTATTCCCAGTTCTTCCCTCCTGTCCCTCCATAGCATTACTTGCCATTTATTCCACTTATCTGGAAACTATAATCATTGAACACATTGTTGGTGTTTTTACTTAGGACAAACTGTAGTCTGTTTTATCAGGTAAGAATAGGAAAAGCAAAACATTATTTTACCTTCATTTATCCTTTCTCTAGTGCTCCTTTCTTTTTTTAAATTTGTTCTAATTAGTTTCATGACAGTAGAATGCATTTTGATTTATTGCACAAGCATGGAGCACAACTCTTCATTTCTCTGGTTGTACATGATATAGAGTCATACCATTCATGCAATCATACAAGTACTTAGGATAATGATGTCAATCTGATTCCACCATCTTTCCCACTCCACTGCCTCTCCCTTCCCCTCATTCCCCCCTGCCCAATTCAACATTCCTCCATTCTTCTCTTGCCCCCCCCCATTATGGATCAGCATCTACTTATCAGAGAAAACATCTGTCCTTTGGTTTTGGGGGCTTGGCTTATTTTGCTTTAGCATGATATTCTCCAACTCCATCCATTTAGCTGCAAATGCCATGATTTTAGTCTTCTTTATTGCTGAATAATATTCCACTGTGTATATACACCACAGTTTCTTTATCCATTCATCTATTGAAGGTCATCTAGGTTGGTTCCATGATCTAGTCATTTTGAGCTGCTATAGACATTGATGTGGCTGCATCACTGTAGTAATCTGCTTTTAAATCCTTTGGTTATAGGTCAAGGAGTGGGATAACTGGGTCAAATGGTCGTTCCATTCCAAGTTTTCTAAGGAATCTCCATACTGCTTTCCAGAGTGGTTGCATTAATTTGCAACCCCACCAGCAATGTATGAGTGTACCTTTTCCCCCATATCCTTGCAAACATCTGTTGTTGCTTGTATTCTTGAAAGTAGCCATTCTAATTGGGATGAGATGAAATCTTAGAGTAATTATGATTTGCATTTCTCATATTACTAGAGATGTTGAACATTTTTTCATATAATGTTCAACATTTATTGCCTCAAATATTTCTTCTGTTTCCTTCTTCAATCTACTTGATTTTGTGGGTGTGTGTGTGTGTGTGTGTGTGGTGTGTAGAGGTAGGTAGTGCCTTGATACTTTTCTCCATTTCTTCTATGAAAGTAAATTGTTTTTCTGTCTCTACTGCACTCGATTTTGTTACTTTGAATTTCAATTTTATTAAGTTTTAAAGTGTACTTGAATAGAAGGAAGTAGTCAGTTGTGATTCTAAAAAAAAATTCTGAGTATAAAGAGTTATTATCCTATTACTCAGGAGGCCTTTGGCTTACAAGTATGTAGGCAGATTCACCTTTTATGCTGCCTGATGTGAGCTGTAATTATAGACTATTTAGGTAACAAAAGAGTTGGTTCTGATGGGTGGTAGGCAAAATAGCCTAGTAGAAGAATCCTTTGAGGGATCTGGCAAGTCACAAGAGTCAAGGCAACAAAGGGGAAACTATTCCAAGGGGAGAAAGAGGAAGAACTCTGGGAATCAATAAAGAAGTGACAGAAAGCCTAAAAGGTATAGAAAGGGGGGAAAGGCAACTCAGTAAAGTACAAAGCAGTTTGCAACCTCAACTCTGGCTCTTCCACTGAGAGAGGTGAACCCAACCCTGCAAGCACAAGGTGAAACGCTGTGTTATTTGAAACGTATATTCATAGAGATTGTCTTGTGTATTTAGTATGAAACACTGAATCTTGTTTAATAAGTTTTGCACAAATTCTACTTTGTCTGACATCAACATCACAGTCCTGCTTCTTTGTCACTTCTGATTGTCTGGTATAATTTCACCCTATCCCTTTATGTTCAGCCATTCATAATTTCTTTGTTTTAGGTATAGATCTTCCATGCAACACAGTTGGATTTTGTTTTAAAAGCCAATTTTACAATCTTTTTATATCAAGCAAATCATTCACATTCTCATTCATTGAAATGACTGACATGCCTTGTCACAATGCTGTCATATAATTATGTCATCATTACTGCTTATACGATGGTATACTAACTGTGTGTGTCTGTTTAGTAAAGTTGCCATAACAAGTAATCACAGACTGAGTGGTTCAGAACAGACGCTCTCTCCATCACAGTTCTGGAGGCTGTAAGTACAAAGTCAAGGCTCTGGCAGGGCCATGTTGCCTTGGGAAGGCTCTAGAGAAGACTCCTGCCTTCCCCTTTGTACCTCTCAGTTTCTGCTGACCATCCTTGGCATTCGTGAGCTTACAGCTGCACCACTGTTATTTCTGCCTGTCTCTCTGCTTCCAAATTCCTCTCTTCTTTTAAGAATACTGATCAATACTAATTAGGACAAATTAAAAAATAAAAAGGAATACCAGTCATTGAAGTGGGTCCCACTCTAAACCAATACAACCTCATCATAACTTGATTACTTCCACAAAGACTATATTTTTGAAATAAGGCCACCTTCACAGCTCCTTAGTAGATGTGAATTTTGGGGAATCATTATTCAATCCACTGGATAGTTTCTTTATATGGTATGTCATCTTTGGTCTTTGTAAATATACTGTCTTTGATATTTAAGATGTTTATTTTTTAATGTTTCTATTTTTAAATAAGCATGACATGAGGTTCATCCGTTCATCCATAGAGTGCATTTTGACATACTTAGATGGAATACATACATACATGCCTGGAGCATAAAGATGTTCATATTTTTCTTCTGAGGCTACCATAGTGTTATTCCTTTGTACAATCCTTAGTCCCCTGCTTTTCCTTATTTAAACTTGTACTGTTTTAAAAGGTCTGGTTTGTCAGTATTTGTATTGTGGTGAAACATATGTAAAGTAGCATTTGCCGTCTCAGCCTTTTGCAAGTGTACAGTTCAGTGATAAGTATACTGACATAGTTGAGCAGCCAGCTCCACTGTTCATCAAGTCTCTGTGGTCGTCTCTGTAGATTCCTCAGGGAGGGTTCATGAGCACAGCATTCCCTGTGATCTTACATGTTTAAAACAAGTTTTTTTCTATAGCCTTGATATTTGAAGAACAGTTTGTCTGCATGTAAAATATTTATCTCATACTTTGTTTCCTTGAGTTTCTTGGAAGTGTTCTATTATGCTCTTGATTTCTTTACTGGTTGTCTCAAGATTGATGCTAGCCCAATTTTCTTTTCCTTAAAACTCATTTAGTCTTTTTGTCAGAAGTCTCTGAGGTGAGATATTTTTACTAGGTATATGTTGCAATTGGTCATTCTGTTCCGATTGTTCCTGGCAGAGGACAGGTCCTTTCATATATAGGGATTTCAGTTTTCTCTATGTCTAGAAATTTTTCTTGACATCCAAGAAAAACGGTTTTAATGATAGCTCTGTTCCATGTGTTTTTGTGTTTTATCTTTGGGTCCCTTCAAACATGCATATGTTGGGGGATTGTTTGTTTATTCTTTGTCATTTTTTCATTGTTTTGCCCATCTCCCATTTCATTTGGTAACTCCATGAAGATGAGATTTTAGAGTGAGAAAAGTATGATTGATCATTTGAATCTAAATTTGAAATCATCTTAATTAGATTGCTTGCCTACTGATATAAACTATGTTTTTGGTTTGTTGTATTTGTCTTTGGAACTTTGATCAAAAGTTGTCCATTTGATGGAAAAATAAACCATCTGTGAAAATTAAATCCACTTAAATGTAATGAACCCAGTCTGATCTCTGAGAAGCCAGCAAGATCTGAAGTTACTCATGAGCCCTGTCTTACTTTATAATTTACTTGACTTTGATTGACTTTGCCACCACTTTGGTAATGGTTATTCTATCCAGAAAAGGTAATTCAGGACAAAAAGAAATCCCTCAAGACTGGAACGAAGCAGGATAACCCTCAAAAGAAAAAGCACCAGGATTTCCTGGATATTATCCTTTCTGCCCAGGTAAATCTTCCAAATATCTTAGCCTAATCAATCAGCCAGTTAACTATGTGTGTAGGTAGGTAAGAGGGGGAGGTGAGGGCGGGAAGCCAAGCTGATCCAATAAATTTAACAGTACTTTGAATTGAGAGGTTGGCCCCATACAGTTTCTGCAACTGCAGATAGAATTCTGCAACTCTGCCACTAGACATAGTGAAGACTAAATTACATATCTGACAGGATTTAGGATTGTATAGATACATGTTTAGGGAATCAAAGGAAAATGGGTCACAGGAGTAAGCATGTAAAATGAGAAGGAGTCAGCACTGGAAAATTTGAATAGATCTGGGACTCAAGAGAATTCCTTGGGCCACTCATCAGAGTGGGAGTACATTTTGCAAAGTTGGCTTTTCTTATCTAATATTGGTTCTCCTTTAGGCTCTGAGCAAAGTGTGCCTCATAGAATATATTTGTTGAACTGAATTAAAATTGAAATTCTCTTTGAAACTCTAAGTTTTCCCCTAAAGTCATTACTTTTAATCGGGTCTCCAAATATCTGTAAACTGACATTTCATTAATATATCTCTACTGTTCATTCTAGGCTGAAAATGAAGACAGCTTCTCCCATGCTGACCTGTGGTCGGAAGTGAACACATTCATGTTGGCCGGGCATGACACCTCAGCTGTGAGCCTCTCATGGCTCCTCTACTGCCTGGCTCTGAACCCTGAGCATCAGGAGAGATGCCGGGAGGAGATCAGGAGCATCGTGGGGGACAGGTCTACCATCTCCTGGTAAGATCTACCTTCCTAAACATTTCATTCTAATTTTCCTCCTAGGACGTTGCTTTATTTTTTGCCCTGGTTCCTTAATGATCACAGTGACTCAAAACGTGTGTGTGGAAGCAGAAGAGGTAGGCTGTTTCTCTGTTCTTTCTCAACACAAACCTCTGTAGAGCAAATTGAAGTATAACATGATAAAGGCAATAATCTAGATATGTACTAGTCACCAGAGAGATTTAGAAGACAGTCACCTACCCTGGCATGGGGACTCAAAGGGATATTCTTAGAATGAGTAGGAGTTAGCCAGGCAGAAAATTTGAACTCTACTTTGCTAGGCTTTTAGCACATCCTGTTATTAATAAAGTCCAGCTTATGGATTTGCTCCTCAAATATGTTGTTCACAAAGAAAAAAACATGTTTCTGACATAAGTTGCACCCTTCGTCCTACCTGGTCAAAGGGGCAGGAAGACAGAAATTCTAAGGATCACTGAGCCACATGACTAGGAAAAAAAAACGGTGTATTTCATATGAGAAGGTCAGCTCAATTGAAATATTTGTAAAGCAAAATTTGAAGTTATAAAGGTATAGTAGATGGGCTGGAGTTGTGGCTCAGTGGTAGAGCACTTGCCTAGCATGTGGGAGGCACTGGGTTCAATTCTAGCACCACATTTAAATAAATAAGTAAATAAAGGTTCATCTACAACTTAAAAAATATTTTTAAAAAGTGTAGTAGAGGGACTGAGGTTTTAGTTCAGTGGTAGAGCACTTGCCTAGCATAAGTGAGGCACTGGGTTCGATCCTCAACACCACATTTAAATAAATAAATAAAGGTATTGTGTCCATCTACAACTAAAAATATTTTTTTAAAAGTATAGTAGAGACATCATTTTATAAGAAATGATAATGATTTCCTACCACAAATTAAAGGCTTAATTTATGTAATATAAAATACAAAGTTGGGCAATTATTTTTATTTTTAACTGACAAATACACATACACATATGTGTATGTATGTATATGGTACGCAACATGATGTTTTGATGCTTGTATATGTTGTGGGGTAACTAAATCAATCAATAGATCCATTATCTTACATACTTGTTTTTTGTCATGAGAACATTTCAAACCTGTCCACTTAGCAGTTTCCAAGCATACAACAAATTGAATGTTGTACTTGCAATGTTAAAATAGAATCGCATGATGTGCAATATATCCCCTGAATTTTTTTCTTCTATCTGACCAAAATGTTGTATCCTTTGACTAGTGTCTCCTAGTCCTCACACCCCTGATAAGCATCATTCTACTCTCTGCTTCTATGAATTCAACTTCTTTAGATTCCTCATGAAACTGAGATCATGTGGTCTTCTGTCATTCTGTGCCTGCTTTATTTCACTTAGCATAATGTTCTCCAAGTTTTTCCATGTTTTTGCAAATGATAGGATTTACTTCTTTTTAAAAGCTAAATGGTATCCTATTGTGTATATATGCCACATGTTCTCTATCCATTCATCTGATGAAGGACACGTAGGTTGATTCCCTGTCTGGGCTATCGTAAATAATGCTGCAATGAAGATGGAAATGCAAGTGTCTCTTTGACATACTGATTTTGTTTCTTTTTGATATATATCTAGAAATGATATTACTGGATCATACAATAATTCTATTTGCAATTTTAATGGAACTTTCGCAGTTTCCTATATGCTGCATTAGTTTACATTGCCACTGATAGTATACAAAGCTTCCCTTTTCTCCACATCCCCACCAATGTTTATCTTTCTTTTTTATTTTATGATAGCCATTCTAACATGTGTTAGGTGATATCTCATTGTGGCTTTATTTTGCATTTCTCTGATGATTAGTAATGTTGAACATTTTTCATATGCCTGTGGCCTTTGTATGTTTTTGAGAAATAGCGTATTCAGGTCTTCTGCCCATTTTTAAATTGGATTATTTGTTTTCTTGATACTGAGTTGTGTCAGTTATTATACACTTTGGATATTATTCCCTTATCATATATATGGTTTGCCAATATTTTCTCCCATTTTTTAGACTTCCCCTTCACTTTGTTGATTGTTTCCTTTGTTATGCATAAGCTTTTTGATTGATGCAAACCCATTTTATTCTTCCACATGTGTGTCTGGTTTTCTCAAAACCATTTTCTGCCCTTTCTCCATCTTATGCTGTTGGCATCTTTGCTGAATAATAGTTGTCCATAAGTGTGTGACTATATTTCTGGGCTCTTTTATCTGTTCCATTGATTTTTGAGAAGGTGCCATGCTGCTTTGATTAGTAAGATTTACGGCGATCATCAGATCAGGTGGTACCTCTCACAAAGGCACTTCTGTCTGTGGATGGCTGTGGAATTACTGCAGCAAGGGGTACAGGTAGGGAATTTCCTATTCTCCCATCCTGCTGAAATCATTCTTTATTCATTAATTGATTTGGTAATACTGAATATAATTTCCCAACATGCCTTAGATATTTTAACCTTTGCTAGAATAAATGCCTGCACAACTCAAATATCGACCTCTCTCATTCTTGTTTGGCTGAAATGTGAAAGGAATAACTAACTCTCTGCTGGGTGAGAAAACAAAGTCCAGATTATCTGTTAATTATCAGTTATTTTAAAGAGAGAAAGGACAAAAATATTACAGAGAATAAAATGTCTTTTTTAATGTCACATGTATTAATAGTTACAGTTGCTGACATTAGGATGTAGTATTCTGAGAATCTACAATTCCTCCAGACAGGTAATGAAATCATTCTGCAAAAAGCAATTTCTGGGAAAGCTGGAAAGTTGTCCAACTTCTCCATTTGGCTCCTTTTCAGACCATTTCAATGTTGGGTTAAAATTCTTTCCGAGCCTTCTTTTTGCACCATGACCAAGGTGGGCAAAATTTTTTTTCTTAATTATGCAAAGTGCCAGGGTAAGAAGAATTACTCTTTTTTATTATTATTCTAAGCTTAAGGAAGGTGTTCAAAACTAAAATTTCATATTACCGAATGGCCAAATCCTGCATTCACAGTAAGTAATAAGAAAAGCAAATACAAATACAAATACAATAATGCAAATAGACTAAATAGATGCAGTTAATATTTTTGAACCAAACTGACTAACTAGAGTGCAAATTAAAAATACAACTTTATTCCTCTGCTGACACTTCATACTTGCTCGATGGAGCAAGTTCTTTTCATCTCCAGGACAAACTCCTGCAATCTCACAGAGGTCTCATCCATTTAAATCACAAAAGTAGTCTCATGGCCATGACTAATCTTTCTGCCCTGTATAATAGTGAAACCTTCAAATACTCATCCCCTTGCAGCATCTCCCTCTGTCCCAGCTGGGTACTTCTTTGGGCCTGGAAGCCAGCAGAGGCTGAGGACTCTATTGCTGACTTGTTATTACTGACCAGTTCCTCCCCTACCCAGAAGCTGCTCTTTCTGACTCTTCCAGGGATGACTGGGGCTGGGGAGGAGATAAGGAAAAAAGGTCTGTAACTACTGTGATCCTGCTCTTCGGGTTTGGTGGGCATTCAGTGCTTCCCTTTCTCTCACATCTGTGGGTCTCTCGGAGACTCTCTGATTCCCAGGGCACGGGATTCTGGGCCTGGACAGAGCCTTTCTCCAGCTGCTTCTAAAGCTCTCCCTCCCTCCGGTCAGTTTGTGGGTCCCTAGGACACATTTGTACATTTCTGCTGTGCAGCTGTTCTCCCCGGCCTCTCTGCCCATTCTGAGCCTTTCCTGTCAGTCCTGTGCTCCCCAAGCTTCAGGGAGCACGTGTCAGGTCATGGAAGTTGCCCTCGTGAAGCTTCCCTTTGTTCGTTCAAGATGGGGGAGCACCCTCTTCCATTCTCCACGGCACTCCAGCATTCCAACAATTCTCTTCAAGGGATTTTTTCTTCTCCTTAATACTTAGTTATTCCTTAAACATTCTTGCCAGGGTAAGAAGAATTACTCTTTCTTTTTTTTTTATCCCAAGCTTAAGGAAAAATTCAAAACTAAAACTAAAATTTCACATTACCAAAGGGCCAATGTGATAAGCTAAGGGTTGCAAATTTGTTTTTCAGAAATCTCCTTGGCAAGCCTTTTGCTGCCAGCTGAATACCACACTGTATAATGAGGATATGTGGCACCATTTTGGTTCCTCCACCTCTGGGACCTCACTTGATCCTGAAACGGAAAGAGTCCCATTTTAACCATCTAATACATAAACTCATGACAAAATAGCTCTAATCTGAGAGTGATGTTTATTAGGAACAAACAACAAATAGGGAAAAAAATCAGTATTTACAACCAGATATGAAGTCTGAGTCCCTTCCCTCCCTCCCTCATCCTCACAGGGACCAGCTGAGTGAGATGTCATACACCACAATGTGCATCAAGGAGATGTTCCGATTGATTCCTCCAGTCCCATCCATTTCCAGAGAACTCAGCAAGCCCCTTACCTTCCCAGATGGACGCTCCTTGCCTGCAGGTCTTTGTATTGTTTTCCTAAGCAGTTCCTAGAGACCATGGGATCTTGGGGACCAAAGTGACAATGATTGGGTGGGTTTCTACCCTAAGGGCCTCTGACTTACAGTTAAGCACCTATAGCTCAGAGAATAATTCCTGATTGATGTCGGTTTCAGTGACTTTTCCAAGGCACATGGCCAGTTGCTGCAAAGCTAAGCTCATAACCCACATTTCCAAAATCCAACCCAGGTTTCTCCCATGGTAAGACATTGTTTCTAAGATAATCTTTGTTAGGCTGAGTTTGAGACCCAGATGAGACTTTATGGGACATGGACATGATTGTTATTGTGGGAGACCCAGAGGGATTTTTTTGGGCCTCATCATCATATTATCACCCTAAGTTTGCCACACTTAATAATATATATAAGGCCTTCAAACATTATCACATTTTCACCCCTTGGAATGTGATCTTAACAGACGCTTGTACAGTGTTTTACAATTTTTTAAATACTTTAAAATACTTTTAAGGTCACCAGTAACCCACTGGGGGAACCCCAATGTACAGACAAGGTTAACTGATGTGGAACAAAGCTGAAACTCATGCAGAGGCCCTGGATTTCAAGCTTACAGGTTTCTGGGCAAGGTATATAAGAAGCAGCGGAATCACACAGGACACTTTCACTGTCTGCTTTAGTGCCTCACTAACTCTGCCTTAGGAAGCTAAGTCAATAGGGTTGCTGTGCAAACACCTACAACCTGTCCTAAACTTAGTTGACAGATCCAGAAATAATTTATCAAATTATTTCTGGTAATAAAATAAATCTCAAGTTCTCTCTCTTTTTCTTTCTTTTTTTATCCCCAAACTACATGAATTACTTGACAAAATTTCCCACTTCCCATGTCTGAACAGCATCAACAAAAATTGGCCACTGGATCTGCATGATACAATTATAGTTCTGTTCCTAACATACCCAAGTTGTCTCTAGTGGGTGCTTTATATTCCCTTTACAGACATTTAAGTAATTTCCAACTGTGGAGAAAACACAAGCACAGTTAGTACTTTGACATAACACCAAGAGCTCCTTAGTATAAAATCATTAATTAAGTAAATCTTTGCCCTTGAAAACTAGGGTATAAATCCAAGTCTCATCTTTCCCTGTGTCCCTCCTGAGTGACATCAGCTCTGCCACACAGTTCTGCCTGGAGCTTGGTCTTTCATTCCAGAAGAAAAGTCTTGCAGAGGAGCAGTATAATGGTAGTCCACTCCGTTCTTTCTCCTGCATTCTCTTTATTTCCCTCCTGCCTCAGGAATGACCGTGGTTCTCAGTATTTGGGGTCTCCACCACAACCCTGCTGTCTGGAAAAGCCCAAAGGTATGACTCTCTTCCACAGACATACTTCAGAGAACAAATGCTACACATTTTACTTTTGGGTAGCTAAGTATGGAAGTGGCTATACAGTTAAAGTAAATAGCTGAAAGCAATAAAAAAAATAGGCATAAAACTCCAAAATGAATAACACTTGACCACTAATGGGAACTTACCTCTTTCCCCACTCCTGCTTTACCTTTGCTTTGAATGAACAGGTTGACATAATGCCACACAATCTGCTCTAAATTGCCACAATTTCTATTTCAGCCATTTACCTGTAAAGCTCCACCAAGCATTTACCTAGATACCTGCAAGACTGAGGACTGGCAATAGAGTAATTCAGGCAACTCAGCCTCTCTTTTGCAGGATGGAACAATAGGGATCCTAGCAAAAAAATCCTTGACACATTCAAGTTGGGTGATTTGAGTGTGTTGTAAGGAACTATTATGAGGATGTGAGCAAGGTTTAGGAGAAGCAGATTAGAACAGACATTTGCCAGAGTGTTTAATCTCTTTTAGGCCTGATGAGACCCAGGAGGGAGGGTTGCAGAGCCTGGAGAGAATGAACTTCAGGGGGAAAGGCCACCAGACAGGAGCTGTGGTACCCAGCCTGAGACAGCAGGCAGGGAGGAGCCCAGAAGTAAACACTGGGAGCTCTCTATCCTCCTACTCTCCAGAGTCCTTGTCAGTGCCTTCTATTGTCTAAACCCAATGGGAAACCATGCATGTCAGCCTCCTGGAGCCCAGAATAGGCTGGGAGAGAGAGGGGGGATCTGGTCCAGCAAAGAGGAGATGAGTAGCAGCACTGAGTTCCTTGATTCAATATTTTTGAAATTCAAGTACTCAAGTGTCATCTTTGCATATGCCACTAGGGTTTCAGTTCTAATTCTGTCTACCTATTCTGATAATAATTAACTATGGAATTATTTGGCCTTGACTTCTACATGAGGGCACTCTCACTTCCAAAGTGAAAACAATGCCACTTCTCATATTTTTGCTTCCCCTTATTCTGATGAGCAGACAAGTCAATTGGGGGCCAAAGTCTGCAGGTCTAGAGGTGCATCGTCAGCATAGCAGCTGCTAGCCTACACTGAGCTACTGAGCCCCTGACATGTGGCTACTCAGGATTGAGAAATGTATTTTAAAGACAGTACCAAAACAATGTGAAATGTTTCCTTAATTATTATATTATATTAATTATTATTTATATTGTTTATATGTTGGAATAATAGAATTTTTGTTAAATAAATTCTGCAAAGAGTAATTTCATCTTTTTAAAAGGTGTATACCAAGACATTTTAAATTGCTTATGTGGTTTACATTGTTTCTCTTGAGCACTAAGTAGTAGTTTTAAGAAATGTGTTAATACTGTTTTGGGGATGGTGGTGGGGTTGTCTTCTTATTGCAGACCTTTGATCCATTGAGATTTACTAAGGAGAATTCTGATCAGAGACACCCTTACGCCTTCTTACCATTCTCATCTGGACCAAGGTGAGGACAATAAGTAGTTGCTGAACATACACACAAAAAAATGTTCAGTTAGGAATCATTTACTTCCTTTAGACCCTCAGCTCTATAAATTCTTCCATGGAACCTCATTGTCTCATGAGGCAGATCTTGGTTTTACCTCTGAAAGGATCAGTTAGTTTCACAAAGGACAGCACCATTATCTTCACCTTATGTAGCCATGCCTCAGAAAGAAATCATGCAATGTAAATCGCTGCTCCGGGTTCAATGTAGTCCACCATCATTTTAGGAGAAACAGTTCTCTAGGTAATTCCAACTGCCATCTTATTTAGGGAGGACATCATGTTGGAGCCTCCCCATCCACCTTGTCCTGGGGAACAACATGGGACCAAAGTCCAAAAGTTTCAGTGGCATTTAGTGTGAAAATGTGACTTTAATCTGAACTTTAGACTTGTTATTCTAGAAATTTATTAGAGTCAGAAGGAACATCATGCCTCCAAGCATCACTTTCTCTTCCTCTGTGTCTTCAGGAACTGCATCGGGCAGCAGTTTGCCATGCTGGAGTTAAAGGTGGCCATTGCCTTGATTCTGCTCCACTTCAAAGTGACTCCAGACCTCACCAGTCCTCCTGCCTTCTCAAACCACATTATCCTCCAACCCAAGCATGGAATCCATTTGCACCTGAAGAAATTCCCCGTGTGTTAGATCCACAAGCACAATGACGAAATAGACTTTGCTTTGAAGTTAAATTTACAGCTAATGGTTCAAGCAAATAGAGAGGAATCAACATGCGGTGAGAGAGTTGGAGGTAGGTGGATTAAGGGATATCTGTAGAGCTGCACATTTCCTGAAGACACTTCAGGTAACACCTAATGCTGTTTTTTGTTTGTTTGTTTGACTCCAACTACATTAATGCTATATATCAAGCACTTTTCTAAGTGACTTTCAAACATTTTCTGTTGATTTTTAAAGTCTTGAGAATTAGATGATAGGTGAATATATAAATGTTTGTTGCAAAAAGTTTAACATTAGAAAAGCATGTAGAATAAATTAAAAAATAAAAATTCTACTTCACCTAACTCATACCACATGCCATGACTAATCCTACTGCCTTTAAAAAACAGAACAACTTGGTGTGTATTCGTTCACAGTTTTCCCGTACATTTCATATATTTATACATCTAGGAATGTATTCTTATAAATGGGTTCATATCAATATTGTTCTTCCCTTTTCACTTAATAAAAGTCCATTTCATTCCAAGGATTTATGGTTTTCTGTAATAGGAATGTCCTATTATTTATTTGACTATTTTTCTTATTATTAGATATTTAAGTTATTTGTAATTCTTAAAAGTACCCAAAGGACTTAAAATCAGCAAAGTACAGTGATGCAGCCACATCTATATTCCTAGCTGCTCAATTCACAATAGCTAGATTGTGGAACCAACCTAGATGCCCTTCAATTGATGAATGGATAAAGAAACTGTGGTATATATACCCAATGGTCTATTACTCAGCCATAAAGAAGAATAAAATTATGGCATTTGGTGGTAAATGGGTGGAGTTGGAGAATATCATGCTAAGTGAAATAAGCCAAGCCCAAAACACCAAAGGCCAAATGCTTTCTCTGATAAGTGGATGATGATACATAAGGGGGCAGGGTGGCAGCGGGGGAACAGGAGAAGAATGGAGGAAGCATGAATGGTGTAGAGGAAAATGGGATGGAAGGGGGTGAGGGAAGGAAAGATAGTAGACTGAGACAGACAGTATTACCCTTTGTGTATGTAAGATTATATGAATTGTGTGAATCTACATTGTGAAAAAAGATATATTCCCTGTTGTATAATTATATCAAAATGGGTTCTACTGTCATGTATAATTAAAAAGAATCAATAAAAAAATGCCTACTGTCCATTTTTGTGCATCTGATTTGTCCTCTGTGATATGTCTGTATGTCATCTATGTTTATTTTCCTATGATATTGTATTTTTCTTATTTACTCATATATGTTCTTTAATATTGTGGATAAAAATCCTTGATTATAACTTTTCATATTCCTTTATTTTATTTTAAACTCTATTTATAATGTTTTTTGTCATGCAAAACTTTTTCATTTTCATGACCTAAGACAACCTTTTCTTTGTGGTTTCTGGGTTTTGAGTCTTGAATAGGAATACCTTCATTTTGAATATTACAAAAATATTCTACATATTTTTCTGGTGCTAACCATTCTTGTAGAGCCTGAATGGGGAATTTCTTAACAATTTCCAGATTCATCACTCACTGAAGCCTAATCAGAAATCTAGACTTATGTATAGGGGGAGCCCATTAAGGTCTTTCACCAGAAGTGGATCTTGAGGTTAGAAAACTTTGCATCTGTTACATGGAGAACAAATTGATTAGAGAAGTAAGAGTGGAAGCAGAAATAAAATGGCCCTGTTAGAAAGATACTATAATAGTACAGGTAAAAGATGATGGTGGCTGACAAGGATGAGAGCAGTGGAGTTGAAGGTAAATGGAGGTGAGAAGGAGTTTGATGGCATTCAGTAGAGTAGATAGAACCTGTTAATGGTTTGGAAGTAGAGAATGAGTGAAGAGGGAGAATTCACGATTCATGAAGCCTTGGTCACAAAACTATCACATCCAATCATAGAAGCACTTTTGATAACACTTGTGATCAGTCTGCTCTCATCAGATGTCCATCAATGCTTTGCCTTGCTGACATTTTGAATATGGAGAAATCCTGTAGTGAAGGCTATCAGACCCGAGGGCTATAATAAAAAACAGAAGTTTAGTGTGAGGAGAGAGGTGACTGTGGAGTCAAGAATTCCCTTAACCAGATAGAAAATCCACCACACCACCTAGGATTTAATGAAATCCACATACTGCCAAAGATGTGTGAGGGCATAGAAAGGATTTATCCCTCAAATATAGTGATTCCAAATGCCTCCTATAAAAATATCTGGCAGGTTCACATAACTCTGACATAGTTCCTACTTTCTTTTTGTCTCCTCTGTATCCATTTGCATGATTGTAAAAGACCACCAACTACCAAGTTCACTGATTTAATTAGTAATCCCTAACAGTGCTTCAATGCTGTTAGGGTTTGGATGTGAGGTGTACCCCAAAAGCTCATGTGTGAGATAATGCAAGAAGGTTCAGAGAAATGATTCAGTTGTGAGAGTCTTAACCCAATCAGTGAATTCATCTGAGTGGTAACTGAAGTGGTAGAGTGTGACTGGAGGAAGTGGGAATTGGGGACATGGCTTTGGGGTATACATTTGGTATCCGGAGAGTGGAATCCCCCCCCCCCCCCGCTCCATCCTGATCACCATATGAACTGCCTTCCTCTGCCACACTTTTCCACCATGATGTTCTGCCTTACCTCGAGCCCTGAGGAATAGAGCTGGCCTTCCATGGACTAAGACCTCTGAAACTGTGAGCCCATAAATATACCTTTTCTCCTCTACAGATATTCTGGTCAGGTCTTTTAGTCACAGCAGTAAAAAAAAAAACAACTAAAACAAGTGCCAAGTAGGGCTACAGGGGAGCTTATGGGATCACAGCAGCTACGGTCATGAGTTCTTGAAGCATTCTGGAAATTACATCAGTGATCATATTTGTGCTGAACCTGAGGATTTCCTTTATAAATTAACCTGTATGTCTGTTGGAAATCTGGATGATGATTGATTACCCAACTCTAGATGTTGTGAACATTCATGGTCAGCCCTGTTCCAGATAATGTTTCTATTTCTATTTTAAGGGCCCCATCCCAGTCCCTTCTTCAGTGGCAGATTAGTTGTGGCAGAGCTGACTCATCAACATTCCTTCCCCACCTTTTGTTCACTCCTACAGAAATAGAAGGTTTAGCTGAACACATAGCTGCCAGTCATAGACCATATTATCAAATCCCCTTTTCAATGAGATATGTGATGGGACTAGATGGGGCAGAGCTGTAAGCAGCAGTGATATGCACAATGACTTCCAGCTAATATCTTCAATATAAAAGGTATATAATCTCCCTTCCCCCTTCATTCCCTTCCTACTTTATTGAAGGCAGATATGGTGACAGGAGTTAGAACCACTAGCTTAGACCATTAACTGAAAACTTGGTATTGAAGATGCAGAACTAGATAGAAGGAGCCTGATGACTGCATGACCTCATAGAACAAACCACCTTCCTGGACCACCCACCTCCTTAAAACGCTACAATATTACCTCTCTCTACACCAGCTCATTCCTTGGGCCACCAAATGTCTGGGTTTATTTTCTTCCCAAATATGAAGACATTCACACCCTCCTCAAGGATGATAACAAAATATCTATATAGCTAAAGGACCAATATCTCTAAGTGATGCACATTTCTCTTCATCAGTGCTGGATGTGACTCTTTGTGTTCCAGGGATCGATGAACTAAAAGTCAAGGTATCTTCACCCCTTGCCCAATATACATATGTAGCAGAGGGACACTGCAGTGAAAACTCCCAACCCTACCCCATAAGACTATGTTTCCCAGATGCTCTTGCTATTAAGCATGACTGTATGACCAAGTTTGGGCCAATAGACATGAATAAATTTGATGTGTGCAACCAAGCTGCTTATCCTTGATTTCTTCTCCTTTTCTCTTAGTCTGTTTTCCATTGCTATAACTGACTATCACAAACTGAGTAATTTATAAAGAAAAGAATTTAATTCTTATCATCCTGACAAGGGAAGGTCCAAGGTCAAGGGTGAAGGGAACAAGGCTGCAGCCATTTTTCCCCTGATTCTGCCCCCCCACACCATTTTACACCCTAGATTGTTACTGACTGTGAACAATCAGTTGAGACAACTCACTGCCTTCCTAGATTGTTAGCCTGCGAACTGCCTCATCAGTCATCGATCTGATTATTATTAGCTCACGAACTTCTTCCCCCACTTAAGATTACCTCCCCCTGCCATTTCCTCTTTCCCTCCCTCTCTCTCTCCCTCTCTCTCCTCTCCTCTCCTCTCCTCTCCTCTCCTCTCCTCTTCTCTTCTCTCTCTCTCTTTCTCTCTCTCTCTCTCTCTCTCGCCCTTAATGGCAGATACTCTGCTCATCTGCTTAATAAAATCTCTTTTGTGAGTTCCTGCATCTGGAGTGGTTTTCTGGGTGCTTTCAAAGGGGCCATGTCTGATGAGGGACTTGTTTTTGATAGCAATTCTGCAGAGTCCTAAGGCAGCACGGGGCATCACATGGTAGATAAAGCAAGCTTTATAGCTTAGGTCTTTCTCCTTTTCTGAAAAAAACACTAATTGCATCTTAGGGGTCCCACTCTTATCACCTCATCTAATTCTAAGTGCCCTCCAAATATCCAGATGATTTGGGTGATTAATTTTCCAACACACATTCTGGAGAACACCCCAAATTACAGCACCTTCCCAAGGGTTGGCAAGGCAAAACCTCAGTCCTGACTTAGAACTGAGATTGATATTTTAGGAGATGGTAGATAGACATGGAAGGATGGTGGGTTCCTGAATAACTTCATGGAGCATAACTTCCCCACCAGCCTGGACTGTCCAGATTATTGATGATGTGAGAAGTAATCAATCATGTCTTTTTAAGCTCTATTTTGTTACCAGCTCTCTGGTTTCTAAGCTGTTACCAGTTGACCTTCACCTAAATTAATATATTCCTCCAATAGCAAAGAAAGAAAGAAAAAAGAATATTTGTCAAACCAGAAAGAAAATGTTTCCCTTAAAAAGACATCCCAAAGAAAGATTGCTTCATGGTTGACGAATCCATCAGCTGTGGTTTATCCCAGCTTCTTTCCATCTTTCCACTCTGCCCATCTCTTACAAGATTGTAGGTACCATTCCAGGTCTCAAATGCATAGAGAAAATTTCTCAGTATCAGAGAAGGGAATATGTCTTTCTGGCTATTTCTTCTCATATCCAAGCAAAGCTTGTATAAAAGACACATAATGGGGCTGGGGATATAGCCCAGTTGGTAGAGTGCCTGCCTCTCAAGCACAAGGCCCTGGGTTCAATCCCCAGCACCGTAAAAAAAAAAAAAAAAAGACACATAATGGCATTTCCTCATATTCCAGGGGGCAGTACTGTATGAGGAAAATCATGGTTGAGGGGAATGGGATTGCAGCAATTAGCTCTGACTAATCTAAATTCACTCTGGAGTTCAATGGGTAATGGTGGACGCCTAACAAATCTAGGGCTCTGTGTGCAGAAGAAAGAATTGAAGTTCATAGGCAACAAGTAGAGCTGGTTATAACCAGGAGCTAGCCTTATAACTCTGGCAGTCTTTTTTTTTCTTTTTTGGTACATTATAGTTGTACCTATTGATGGAATTTGTTGTTACATATTCATATATGCACACAATACAATTTGGCCACTATCGTTCCCCAGCATTTCCTCCTTCCCTGCCTCCCACCCCTTGGTCCCTTCCTTCTACTGCTCTCCTTACCTTTATTTTCTTTTTTCCTCTCTAGCTTCTGTATATGAGAAAAAACATGGCTCTTGACCATCTGAGTTTGGGTTATCTTGATTAACATGATACTCTCTAATTCTATCCATTTTCCTGCAAATGCCATATTTCATTTTTCTTTATGGCTGAGTGAAGCTCCATTGTGTATATATGCTATATTTTATTTATCCATTCATCCACTGATGGACACCTAGGCTGGTTTAGAGGCAGGGGTTCATACGTGGTGTATGGACAGGAAGAGGGATTATTGTCTGGGTGTGTTGCTGAACAATGGCAGTGTTTGTTCCTGCTGAGCATTCAGGCAAACCTGATAAAGTGAGATAAATAGTGGAAATACTGATTCGCCAAAGCTCTGAAGACCATGTTGATCTTACAAGAAGTAGTGCCTTTCTTACCTCTACCAACAAGGACATTTCTCCAGATTCATTTCCACTTTCTACTTCCGGTTCCTACCAGAACTATTGGTTTCCAACCAAGTTTCTTCTGGGGTTCCTTTCCCAAGTTTCTTTCAGACCCATCTTGCTGTGTGTCTCTCTTCTTTGTTAGAGATACAGTGTGGATAAAGAAGCATCATAATGACTTTTTAAAATGTTTAAACATAGGCACCCTTCAACAGATGAATGGATAAAGAAAATGTTGTAAATATACACAATGGAATATTAGCCTTAAAGAAGAATGAAATTATGGCATTTGCAGGTAAATGCATGGAGCCGGAAAATATCATGCTAAGCAAAATAAGCCAATCCCAAAGAACCAGAGGTCGAATTTTTCTCTGATATGTGGATGCTAATTCACAATAAGAGGGGTGCTAGGGAAGAATAGAAATACTTGAATTAGACAAAGGGGAGTGAAGGGAGGAAGGGGCATGGGGGTAGGAAGGATACTCGAATGAATTGGACATTATGACCCTATGTGCATATATGATTACATGACCCGTGTAACTCCACAACATGTACAACCAGAAGAATGAGAGGTTTTACTCCATTTATGTATGATATGTCAAAATGCATTCTACTGTCATGTATAACTAATTAGAACAAATTTTGAAAATAATTAAGAACAAAATATGTTTAAACAACCTTTTCTACCTCCATTTGAGGGTTTTGCTTTGGGGTCTGTGTCCCATTTGACTTCAAATATGGCTCCACCTCCAAAAGCTGAGTAACCTGGAGGGTATCCTTCCACGAGCCTCGGTTTGCTCTTGCTCAGCAGAGCAAAACTTCCTTTATAAGGTTGTTGAGAAGATGAAATGAGAGAATATGTGTGAAGTTATAGCATAGTGCCTGGCATAGAATGGACACTCAATAAAGACTCATTTCTCCATGGGAGCCTAAAGCATATTCTTTTAGCTCTTAGTATTTGTGGTTTCTTATGCTCTCGTTGTAAAAAGCATCTTTACTGATGGATAGCCTGATCTGCTCACCTGTGGAACAGGGAGAAATTTCCCTTCCTACCTGTTTCATAGGAATGGTGGACAATTGCGTCCTTTTCTCCATGCCTGGAGATCAGATGGTTTCCCTTGCCAGGAGGTCTTGCCTTGATGAAAATGCAAGTTTTTGTCTGTTCTTCCTTGTTTTTCAGACTCAAAGATTTTTAAGTCTCTGGACTAACATGTAAACCATTCAATAGAAAAATAAAGTAATTCTGAAAACAGTGTGTCAGTGGAAAATCAATGTTTAATTTGCAAAAGATTCCATTTGTGTGTCTTTCAGAAGTGTAGGGCTGGAATGGGGGCAGGGAAACAGGAGTGCTGCTTATGATTATTAGACAAATGTTATTTTAGATAAATTTTCACAGTAGAGTCTCATCAAAAGTATATTTAGGGGATGGAAGGGATGTAAGAATGGAGGAAGGATAGATAGCATAGAGGGATGGGAGGGGTGGGGTTGGGGTGGGGGGGTAATAATAACAGAATGTGTGACAGACACCATTGCCCTGTGTACATGTATGAATGCACAGATGGTGTGACTCTACTTTGTGGACAATCAGAGAAACAATAGCTGTATTCCATTTGTGTTCAATAAATCAAAATTAAATAAATTTTTAAAAATGCAAAAAAAAAGTGTATTTAGTTACCTGAAGGTAATTCTTACATTTAAGATCCAGTCAGAAGAAAATGGAAACCACATTAGGTATTTCAAAGAGAGGAATGTAATACAGGGAATTGTTTATGTGGGTGTTGGAAAACTGAAGAGGGGTGAGTTTAGTAACTCCCAGGGGAAGCACCTTTCCACCCCCAGGGATAAGATAAGAAAAAAATAGGATTACCAGAAAGTAAGAGCCTCAGGGAGGGTCCCACAGGGCTGGGGCTGGGACCGTTGGCGGAGAGGCTCTCTGCAGCTGTCCAAGGAGGGGACACTGCTTGGCTGGTGCTGAGAATGCCAAAAGAAGCTGGAGACTGGTTGATGTTAATCTGAAAGCAAATGGAAAGTCTATTTTCTCCTCCTCACATATTTCCATACTCTCCCAGGACTTCCTACTGCCAGAACTTATCAGGAAGCCAGCTGGCAAAGAAGTATTTGTGGTATACAGAACCCCAGGCTCAGCATCAGAGACCAGAGCATAGAAGGGCAGGCCTGGAGCTGAAAGGCCAAAGATAAATAACCAGCTGCGCATTTGCCTTAAGGTTGGTACCATCTTTGTACCTCCCTCTCCTTCACCACATCATGTGACTCTATTTACTTTTCTCCTTCCTAGTGCAACCACCCAGTTGTTTCCTGCCTGATTTCTTTCTAACTTGCCTTTGGCTTTCACTCTTGCCATGATCCAATCTGTATTTTGCTTGGTTTTATCCCCTGAATTTCCAAGGAAGTAGTGCCTGAGATAAGACATTTTATTAGAGAGCATGTCCCAAGGTAGTAGAAATCAAGAGGAAAAGGAGTTGAGGCAGAACACCAGCCAAAAGAGAGTGCATGGCCAATCTGATCACTGTGTGGCATCAAGAGCACAATAGCTTGATGCCATCTCTGGGGAGGATTTTATAAATGGCTGTTCACTAAGGCTGCCCATCAGGCCAGGAAGGGAGATGAACTTAATTACCAACTCTCACTTGTGATTGCTCCAATGTTCATCCCTGGATTTCCTGGTTGTAACTGTGTGGGCACTGAGAAGTTCCCAGAGTCTCCTGCCTTGGTATCACAGGGAAAGCAGGGTGGTGTGGGCATGAGAGAGGGCCTTGTGCATTTGTGCCCAAGTGGAGACAATCCATGCAGTTGGTCACCACATCGATGGCTGAAGCTGAGGGGCACAGAGGAGTTTGTACAGTGAACTTCTAAAATTGTGATTCCAATAGATTTTAAGTATGACTATTTTGATTATAAGTGAGAAAACACAGTTTAGGCTAGGTCAAAGAGAAACTTTATTGGCTCATGGAATATAAGAAATATTTAAACAGTTAAGCCACAGGAAGAGAAGGGATCTGGGACACATTCATTTTCTGTACTGACAGGATATCTTGCTTTGTATGGCTGAAATGATGCTGCAAATTCATTTTGTACACTTTCCACTATTTCCAAGTACCAGAAAGCTCTAAAAGGGACACCAAATTTAGAAACTACGGACGTTATAGGTATGCACACGATCATGATGTACACCTACTGCCCTAAGACAAATGGGAAAACTCATCATCTAGGACCCACATTGGAGCTCTTTGGACACATTTCCTTGATGACCCTGGACATCATCATGAAGTGTGCCTTCAGCATCCAGGGCAGCATCCGATGAGCAGGTTGGTGACCAACGGAAGGTTGTTCACAAAAAACTATATCACTACCAGCATATAGTTCTATCTCCTCTCTTCTAAGACACTCCAGACTCCTACCTGGGTGTAGTGTTCAACCTTCCAAGCCCATTTCCCATTGCTTGTACATTTCTCTGCATTACAATGACTTGGCTCTCAAAATCAGTTCTCAAGGCCAAGTTTTTTTCTAAATTCTACCAAGTGGTCCCTCAGTACACAGGTTAATCCTGGGCTTTTCATTGGCTGAGTCCTGGAAGAGACATAATCTGAGGCACAGACCTGGTCATGGCAGCTTCTGTCATGGACATACAGCATGGCCGGCCATCTTTCAGTCATGCTAACTTGTAACCCTTGAATGACAGTGCTACATCAGTCCTAGGTAGAGAGTATCATATGATTGAGTATGTATCTGCGTGTAATGTTTGGAATTTGAACTAATACAATAAGCAAAATAGTCCTCTATTTTGCTTTACTTCTTTTGCAGCAACTTCAGCTGTGAAAAAAGTGAAAGTAAAAGGAAACAAATTTCTGTAGAAAGACAAATTGGAATAACTGAACAAGACCTGAGCATGTGTGCGTAGTACACACTATGCAGTCTATCAAACATCACGGCACATCACTAGGCACACCCTCTGCACAGGTTTTGCAGGCTCTGAATATGGATAACTTTGAGGAACCATAAATCCACCTACCCTAATACCCATTTACAACTGTTCCATTTGCCATTTCATTTTGATGACATTGGCTTTTTGTCTCCAAAAATGCTTTAAGTCTAGAAATCTACTTTATCTGTGATTAGTATAATAACCACTGCTTTCTTTTGGCTAGTATTTTGAAAGCACATTTTTCTGTACTTTTTGTTGGATTTCTGTGTTCTTATATTTAAGATTTGTTTCCTACATGCAGCATGCATTTAGATTTTGCTTTTCATTCATTCTGAATATCTTTTTTGTCTTAGTTGAAGCATTGGATTAATTTATATACTTTTAAATGTATGTATTGGTACGTGTTAATTGCACAGAATACTGGGTTTCATTGTGGCATGTTTGTACATGCATATTACATAGTTTGGTCAATTTCACTCTCCAACACTTCCCCTTCACTCTCCTTCTTCTTTCCCCTGCTCCCCTTCCTTTTCCCTAGTAGTTTCCCTTTGACTTTCATTCACTGGAATATTTCAGTTTAAACCTTCCACATAACTATTTGTTTTCTAGGTAAACTATTTTTATCCTTCCTTACCATTTCTGAATTATTGAATCATTTCTATGTTATTATCATTTTCTGTTTTAGTTCATAAATTTTGTTTTCATTTACCTTTAGTGGGTTATGCTAGAAATTACAACATACAGTCCTTATTTATTAGACACTAACTTAAATGATTACATAAACGTGTCCCTAAAAATGCATGGATCTTACAACATTTGAACCTCTTCTCCTTCCCATCTTTTTAAAATATTTTCATGTATTTTAAGTCTATGAATGTTTTAAGTACTAGAAAGAAACTGAGGGAGAAACCTAAATTAAAAAGCAATCTTCACTTGATGTTAGTTTTACTTGCTTTTACTTTAGAATCATTAATTCTGGAGGCCACACAACTGAGTAATATGTCATTAGTCTCCCACTAACTTTGCTGTGGATACACCTCTGACATGTGGGTTATGATGATAATGATTGCTTGGGTTACTTTTCAGGGATTTGAAGCCTGCTTTTGTTGGAAGCACTGGCTCTTCACTCATGCCTGCACAAGTGGCTGATGAGTGACTAAACAGGATTTAAAAAGCTTGGCATCTCTGCTTTCATATTGTATGTCTCCTTTGCTGCCTTAACCTTGAGTCAGAGCCCATGTTAGCCAGTTAAGAAATGTTTCTCAAGGACTGGGGATATAGCTCACTTGGTAGAGTGCTTGCCTCACAAGCACAAGGCCACGGGCTCAATCCCCAGCACTGCCAAAAAAAAAAATAAATATATATATATATATATATATATATATATATTTCTCAAAAGAGTAGTAGCACAAGTTTGATTTGCCTGAAACTTCCCTAATCTCTCTCCTCTCCCTTCGAGACTAAAAATGCCAAAATAATAGTCACCAAGGTATTTTTGAGATTGACAGGGGTGTCCAATAATAACCAATCACGGTTTTGCAACATCCCATTCCAGACCATTGAAGAGATGCTGAGAAGCCTACAGTCATCAATCATCTCCTAATCTAATCTTCTCTTCTCTCCTCCTTGCCTAAAGATAAAAGGAACATGAAACACACTCAGTTAAGGTGGTCTTTGAGAATGCTAGGCCACCGTCTTCTAGTCTTGCTGAACTGTCAAATAAATCTTTCTTTCTTTTTTTTTTTTTTTTCTCCAACAATTTGTCCTAGATTCATTGGGCTCTTTTCAAGCAGCAAGTAAATGTACTTGTGTTCAGTAACAGGAAGACATTATTGCTGTTTAAAATTCAGTGTTCACTTAGATGAATCCATACACTCAAGTTTTCTAATACTGTGCATTCCGTTTGACCTGACTTTCCTTGATGACAAAACTTGATAACTCCACCTACTATCTCTGTGAAAGTGAGTTGACAAATAGCCTCTCAATTTCCTCAAGTGTAATTTGGAAACAATATTCCTGCACTGCTCAGTTTATAATATGATGTGTGGTCATTAGGATAGTTCCCAGCAATAGCACATTCTCAATTTTTAAAAAATTAATTTATGCCCTGACCTACTGAAGTTTACAAAGAGACAGACCTTTGTTAATATGCTAGCACACATGTGAAGTATGGTAAAGAAGGGTCACATCTATAGGTTTAGGGGGGTTTTGGTTGTCAATGGACCTTTGTTTTATTTATTTATATGCAGTGCTGAAGATCAAACCCAGGGCCTCACACATGCCAGACAAGCACTCAACCACTGGTCCTCAACCCCAGCCCCACATCTATAGATTTAAGTCAATCAAAAGCCATAAATGGAGCTGAGGATTAGCTCAGTGGTAGAACAATTACCGAGCACATGCAAGACCCTGGATTCAATTCCCAGGACTGAAAAAAGAAAATCCACGAATGACCTGTGAGACAGTCATGTGTGCAGTGACAGCACCATGGTGTTGGATGTATGCGAATATTGTGCTGCTGTAGGCAGGTTATCTCCTAAACACAAGCAAGAAGAACCTGGAGTTATAAGTGCATCATTTTCACCCAATGCAGACAAAGAGAGGCAGAACTGATGTGGATGAGGCAAACAATTCATCCCCCTCCAACACACACACTCACCTACCTTTACTTTTGGTTCTTCATACAGAAGAAAAGGTCTTGAACCTTCTTTCTGTGACTTTTCTTCCTTCTTCTCCCCTGCCCAAATCACCACTTAATTTGATGCTGATTCTGTACAGTCTGTACCATTAGATATGACATCTTTCTCTTCCATTTAAAAAAACAATACCCCAGGTCGTAGAAATTTAGTTCAGGAATTAGGAAGAGTACCCTACATCATAAGTAAACCTTTCATTTGAATTCTTTTTATGTGTCAAGCACCTCCAAGTTTTACAACAACCCTGAATGTACTTTTGAATATCCTTAACTGAAGAAAGATAAGTTGTGGCTCAAAAGGCTAAAAAAAAAAAAAAAAAAAAAAAAAAAAAAAAAAAATGCCAGGCACAGTGGTTCATGCTTCTAATCCCAAGGGTTTGGGAGGCTGAGGTAGAAGGATTGCAAGTTCAAGGCCAGTCTCAGACTATCATGTTAAGTGAAAAAAAGTCAAATTCAGAAATTCAACAGTCATATTTTTCTCTCATATGCGGAAGCAAGAGAGGAAAAAGGAAAACAAAGGTGGGGGTGGATCTCCTAAAAATCACAGGGAGATCAGTAGAGGAAAGGGACCAAGGGGTGGGAAGCAGGAAGGAAGGAGGGAAATGCTGGGGAGTGATGTTGGCCAAATTATATTGTTATATTGTATGCATGTGCGAATATGTAACAACAAATACTATCAATATGTAAAACTATAATGCACCAATTTTTTAAAGTAGGAGGAAAAAAAGATCAGAGCAAAGAAAAAAGAATATCTGGACAAATATTAGAACTAAATAATCACAATTTTTAAAAAAAAAAAAAAACCAGTCTCAGCAATTTAGCAAGACTCTAAGCAATTTAGCGAGACCCTGTCTCAAAATGAAAAAATAAAAAGGACTGGTGATATTGCTCAGTGGTTATGCACCCTTGGGTTCAATCCCTGATACCAAAAAAAAAAAAAAAAAATTGTAGGTCATGGATTGGCCCATTTTTTTTTTTTATGGTAAAGAAGAGACTTCTAAACAACTCATTTCAAAGTATCCTTGTGGACTTTATACAAATAACAGAAGCTGAAGGAAGAATAATCACGTGGGACCTATTAGTGACCGTGCAGTAATTAAAACTGATATAAATCATAGATAAGCATGAGGCAGCTAACTGCTGAACAAGCTCAGTCTCGTAGGCAAGACGGATCCAGTCACTTGTCTCTCTGAGCAATTCCCTTCTCCCATAAACCACAGAGAGGTCACTAATAGAAAGAGATCATAGGAGAATTGGCGCCATCTCCAGTTAGCCCTAAATATTTAGCCCTAAAAAGGGAATTAAGTTGCATATGACCCTAAAGAATATTTTCTAGTGTCTAGCAGTCATTTCCATCTCTCTGTTTTACATCCCAGTGGCCTCTGGCACCTAATCAGATTTTGAATATATGCTGTGATAGCAATCGTTAAGAATTTGTTGTATTTAATAACAAAACTATTCAAAAGTGTGTAAATGAAATCTATTCCTTCTCCTTTTCATTCCTTGTGGGAAAAAAAGAAAGAAAGCCCAAATCTTAAAAACTAAAGCAAGTCAGAGAAGCTGAAAAACATATTTAGAAATCCAGACTTCTTGAATCTTATTTTCTGGCTTTGATCTGCTCTCCAGTTGGAATGGACATGTCCATGTGATGGCCCACAGAAAGACCAACTTTCTTGTTTTTCTGCTTATCTTGTGTCTCTTTTTTCATTAAGAATCATGCCTGGAAGTCTAGGTCAAAGAGGCTACTTGGAGGAAAATACAGTGGTGTCCCATCCCAAGTATTCTCCAAACATTTCTTCCATCCTTCCAGGATCTGCGTTTGGGTATATGGTAGAATATGCAGATGGGCCCACTTTAAAGAAAAGTTTCAGCTTGTGGTGTGCCCACTACTAATGCAGAAGGGTCGGGGGAGGCCAGAGGTTCCCCATAGAGCATGTCCACCCTGAACTACATTTGGCTTCAATTGCCTTTCTTATAACCTTAGTAATAAAATTTTAAAAAAGAAAAAAAACCTTTTCCCATCAAGAGAAAGTAATTCAGAACCAGATGGAGTCCCTTAAGGATGAGCTAAAACAAGATACTACTCAGAAGAGATAATGGGATTTTCTGGACATTCTTTTGAGTGCCAGAGTAAGGCTTCCAAACTTCTGAGCACACTCAGCTAAATGACTAAGTAATAAAGAAAATATTTAAACAAATTTTAAAAGCTTATTTGATTTCACTGATATATATTGAACTTCTTCCTTAAGATGTGGTTCAGACACCAGCAGCACTGGAGAAATCTGTTAGAAATGCAGAATCTCAGGCCTTAGCCAAGACCTAGCAGATCAGAATCATATTAACAAATCCCTAGGTGATTCACGTGCAATTAAACTTTGAAAAAACCTGTCCTATAAGACAAGAATCACATTTTTTTCCTGTTACCCCGGTGACTAACACAGTGCTTAGAAATGAGTTCATGAAGTGTTCATGCAGTGATGAGAAAAGTGAGGGCTTTGACCTTGACAGAGAATCGATATGTGACAGCTAATATTCCTACTGAGCTATCAATCCCAGTTAGGATCAGAGTCTATGATTTATGTAAAGATCCTGACATAGAGTCATAAAACAAATGGTTACCATTGACAGGTTTCGGCTTGTGTGCCAGGTATTTCCAACCTTTATTACAACAATTGTCAAGGTACTTATGAATACCTTTATCTAAGGGAAGAGAAATTGTGCTTCAAAAGGTGAAGCCAACTGCTCCAGATCACAATCCTGGAAAAGTAACAAAGCCAGGATTTAAGATGAGGCGGCCTCGGTCCAAAACCCCTTCTCTTCCATTAGACCAGTTGGCAACATGTAAACAAAATTGTCCATCCTCATCTTCAAGCATTCAGTAAGCATTTGGTGACTGGATTATGCTGTATTATTTGAGGGGGTAAATATCCTGTGAATCCAGTTTTCATTGTTTGGCCTGAGCTCTCCTAAACCAAGACTACAAGGGACGGGCCCTGAGAAATGAGGTGGCTTGAGGATTGTCAGAAACTGAGAACTTTAAAAATAACAATTTCCATTTATAAAAACAATACACAGAAAAAAAAGGGGGAATAAAAACTACCTGCAATCCTGGTAATATAACTATTTTCTTTCAATGCTTTTGTTCATCAATATGTATATTTTAAAATTAATGCTATTTGATATACAATTCATTTCTAATTCTTTTTTCATCTAATATTAAATAAGGAGCTTCCCCTTTATCATTAAGAAGTTATTCGGAAACATAATTTCAGTTACTATAGAGTATTCCACTTTACGGATAATTAATTTTACATAATTAATTTTACTTTCCTTATTATTAGCCACTAAGAAAAGACACTTTCCTTTTTTTCCCCTATGGTATTTTAAATCCTTGTGTACAAATTTCTTGTACAATTTCTAAACATTGTCTTAGGGTTTACTCCTTTAAGTAGAATGACAAAATCAAAAGATAGGAACATCTATAAAACTCTTGATTCATTCTGCCCAATTGAATCCTATTGATTCCTAGATTTTTTTTTTCACAAAGTCTAGTGTTCTGACATAAATCTAGTTCTTTTAAGATTTGAGAATAGTAAAATAAAAAAATATATGCCATATTAGTTGAAATAATTTGAATTTTAAAGCAAGTTTTTCCTATAATCATTGTTATGACTGAAGGAAATGATAATACAGAACCAACTTTATGGTTTAGTTGGATAAAGAACTCAGTTGTATTCTTTAAAGTAAAAATGGAAAGGCTTCTCTGAAGCAGATCTCCTGGATAAAAAGAAAACATTCGTCTTTGCAGGACATGATACCATTCTTGGGTCCTTTATTTGACAGCAAAGTATCTGAACATCAGCAGAGAGGCTAAGATAAAAATCTGGGGACTATTAGGGGATGGTAAGATCTGTGTCCCTACATCATTGTGAATTTTCTCTTCGTACATTTGATTCTTTCTCTTCTATAGTATACTGAGATAGTATTATGCATTTGGAAGCAAAAGGACACAAGTTAGAATCTGACGTTGCTTTAAAGATTGTCATTCATTCATTTTTATGCAGAAAAACACTGTGCTAATCAGACAGTACTCAACATGCTCTGTTTTATGACTTTGTTTTTATAGCAGAACAGATAGTCTACCTGTCTGATTTATGTCATGAAGTGCAGGCATACAAAGACTTCTTGGGACTCCAGGTTTGACTACCTTGGTTAGATTGCCCACAAAGGCCATCCAATCTGTTCACATGGAAGAGAATACACACCTCTTCCATCTCCTTGTCATCTCCTCGTATTCTTAGTGTTGACTTTGAATGTGAACTATATGCTAAATGACTGACACTGCCACTCCAACAATTCTGATTAACCTTAGCCTCTTAGGCATGTCGTGGTGGTAATATAGCCAAAGGGATGCATGCTTTTTATTTTTTTTTAATTGTAAAACACAAGACACACTCAAAAAAGTACAAGGAACACAACTTACAGTTTAAACTAACACCCATGTAGTCCCAACCCTGGTTTAAAAAAATATATTGAACATTACCAACATCACCAGAAACCCAAGCCTGCCTTCCCATCACAAACCCTTCCCGTTCCCTAAAAGGTAAAGATTTTCTGACTTCTGTGATACCTTCCTTTGTTTTTGAGTGTAGGATTGCTTAAGTATGCAACTTCAAATACTAGGGTTTAGTTTTTCTTGCATTAGAAGTACACATAAATAAAATCATAATTTTCACTTGACTATTTTTTATCTGTTTCACACCTTTTTGGGAGCAGCTGTTCTTCAGTCATTTTCATTGCAGTATAGAATTCCATTATGTATTCAGCACAATTCATATATCCATTCCAGTCTTGATGAACATGTGGACTATTCCCAGGTTGGTTCAGCTTTTGCAAGTATAAATAATGCTTCTATAGGCCAGGCATGGTGGCGCACACCTGTAATCCACGCGACTCGGGAGGCTGAGGCAGGAGGATCATGAGTTCAAAGCCAGCCTCAGCAACTTAGCGAGGCCCTAAGCAACTCAGTGAGACCCTGTCTCTAAATAAAAAATATAAAATAGGGCTGGGGATGTGGCTCAGTGGCCGAGTGTCCCTGAGTTCAATCCCTGGTTCCACAAAAAATAAATAAATAAATAATGCTTCTATAAAACAACCTCATTACATGTATCTTGGTATACACACAAACACACACACACACACACTCTTAACAATGGAATTGATAATAAGATAATTATAAGATAATTATATATATATACATATATATAAGATAATTATATATATATACATATATATATATTCAAACATATATATTCAAATTCAGTATATAATACCAGTTTCCTCATAAGTGTATCAATTTAGAATCTTTCCAATAATGTATGAAAGTTCCCACTGACCCCCTCAAAATCTCACCATTGCCACTTGGTGCTGCCTGACTTTTTTTTGCTTCATTTGGTGAAAGTGTATCTCTTTGTTAGATTTTTTATTTCCCTGGTGACTAATGAAGTTGAACACTTTCACATGTGTTGGGTCAAACAGCAATCCTCTTTGCAAAGTTCTTGTTAAGGGTCTGCCCATTTTCCATTGAGTTTCATCTCTTCTCATGGATGTCTAGGCATTTGTTATACAGTCTGACATTGATCCCTTTGTTAGTAATGTCTTGCAGATATTTCCTTTCACTGTATGAAATACTTTGTCATATCCAAATGGCATATTTTCATTAACATTTCTTCTTAAATCTCACATATCCATATTAATCAACATATTTTTTATAGATAATGTTTTTTCAGACCCATTTGAGAAGTCTTTCTACTTCCTGATCTTTTATAAACCCTATTTTTTGGCTTTCACCTACAGATTTAGAAGTCACCTGGAATTGATTTGTCTAAATAGTTTGAGGTAGGAATTACATTTCAATATTTTTTCATCTAGATAATCAACTAACACAGCCCATTTATTGAACAAGATATTTATTCCCCCATGCTTCCCAGGGCCATATTTTATGAATTAAGAGTTCATATATGTTGGTCCTGATTCTAGGCTCTCTATTCTAAGTTCTCATTAGTATAGCCTCATGCTCCTACCACATTATTTTGAGTACCATACTTTTATAAAAACTTGATATCTGATGAGATATCTACTCTCATCACTCTTTAAGAATATTCTTCATATTCTTAGCCCTTTGTACTTTTGCACAAAGTGTAGAATCAACTTTTCCAAATTCTACAATATTATAGCTGTATTTTGATTGGGAATTTCATGAATTTATAGACATGAGAAGAAACATATTTTCACCAAATTGAGTCTTGCAATTCATAGTCGTGGAATATCCCTCCATCTATTTTGGTGTTCTTAAGTTTGTCTCAATTACATTTGATAACTTTTATGTAGAAATCATATACATTTTGTTAGATTTATTCATGATATTTGATATTTTGAGTGAAAAAACTAAATTATGTGCTTGTTTAATTTCTGGAAACGTATTGAAGTACAAAGTACAATTAAGTTTTGTTTGTAGATGATATAGCCAACAATCTGGTTAAGCTACTTATCTATCCATTTCTCTAGATCTTCTACCTAATTATTCAACATCATCCCAAAATAATGTTTTATTCCTTTCTTTCCAGTCCGTATGCTGTGCATGTGTACTTGTGTGCAGATTTTGTGTGGGTTTTTTTTTAATTTCTGCATTACCTAGGAAATACAGCATATTAAATGGAAGTAGATAGAGTAGTGGAGATCTTTGTCTAACTCCTGATTTCATGGAAATCTTTCAACATTTCACCATTAAGTACCGTTATGGTTTAGAAATGAAAAAGCTCACGTGTGAGACAATGCAAGAAATTCTAGGTGATTTCCCAGCACCCTGCTTTTAGGAGTAAGGGCAATTGTTGCTGGCCAGCTAAAATAAAGGCTTCTTTTGGCTTTAAAAAAAAAAAAAGAAAAGAAATTTTAGAGAAATGATTGAGTTACGCGAGCCTTAATATAATCAGTACATTAATCGACCGATGAGGATTAACTGGTAGGTAACAGTAGGGCAGATAGGGTGTGGCTGGAGGAGATAAGTCACTGAGGGTGTGTCTTTGGGGTTTGTATTTTGTCCCTGGTAAGCAGCGCTCTCTCTACTTCCTGATTGCCATGTCCAGAGCTGCTTTCCTCAGCCTTGCCCTTCTGCCGTGATATTCTGCCTCATCTTGGGCCCAGAGCGATGGAATTGGCTGTCTAAGGACTGAGACCTCTAAAACCATGAGTGCCAAATAAACTTTCCTCCTCTAAAATTGTTCTTGTCAGGTCTTTTGGTGACGTGTGAAAAAGCTGACTAAAACATGTATGATGTTGCTTTGGGGAAAAAAAAAACCAATAATGTTGCTTGGGTTTTTTTGTAGAATTTCTTTATCAGATTACATTAATTACGTACATCTATATAACACAATATCTCAAGATTTGCCAGTTAATACAATTGTCTATTCCTCACAGTTTCTGAGGGTCAGGAATTCAGGAGACACTTAGCTGGGTGCCTCTGACTGAGTCCTTCATGAAGTTTGGTCAGGATTTCAGCAAGGGCTAACATACCCACTTCTTAATGTCTCATTCACATGGTTGTTGGTAGGAGGCCTCAGTTCCTCACCATCTGGGTCTCTCCATAAACTGCTTGAGTATCCTCACAACATGTTGATTGACTTCCCCCAGAACAGGTGATCCAAAAGAGAATGAGGAACAAGGAGGAAGCCAAAATGCCTCTTACGACCTATGAAGTCACACACACTGTCACTTCTGCTTTATTTTCTTGTTAGAAGAGAGTCACTAAGTCTAGGGAGACTGGGGAAGTTGAATGGGGGTTGGAGAGTTGGGCTCCATATTTGAAAGAGAACACTGTCAAAGAATTTGTAGGTCTATCCTATTAGTTTGCTAGCGGGACACAATGAAGCTATGGCTTTATCTCTCATGCATTTTGGAAATTTCTCAGATATTATCTCTTCAGTCATTATTTTGATTCAATTTTTTCTCTCATAATGGGACTCCAATTGTTCAGATACTAGACCTCCTCATGTATCACCAATGTCTCTTACACTTTTTCCTGTGTTTCCATCTTTTGTCTCTCTGTGTTTTAATCAGAATATTTTAATCTTCTACATACTGTCTGCTAATTCTCTTCAATTTTGTGAAATCTGAAGTCCATGCACCCACTAAGATCTTCTTTTTTGGTATTAATAATTTAAGTTATAGAACTTTTATTTCATCTTTTATAACTTGGAATTGCCTGCTAAAATTTTCAATCATGGGTTTTATCTCCATGTACTTAGTAAGAAAAATTATTTAAAACTAAGTCTCATAATTCCAATATCTGGAACTCTTACGAATCTGACTTTATGCTGTGCTGTTTCTGCTGGGGGGTTTTCCCCCATGTCATCTGGGCTTACTTTATACCTGCCTTCTTTGTACCGTGCACCAGATTTTTGGCCCAGTTGCTTGTAGGCTTGGGCTGATGTAAGCTTCTTCCAGAGAAGATTTACATTTGTTTATGCCAGGTGCCAGTAATCACCCAATTCAGAATCCTCTTAATCCAAATATAGGAATTTGGATAATTAAAAGCTGAGCCGTTGCTCTGGTAACTGGTTTTTTTTTTTTTTTTCCTTCTAGTTTACTCTTTTTAGTAGGAAGTTAACTTTGCACTCCCAATTCAAAGTAAGTGAATTCCCCAGCATCTTCCCCTGGAAAGCCCTGGAATCCCATTGCAGTCCCTGTAGCCATAGGCTACCCAAAGCACTTCTGAGTTAACCCTTTAGAATTGGCAAGCCCCCCAGCAGAAAAACTTCTCTGAATCCCTGGATCAAATTCCTGAATCTCTGTCCCGCCCCCCAAAGCCCAGCAACTCTTTACTATATTATTATTAGAGTAGATTGCGTTTTGTGTGTGTGTGTGTGTGTGTGTGTGTGTGCAAGCGTGTGTATTCCAGATTTTCTGGTTGTCATATTTAGTACATCATTACCAGAAATAAAATTCTGTGTTACTTTTTTTTTTCTAATTTTGGATATTGATGCAAGCTCGCTTTTCCTAACATTCTTGCCAGTGCCAGAGGCTTATCAATTCCATTAGTCTTTTCAATGAATCACTGGGTAGCACTGCTGGCCTTGTCGATTTTACGATTTTTCGTATCTCATTGGTTACTACTCTTAACTTCAATCTTTTTTCTTCTGATTCTTTGCATTTTTTCTCCTTCTACGTACTTATTTCCAGGGTGCATTTCTTTGTAGTCCCAGCCCAGGGCTGAGTGTGGTCCACCACAGTCCCTACAAGCAGTGAGCCTCCTACACAAGCTCAACTTGTTTCTCCAACGCTCACTCTGGCTCAGCAAGCATCTGCTTACTTCTGTGAACTCTTATCTTCTCCATAGTCTCCTTACAACGGGTTGACACATGGATGCTTATAAGAATATTTTTAAATGTTTCCTAACTTTTTTCAGTTTTTTTGGTTTAAAAAAAAAAAGGATCTGTATCACACCATTACTGGAAGTACTTATTTGTTCTTCATGGGAAAAACCCACTCTAGAAGCCACAACTCTAACCAGATGTTTCACAGATGCATGATATTGTGATCAGAAAGTCCCTGAAATAAGTATGTCTCAGGACACAGGCCCTAGATCTGCCACGGAGCAGTTCTAATGCAGTCCCACCCTGGGCAGGGAGGCTAGGCTCTAGGCTGCAGTGCTCTCGCAGCTCCAAAAATATTCAGTCAAATTGGTAGGAAAATAGACTTTATTTGAAGCCAGCTTTGAAGGTAGAAGAAACCTCATTATTTTGAAGTTTCCACCTTTGAATTTCCTGAAAATTTGCCAGAACTTTTAAAGGAGAGAAAGCAGGAAGAAGAGAAGTCTACTGAAATAGAGTCAGTCATCGAGGTGTCTGTAGATATTCCATGTGGCAATCAGAGATGGCAGACTATCATAAGTTATGTATTCTATTTTCTTTTCACCCTACGGCTCCTTGGAGATTGAAGACCTCAACAAAATAGAAAATTCCCCAAACTTATCTCTATATTTCTACGGTATTTGGGCTTTAATTATGTCATTTGTTTAGATAGATCTTTCAGACAAAAAATCAGCAAAGAAGCATCAAACTATACTATAGATTAAATGGAATAAACAGACTCCTATAGAATGCTTCATCCAACATCTGCTGAATAGGCACTTTTCATCAGCATGTGGAATCTTCTCAAAAACAGATTAGATGTTAGGCCACAAAATAAGTAAATCCTAACAAGTGTTTTTTTTTTTTTTCAAAATCAAATCATATCTTGTATCTTTTCTGATCACACCACCGTGATCATTCCACATGAAACTACAAATCAGTAGCATGAGAAACTAAAGAAATTATACAAATAGATAAGACTGAACAACACACTTTTGAATGAACAGTGAGATATTGAAAAACTCATAATAATGAAAATTTACAAATTCATGGAAGCAAATGAAAATGGAAATACAACATACCAAAGCCTGTGGGATGTGGCAAAAGCAGTACTAAGAGGGAAGCTTGTAGCAATGAATGTCTGCATTTAAAAAGATGAAGTTTTCAAATAAACAACCTAGTGATGCCTCTCAAGATATTAGAAAAGCAAAAACAGTTCATACCCCAAATTAGCAAAAGGAAAGGAATATAAAGATCAGAACAGAGGGCTGGGGTTGTGGCTTAGTGGTAGAGTGCTTGCCTAGTATGTGTGAGGCACTGGGTTTAATTCTCAGCACCACATATAAATAAAAGAATAAAATAAAGGTCTATCGACATCTAAAAAATATTTTAAAAAAAGAAAAAAGAAAGATCAGAGCAGAAATAAGTGAAATAGAATCTAAAAGAGTAATACAAAGGATGAATGAAGCAAAGAGTTTGTTCCTTGAAAAGATAAATAACATTGACAATCCTTGAGCTAACCATTGACTAACCAAAGATAGAGAGCAAAGACCCAAATCTATAAAGTTAGAGATGAAAAATGAGATATTACAACTGATATTACAGCAATTCAAAGGCTCGGTAGGGATTATTTTAAACCATATACTAACAGTCTGGAAAATCTAGGAAAATGACAAACTTTTGGATGTAGATGCCCTACCAAAACTGAACCAAGAGACTATAAGGGAAAATATAAATAGACCAATAACAACTAAGGAGACTAAATCAGTAACAAAAATCTCCCAACAAAGAAAACCCCAGGAACAGATGGCTTCACTGCTGAATTGTACCAAACTTTTAAAGCACTATCACCAATGCTTCTCAAACTATACCCACATACTTGAAAGGAAGGGGACCATGAGGCCAACATTACCCAAAATATAACAAGGACATAACAGCAACAACAACAAATACCATAGACCAATGTCCCTTATGAACACAGATGCAAAAATCTTCAACAAAATAGTAACAAATTGAATCCAATAGCACATCAAAAAGATCAAATGCCATCATCAAGTTGGTTTCATTCCAGGAATGGAAATGTGGTTCAACATATGCAAACTGATAAATAGATTACTGGAAAAAAAACATATTATCGTCTCAATAAATGCAGAAAAAACATTTGATAAAATTCAACATGCTTACATGCTTTCATGCTAAAAGCCCTGAACAAATCAGTTACAGAAGGCTCATACCGCAACATAATAAAGGAACAAGTTCTCTCCGCTTCCTTGTTGCCAAGATCCTGAGCTGCCTCTACATTGTTCTTGTCAGGTCTTTTGGCCACAGTGATGCAAAAGCTGACTAAAACAATAACTAAGATATGGAATCAACCCAGGTCCCCATCACCAGATAAATGGGTAAAGAAAATATAGTGTGCCTACACAGTGGAGTATTATTCCACCATAAAGAAGAATGACATTCTGTCATTTTCAGGAAAATGGATGGAATTGGAGGAAATCATATTAAGCAAAATAAGCCAGACTCGGAAAGACAAGTATTGCATGTGCTCTCTCCTGTCTGGAAACTTAAAAATAAAGTGACCAGAGGGATTAGTAGGGAATGTGAAGGGAACTGGAAAGAGAGATGGGTTGAGGGTGAAAAGGGGGATGGGAATGAACAATGCTCAACGTATACATGTATGGAAATACCACAGCAAATCCCATCAATTTGTAAACTTAATATGTTATTAATTACAATTTTAAAAACCCACAGCTAATAGTCAACTGAATGACCTAGATTCTGGACACTTTCTTCCTAAGATTGAAAATATGATGTCCTCTCTCATCACTTCTAGGTAATGTTGTTTTGGAGGTTCTAGCTGTTGCAAAAACAAAAATTCAAGAAAAGATATATGATGAATAAGGAATATGTAAATCTATGTGTATGTGTATGTGTGTGTGTGTGTGTGTGTGGTGCTGGGGATTGAACCCAGGGCCTTCTGTGTCCTAGGCAAGTGCTCTACCACTGAACCACACCCCCAGGCTTAAGTCTCTTTTTCACATTCATTTAAAAATATTCTTTTTCATATTCATTTAAAAATTCATTTCAATTCATTTAAAAATTCACACCCATAAGGATGGCTACTATCAAAATAAACAACAACAACCACAAAACAGGGAATAACTAGGGTTGGTGAGGATGTGGAGAAGTTGGAACCTTGTACACTGTTGACAGGAATGTAAAAAGATGTGGCCACTCTATAAAACTGCATGGAGGCTCCTCAAAAAATACAAAACAGAATTACCATCAAGCAATCCCACTTCTAAGCATATGTCCAAGAGACTGAAAGCATAATCTTGAAGAATTCTTTGCACATCCACATTCTTAACAGCATTATTCACAATAGTCAAGAGGTGGAAGCAACCCAATGTCCATTGACTGAATGGATAAACAAAATGTGGTGTACACAATCTAATATTCCATCTTAAAAAGGAAGGAAATCCTGTTACATGCCACAGCATAGATGAATCTTGAATATGTTATGCTAAGTAAACTTAGCCAGTCACTAAAAAAAATGCTTTATGATTATACTTATTTTAGATATCTAAAATAATCCAGTTCATAGAAGCAGAAAGTAGAATTGATAAGATGTAATGAAACACCACTTTCCCTCTGTAGTCATCCTCCCAATAACCTATAACCCCAGTCCTAGGAACAAAAAACATCAAATTCCAATGAACATACTACAAAATACCAAATCAGTACTCCTTACAACTGTCAAAGTCATCAAAAACAAAGAAAGTCTGAGAAACTGCCAAAGCCAAAAGGAGATTTCAAGAAAGCATGACAACAAAATGTAATATGAGATTAGAACAGAAAAAGGACATCAGGTAAAAAGTGAGGAAACCTGAATCCACTGTAGACTTTGTCAATAAGAAAATATCAGTACTGTCTCATTAATTATAACCAATGTGCCATATTCATGTAAGAGGTCAATAACAGGTAAAACCTAGTATGAGGTATATGGGAACTACCTTTTCAGTTTTTCTGTAAATCTTAAAACTGTTCTAGAAATGAAGTCTGTTTAAAAATCCTAAGGGATTTACAAAATAGCTGCTAACACTGATGAGTTAGGAAGGTTGCAGGATTGAAGTTTTTGAAGTCAAGAGTAAATTCAGTAAGATTGACATATTCAAACTCTGCACATTCCAAAAAATGGAATGACGGGCTCCAGGGGCCAGCCTGACTGATGAGTGTGTTTGGTGTTTGCACACTCACATCCTTGGGCTATACCAGACAGTTAACACTAACAGAGTGATTTTGGTGGAAGCCATGAACTACGCTGTGACCTCCGGAAAGGCTGGAGACTGAACAACTACTGTCTGTCACACTACAGGCTGACATGACTGACTCCCAATTTTAAAATAACCCTAAAAGTGAGAGATTACACTCTATGTATGATCTATCAAAATGTATTAATGCATTCTACTGTCATGTACAACTAATTAGAACAAATAAAATAATTTTTTTAAAAAAACCCTAAACCCTAAGGCTCGGGGGAGCTTCCTTGGTAGGCTATGCTCTGTGCAGGTAGTCACACATCATTGCTGAGCACATTAGTTCTGCTCATTTAACTTCACTGAGAGAAAACAACTGGAATTACACTTCTGGTATCTCCTGCACCCCACCTCGTCAGTCTTTTTCCGTTGCTGATTTTACTCTGTAACCAAAAGTATAACCACTTTTCTGTATTTTGTTGAGTCTTCCAGTGAATCCCCAAGCCTGAGTAGTCTTGGAGACTCCCACAGAAAAGTCACCTGTATTAGTCAGCTTTTCATCACTGTGGAAAAAATATCTGAGGAAGAAAAAACATTTAAAAGAGCAAAGACTTATTTAGGGTCACAGTTTCAGAGGTTTCAGTCCATGGTCAACCAGCTCCATTGTTCTGGGCCTGAGGCAAAGCAAACAGCACAGCAAAAGGGCATGGGGGAGGAAAGCTGCTCACCTCACGGCAGCCGGGAAGCAGAGAGAATGAGGACGGGGCCAGGGACAAGATATAGTTCCCAGAGCACACTCCCAAGGACCTGCTCCTTCAGTTGGGTCCCACCTTCTATAGTTTCCACCACTTCCCAATGACACCATCAAATTATTATTCAACCGAGGAGATCAGAGCCCTCATGATCCAATCACTTCTCAAAGCCCCATCTTTGAACATTGCTGCACTGGGGACCAAGCCTTCAACACATGAGCCTTTGGGAGACATTTTGGATGCAAACTATAATATTAATATACAAAAATCAATCTATTTATATATATGATCAGTCCCAACTTGTAGTGGTTCCATTTAGGGTTTTCTTTTCCCTAGGATGGGTTTATCAGGACACGACCCAAGTGAAGGAGCATCTATAATAGTGACAAACAATTGTAAAATGAAATTTAAAACATCATTTCATTTATAATAACAACCAAAATTATAAAATATATGGTAATAAATTACAAATAAGTTCAAAGCCTATAGACCCAAACTACAAATGAATTTCCATTTCATTCATTTTTATGGATTAAATTTTTTATGAGGTTCTCTTTCCTTCTATTTTCCAAAGAACATTCATCATAGTTATTTTAACATTTCTGTCTAGCTATTCCAGAGCTGAATCTCCTGTGGGACTATTTCTACTGTCTTTTCTTTTTTTTTTTTTTTTTTTCTTTTTTTTTTTTTTTTTTGGCTTTGTGGGGTCATTCAGACTGCTGCTTGGCAAGCCCACCAAGGTTTTATTGAATGCCGAACATTGCGTATGATGTGTTGTTGAGGCTCTGCTTGGCATTATCTTCAGCTAAAGAAGATTAAAATATCTTTTGGCAGCCACATAAACACTGGCACAACCTCGTGATGTGATTGATGGATGTAGGCAAATTGAACGCTGCATTCTCTCAGGACTTGCAGATTGCTTTGTTTTACAGTAGCTGTAATTATACTGAACATTTATTTTATACCATTTCTCCCCACATTAGAAGCCAAAGAAGCTCAAAAAGGGGCCCACAAATAACAAAAAGTAAGGAACATGTAGGGAAAGAGGCAGCTAGACATAGATGAGCCTTTTGTATGATGCCATCTCATGTCTATTTCCAAGAAAAAAGGGGAGAGGACCCCCACCCAGACCCATATCTAAAATCCTTTGAAAGATTTCCTAATGATGGTGGAAGTGTGCTCACAGTCACAAGGTATCTTCATTATTTCTCACCTCAACAAATAAATGAAAGCTAGACTTGAGGCAGGGCAAAGCCAGGTCTAGAATCCTAAATGCCTGATTTCCAACCAGGGTTCTATGTGTTAGGTCACCCCTGTGTCTCCCCAGCAATCCTATATATGGCCACTTGGTTCAGATCCCCTAGCCAAGCAGACTCCCCCTTCTGCACAGGTGAAGGGGAGCCCCTAGTCCGTCTTCCCAGGGATTGTGTGCTCTCTGCCATCTGGTGGCTTTTCAAGATACTGCAATCAATACATAGAAAAGAAACAAGTACTTCACAAAGAAAAAGCACATACATGCTTTGTGAACAAGATTTTGGAAAATATTTCACTTCAACACAAACTTAAATCACACATAAACATGCTGATTATACTGCCAATTTATTAAGTGTAAATGGATTCAACCCTTAGGGGAAGCAATAAAAAGTGTTCATCTTGCAAGAGCCTCAGAAACACCATGTTCTTTGATGGAATGGTTCTACTCCTAGGAGTTAGTCCTAAGTCACGGCCATTGCTCCAGGGCTTTGCTATAAAATGTACAATGACAAGTTTCATCAGACAGAGGCACAAATATCCATGGGTAGTGGCCAGAAACTAGCCTTCAGCCCTACCTGGGGTAGACAAAAAGAGGCCCCAGTGCTCGCTTCGGCAGCACATATACTAAAATTGGAACGATACAGAGAAGATTAGCATGGCCCCTGCGCAAGGATGACACGCAAATTCGTGAAGCGTTCCATATTTTTAAAAAAATAAATTAAAAAAAATAAAAATAAAAAAATAAAAAAATAAATAGGTATTATAAAAAAAAAAAAAAAGAGGCCCCAGCACCCAGTGATCCAGGAAGCTCGGTGGGTTCCAGGAAAGGAGAACTTGAGTCTGTGCTTTCCAGGCTAATGGAAGTCCTCTAGCTCAGCTGACCTAAATCTCAGACTCATTTCTAATCCTCTCCTAGTAAAGAAGGACCCTTACCTGGCCAGGCCAGGCAACAGGACTGAGCATAGAATGAGTAATGACTTATGGACAATGGGGATGGGCAGTGACTAGTAGGTGGGTCTACAGCATGCCAGGTATTATGCTCCAACTTTACATTGGATGGTCACCACAAATATGAAGTACATCATCTTTTAATGTCCCTTTGGGGAGAAGGAAATGGGGACCCAGAGAGGCTAAGTGACTTGCCCAAAGTCACGCAGCTGATGCAGGCCACTCAGCAGGGACTGGCTAACACACACGTGCCTATGCAGGAGTTGTTCCAGTGGATCTGGAGATGGCCTGCCCTCCGGGAGCTCATTGACCCAAAATACCGCCCAGATGATGACAGTGGCATGCAAAGAGGTGTTGAAGAGCCTTCCTGAAGAAGGTGAAACTGGGATGTGAGGGCAATCTGGTTATAACATCTGTCACCTTGAAGCCAGAATTAAAGACAGGCAGTTAGTGTAGAATAAGTAATCGGGTCAGATCTAGAAAATGGAGTTCAATCTGAGCCTGGAAAGTTGGAAACCACCCCTGGGAGATTGGAATGTTTGTCTCCAGAGCCTTTGGATACCACCCCTCCCAAAAAGGTTGTCAATGAAGCAACTCCTCAGCAGACAGAGAGCTACTAATCAGTGCCCCCTGGGCTGCTGCTCCCTTCAAGCCTAGCACTCCACCTTGGCCCTTCCAGCCCACCTGCTCACCCCTTGGTCATTCCACCCACATCTCCCAGTCACTGTGCAGGATGGGGGAAAATGAATAAGATAAGGGAGAAGAATGCAGGAGAACACAGGAAACTTTAGGTGTATAAAAGGGACAGGACTTCCTCAGACCACGGATTCCACCTTTGGGTCCCCTTCTTCCACGCGGGATAAGTCTGTTTTACCGTCCTTTAATAAAGCTTCTTGCTGTCTGCTCTAAGCGTGCCTTGGTGTGCTTCTCTGGTGATACACTTCAACATTTGAGGAGGCAGGACTCCTCAACGTAGCCGATAACTGGCGATATCAACCTCACCGATTGCCAGGGATATGGACTCGGTTGGTCTGGCTGTCTAGGCAGACGCCCCCTTACTCCCTCGCCATTCCGCTTGCTTCCCTCCCGGAGTTGTGCACTCGGTGGGAGAGTTCAGCTGTCCGCGGTGGAGCACCACCGTTCTTCTGTGAAGAGTATGTGAATCGCTGTGGTCCCCCTGCTAGAACCCCCAAACAGGGAGGTAAGGCTGGCAGAAGGAAAACATGAACCCTGAATATGAACAGCACAGACACTGACGCGTGAACAGCGCGATCGCGGAGGGGAGGTAAAAGAACTTCAGTGGCGAGGTGTGTGGCAAGGAATGGGAAAACAAAGGCTGCACAGGAAGGAGGCAGAGTTGCAGTCTGGCCGTCTAGTGGCCGATTCAGATATTGCAGGCAAGACAGGTAAATGCACACAGCTAGGCTACACCTGCCTCAAAGCACTTGTATTCACCCTGCAGGTGCAAAGAGCTGGATCCTGGTTGGTTCTGCGTTTTGCAGAGGTCTCTCTAAACTTCTGCAATGTGGCAGGATAAAGGAAGAATAAGTAAAAGGAAATGAGGGAAAAGACTGCTTCAAACATCCAGGCAATACAGTGACCTAAAGCCGGGGAGGATGATTTGATGGAAAGTAGAAACTCAGTGAAGCTGAGGTGGGGGGCACTCCAGGTGACTCCCCCATCTGGTCTGGGTGGATGGGTGCCATTTACAAGAACTTCGGATTGTAGTTAGGGAAAGATCAAGAATTACGCTTGGAACCTGAGGTGCCTATGGAATTGTGCAGGAGAGGATGGGCTGTCAGTGTTGATTTTCAGTTGGTACTTCACAGGAAGTAATGTAAGTGAATGGAGTGAAGGGGCCCATGTCAATCATTCAACAAATACTATATCAGGCCTTTGCTGGACACTTGGACATGATGATAAACAAGTGGATGTGGTCTGTGCTCAGATAACTCTGTCTCCAAATTCACAATCTGTCCAGGCAGAGCAATACCATCAATGGGCTAGGGAGAGCCTGAGGAGCCAAGGGTAGGTGTTCAGGAACATCTTCCCAAAGAAAATGGGCTACTCTCTAATACAGTAAGCTCAGAAGAATCTGAGAGCTCATTGTACCTTGCAACAAGGGGTGAAACTAGAGCATCCTTGATGAGAGCAGTCTTGGTGGAATATCACAGGTGGAAACAGGTTCAGACATTGAGGGGTGGGTGTGGCAAATGGAAGTGGAAACAGCAAATGTTGACAGCTACTCCTATATTCTTGAAGGGATCCCTCCACTCTCACTGATGCATCTTTCCAAAAGGACTGAAAGTTCTACAAACACCGCAGCTACTCATTTCACACAAACACACACACACAAACACACAAGAGATCCTTTTACTGAGGTAGGATTAATCAAAAGACCAAGTTCAATGTCACTAACTGGCTATGTGACCCTGAGCAAGTACCTCCCTCTTTCTCTGAGTCTGTATGCTCGCCTCTAAAAAACAAGCTTTATTATAACCATGCAGAAGAGTCACTCTGAGGCTGCAGTCAGAAAGCACCCTACACACCCCATAGGAACCCTCAGCTTCCATGTAAAAAACACAACCACCACCATCATTGTGCTTTGAGTTGAGGACATCTCTTTCCAGCCTCTTGTTCCAGCTCACTATCCCTGGGACCTGAAACATCCTCCCTCCCTTTTCCCCCTCCTCCTGACCTTTTCCCCACACACCAGCTCATGTCCTCACCAACTCCACCCCATACCTCAAGCCCACAGCTAGAACTGGCCAAAGGTTCAGTTATTCATTTACAAAGTCCACCGAGAACTACATGGACCTCAGCGATGTGGAACAAATGGGCTTAGCCAGCTCTAGTATGCTGATACCTCAAGAGATGTAGAACAGATGGGCCCGACATGTCCCCATCAGCCTCACAGGGCCTCCAGACTGCTTCTCACCCACCTCATTATGGGATCTTAGGCAGGTACTGTCCCTTCCTTGGGCTTGGATTCCTTAATATAACATTAATAAGCTGGGCTAAATGATTCTAAGGATCCTGCTAGTTCTGACACACTATGGTCTTGCATCTAATTTAGTTCATTCTGTAAGAATAATGTTAACTTAAAATAGCAAACACCATTTGTGCACTGTGTGTATTAGGTACTATTCCATGTGTTTTATGTGCATTGCTCCTTTTGATATTCACAACATCCCTCAATATATAGACACCATTTACTCCACCCAGTTTGTAGCACAGTGGAGGTGATTTGTCTAGGGTCATACAGTATTAAGTGCCACACCCAGGCTGCCTGACCCAGACCCAGGCTTTTCACTGTTCAGGGACCGTCTGACTCCAGGACAAAATCTCTGGCTCAACTACTGACTGCTCACCTGAGCCTCAGACTGCGACTGTGTTTCCAGGTGTCCCTCCAGCATTCCTATGTCCTCATCCCACAGCCTCCTAAACCCCACATGACCATAAGTGCAGCTTCATCCCACACACACTTCTGCTTGTCCCCTGGCACCTGCCATTCTCAGTGCCATTCCCTGGCCTCTATGGTGCCAGAAAAAGGCACCCCTCCCTCCATGTGACACAGGCCCAAATCAGGTTGCAGGACCTGGTCAGTGGAGGAACCATCTGCAGCACTCAGTGCAGTGTCCCTGGTCCTCATAATCTTCCAACTTGCTCAGGACAGATGTTCGAATTTCTCTCTCTCTCTCTCTCTCTCTCTCTCTCTCTCTCTCTCTCTCTCTCTCCCTCCCTCCCTCCCTCCCTCCCTCTCATTGAACTATCACTACTCTGCTTTTCTAGGGGACCAGGGTCATTTCATATGGAACAAAGCCCAAGAGATGATGTCATCCCTCACTCACTTGGAAAAAAAGGGCAGGGACCTCCATGCTTTAGACCATTTCTGAGGGGGTGGGTGGCATCAGGACCAGGATGACTGAGCCTCTAAAAGCTTGGCTGACAGGCTGACCAGTACAGCATGGTACCTGAGGCATTCACAGCTTTGGCCACTGGGGCCACAAAGAAAATGTGCCAGGAGTCCAGCTGCCCAGGAGGCCCATAGGAAGACCCAATAAATGTTTAAATCACCTGAAGGAGTGCCTGGGACAGTGCCAGGAGGTCTCTGGCCCCACCATTTAAGGGGAAGAGTTTCCCCACTCCCCACCCCAGGCTCAAATTCAAAGGCTCTGTTGAATCTGCCCTTCCTATAGAGCATGCAGCCACCAGGTGGCAGCCGAGGCCACAGGCAAACAAGGAGAGCAGCTCCTGAAACTGAAGGCCAGATGGAGCAGAGGTGATCAGAAAAGGCCCATCCAGGGAGAGAGCAAGCATAGGTCATGCATGCCTGTGTACATGTATGTACAGGGGTATGTGTGTGTGTGCACCTGTGTGCAGTGCAGGGGTATGGACACACATACAGCTGGACAGACTACTAGAATTTAGCCTCCTTCCTTTGTGTCACTTCTTCCCTCCTTGGGCTTCCTTTCCCTATCCTGGATGTAATGACTCAGACAGCTGTGACTCCACTCCTGCCTTTGAGGATCTCCCAGACCTGGAGCTAGAGATAGGCACCAACAAGTAGACAGACAGTGTGGTGGGGCGTGGCACAGGTGCCAGATGGAGGGGAGTGCAGGGCTGGACTCCAAAGCTGATCACAGGTTACTTGCTTTCTGGCAAGTCTCAGATGTAATTATAACACATATGTCATCTCTTTCCTCCCAGCAGCCCTGCAGGGAAGCTATTACCAATCCAATTTTACTGGCAATTCTGGGAGGTCCCACAGGCAACATTTGCAGACCTGGAATGTGAGCCAGATCTGTGTGATTCCCAGACTATGCTATTGGCCACTGTGCACACTGCCAAGGGCTGAAAACTGGGAGAAAAGTTGAGCTGGGGAGTCCAGACCCCCAGCCAGATCTGGATAGAGAGCAGGTGCTCCCACCCTGGCCCCAGATGGTTCCAGCAGTCTAACTTACTTGTGAAATTGATCCAGGACAGGGAACATGTGACTCAGACTCCAGGCCATCTCTGTACCCTCTGTACCCACCAGTTGCTCTGGGCTAAGGGAAGAGGTGCCACCTAGCCGAAGCTGGCTCGGGGAAGCACATGGTATTTCTGCAAGTTACCCTAAGCACAAGGGAAGTAATCTTCAAACTTCTTGACCACCTCAGCTCTGCCCCACAACAGGAGAGGCTCTGGAGATAGGACTCCAAAGCCTTTGTCAAAACCAAACCTAGACGGGAAGTTCCTCTTCAAATTTAACTGAGTCCCCAGTGCTGCAATCTCCCTCTACCTGAATAGGGCACGGGTGGAGGCTTTCTTTTCCTGCCTGAGTTTGGGTGTAACCTATAATGTCACCCTATGAAAGTCACACTTTTGGGGTAAGACAGGGGAAAGAAAGGTGCAAGGCCTGTTCCGGGAAGCAGAAAAAGCGGTAATGCCATCAACAGTAGGAGAACATATTGGTCCCAGAGCGAGGTTAAGGAGAGCTACTGGTTCTGGCAGCGAAATGGCAGAAGGGATCAGCGAGAGATGTTGCAGCACAAAGAAAGGAGGCTCCAGTGAGTCTTGGGACCTGCAGGCAAAGGGGTAACATCCGGGAATCCGGGGGTAGGGGAAAGCTGGGGAGGGGTACAACTGGGAAAACCAGCCGGAAACAGAAGAAATGCTCGGAGAGAGAGGATGGTGGGCACCGAGCTCAGGTGGAGGGAGACGGGAGACGGGACCAAGAGACAAGATGGAAATGAAAAGAGGCCAAGAGACTGAGCAACAGAGACAAAGAGGAGACCAAGACGGCGGAGAGGACCTACGTGGGAAGAGAAAGGATGGAGAGAGCAGGAGAGTGGAGGAGCACGGCCCGTGGAGGCTCAGTGCTCAGCGCGGGTCCCTCCCTTGCCTGTCACTCCGGCAGCTCCTAATCCCCTCCCCCAGGGTCAGGGGCGGGGAGCGCGCCTCCAGCCCCGCCCCAGGCCCTCAGAGGCCGCCCCTGGGGACTGGTTGTACCGCCCAGTAGATGGTGGGGGGCCCAGCTGGTGCGTTATCAGCCTCCTCCAGGAGCGAGCCTGAGCCACTCAGCGGCTGCCAGTCTGAGATTAGGCCCCGGGAGGGTCATTAAGCAGCCGCCCTGGCCCGGGCCCAGCCTCCCTTCCCTCCATGATCTGGCCAGGCTGGCAGGTGGGAACAAGCGATAAGGATTGGGGGTCTTGGCGGTTCTGGTCAGAGCATGGGGTGGAGGTGGGGCTGTAAGGTCAGTTCCAGTCCAGTCCCTGTGGGGGCCCTCAAGGTTCCCACCATCCTGGTCCTGCTCAAATTGAGAGAGGCAGAATAGGGAGGGGGCTAAAGAGGCTCTTAGAACAGATGCCCCTTCTATCCGCTGAGGCTGATGGGGACCAAGGTGAGTTCAGGCAGAAGCAGGTCCCTCCTAGTTATGCCTCACAGGTGGCTCTTTCTTCCAACCCTAGCAGGCCAGGAGGAGAACCAGATCTGAGCCCACCTTCCCCTCCCAAGGACAGCTGGGGTCAGAAGAGGGAGGAAATATGACCCCATTCAAGGAGAATCAGATCCAGGCAGTTAAAAGATCCCCACCAGAAGGTTGAAAAGGAAAAAGAGGGTGTTTGTGCCTTACCAGAGGCTGACCCTCTGTCCCTCCTTCATTCAGTGAGTGAGAAGCTGGGCTGTCTGGTAAGGAAGACTTTCCAGAGGGAGAGGAGCCTTGGCCAAGAAAAAGAATAGGCAGAGTTTCAACCAACAGAGGTGGGTGAGAGGACACAGTCACAGAAAGCCACATGTGCAAAAGCCTAGAGTGGGAGCCATGATTCATAAAGCCGAAGCCCAGAGAGCAGAGGTGTCTTGGCTCAGGTGACACAGCAAAGCAGAGGTAGCTTGGAACAAAGTTGCTGCACCCCACTCCCCAGATCAGGGCTCTTCCCTCTGCTGCAGGCCATATCCTAAACTGCATTGAGATGACAAGGGTGATTCTGATTTAGGATGGGTCTTCCCTGGGGCATTTGGGTGAGTCTTGGAGCAGCAAAGGAATGGTTGTGACAGTGAAGCAAGGGAGCTGTGATGGGATGAGACAGGAGGCAGGGGAGATATTAGGACAAAGTGGACTGTTAGCTCTACTACCTTGAGTCTGAGAATGCTCCTGGGGAGTCTGTCTTGGGTTGTCACCCCAGAGAGAGAGACAGAAGCTGTTCCCTCGGCAGTCACAGAGGCAGGGGCCTGAGTCATGCCTCCTCCCTCCTCTGCCTCATACTTTAATCCCACTAGGACCCAGTCACCTGACCTCCTGCTCTGCTTCAGGACTGGGAATTGGGCCTTCATGAAGACTGTGTTCTACTCCAGTTCTGCAATGAGACCAGCCAATTTTTCCACAGAGAAGAAGCTGAGCTCAGAGTAGTCAGCAATTCTCCTGAGGTCACACAGCAAGTTGTCAGGGGGCCAAGGACTCAAATCTGAGCTTCCTGAGTTCTTCCTGGATTCTTTCCTGGCACTTCCTTGCCAGCACATGGGGGCAATGGGGAAGGGATTAGAGCTGGATGGATGAGAGATGAAGGAACTCATCACAATGCCAGGCAGCATGGAGGCAGGGTGGGGTGCTACATGAGGAAGGGTGGGTTGAAGTGAGACTTGAAGGAAGGACTCTCCCTGGAACAAAGTAGAGTGGGTGGGTTCCCTGGCCCTTGGCTCTCTGACCCCCTCTTTCTGCCCTGTGTACAGGAAAGAACCTAGGACACATCTTGAAACTGACAAGGTAGGGCACCCTCCTTGCACCAGAGTCTGCTCCTCCTAGGGAAGCTCTCCTGACTGCTGTGGCCCAGAAGACAGTTTGGAGGAAGGGTTTAACCCCAGGGAGCAAGGCCACCCTCTGGCAAGGATGGGCCCAAACTCTCCCACCCAAGGGCGTTCATCTGACATTCCTGGAGGGCACTCCACCCCTACAACAAGGAGCTCTCACCCTGCCCTGAACACCCCTCACCTCTCCTGGCCCCCTTGGCCTCTGCCAACCTGTGGCCCCAGGGTCTTCCTGGGTAATCCTCCAAAGCCATCATGACAGTGGCTTCTGAAGGTAATTATCATAATTCAGAAAGCAAGACAGGCCTCCCTGGAAGCCTGAGGGGCTGTTTCTGAGCCTCAGCCCCAGAAGTACAAAAAGTTTTTATTTCACAGAAATAAGGGTCATTTCCACGGTTATGAGGGAGAATGGGAGGCAGTGTGGGAGGCTAAACTGGCTGTTTTCCCCAGGCTCTTCTGAATTGGGTGGGGGGCATCCAGGAAGACCCCAGGCCACACCAGCACCCCAACATGGACATGGCCTGAGCCCCAACCTTGACTGGCTGGAATTCAGGGAACCTTGATTGTAGATTCTTACACAGAGAAGGCAGTAGCTGGGTGGTGGTGTCCAGCCTCAATCTCAGGTGCCTGAGAGCCTCAGGGTTGGAGGCCTTGTGTGAGCCAGGTCACATGGGGGTGCTGCGGACCCTGCCCTCCTCCTCGAGGTTGTTCTCATAGGCATTCTTGTGCTCGCTGGACCTGAAAAAAGAGGCAAGGTCTGGTGTCACCAGGCCTCCCATCCCTTCTCCCTTTCCATCCTGAGCTGGAAAGGATGGAATCTTTTAGAAAAAACTTTTGACTCCCAGGAGGGACGTCTCCTGACCACACCTGGGCTGGTGCATGTGGACTGTAGGCCGCCTCCCTGAACCCCATCTTCTCTTCCCTGGGCTCCTCCACTGGTCTCCCATTGAGCCCATCTCCCCTCTGTTGAACCCCTTTTCCTCCACAGTACCCACTGCCCTGTGAGTCCCAATCCACCCAATGAATCCCCCTACCAAATCTCCTTCCCCTAACTTAGCCCTCTCACCAAAATGAGGCTTCACCTCCCAAGAAGCCTGGTAATCCCCACAAAGTCCCCATCATCTCATTAGCCCTCCCCTTCAGCAAGCCCTTCCCCATGGAAGTCCCCACCCTTTCCCCACCCCCAGCAGCACCTCCTCCTGAGGTCCCCCTTGGGGGCCCTAGAGCACCTCACCTGAAGCTGGCCAGCATTGAGGAGTACCTTCCATCTGTTCCCACCAGGATCCCATCCGCCTTGTTCCCAACAGTCATGGCCATGTTTCCAGGCTCCCTGGGGACAGGCCTCATTAGTAGCATTCACCAATAGCCCTCCACCCTGCCCTATCCAAGCAGACCTTATTCTGGATTCTAGTTCTCACAAGCCTAGAGGAGAGACCCACCCTCCACAGAAGCACCTCTGTCTAGCAGGGTCCTGCCAGCAGCCTGTCTAGGGAAACTCACCCCCTTCTCCCAGCTCCACAGAAGGAACCAGAGATCTGTAAGACTTGCCCTAAGTCCAAGGCCTCTCCCCACCACCCCCAGCCACCCTCAGCTAAGGCCTCAGAGCAGACCCAGCAGGACTCAGTGTCTGCCCCCAATTAAGAACAGGTGTGTGGGCTGGGGATATAGCTCAGATGGTAGAGTGCTTGCCTTGTGAGCACAAGGCCCTGGGTTCAATCCCCAGCACAGCAAAAACAAACAAACAAAAAAGATGTGGTCAGTGGTCAACTGAAGAAAAGCTGGGCCAGTGGAGAAATGAAGCATTTCCACAGAATGCTTCACCTTTTTTTTTTTCATACATGTATATAGGGTAATAATGTCTGTCTCAATCCACTGTCCTTCCCATCCCCACCACCCCACCCCTGTCCTCATTGCCCTCTGCATAATCCAAATTTCCTGCATTCTCCCCTATCCACCCCCCACCATGGATCAGCATTATTTTTTATTTTTTATTTATTTATTTTTTTTATAAACCTAAGTCTGTCTTGGCCTCAAGCTGATCTGAGTCAGGGAAATGGTATGGGAGAAACAGGATGACTCAATCTCCTGTCTATGGCGCTATATTGGTTTTTTTCTTTTCTTTTCTTTTCTTTTCTTTTTTTTTTTTTTTTTTTTTTTTTTTTTTTGTG
>JAJEJO010004806.1:171840-392902 GCA_020662805.1 Glaucomys volans
CTATCAAAATGCATGAATGCATTCTACTATCATGTACAAGTAATTAGAACAAATTTTAAAATTTTTTTTAAAAAGCCTCATTCTACCTTACTGCCACTCAAGTCCTCCCTTGAGTCTACCTTAACACTCTCCTGATGCAGTGAAAACCCCATCTCTTCTTTGAACTCTCTCTGAGACTAGCAGGTGTTGGGAAGGAGGCAGAATTGTGGAGCTCTTTGGCCTATGGCCAGGTCAGACCTTGCCTGGCTCCAGGGATAGCAGAGGATATACAATGCAGTTGTCCTACAAAGATCAGCAGTTTTTAATTTGTCGTTCCTCACAAGGGAAACGAGTTCATTGCTTTCTCAGATAAGTGATTGCTCAAGCATTGGGAGCAGCCCTGGGAGGCCCTCCCTGCTTCTTCCAGACACAAGAGGGGCCATGATCCTCTGCTCCTCCTCCCATGACTCTGGGGCAAGCACAAAGAGAAAGGGACAGAACCTGGGGCAGGAGAAAGATGGTCTGGTCCTGTCCCTTTTTGCCCTGCTGTGTGACCCATGTGAGTTACCCAGCCTCTGGTCTCTTCAGTTCCCCAGAGGGCCTCCAGGACCTGGGAGATAGAGCTGAAGTAGACATACAAGGAGAGCTTGGAAGCATCTTTGTTGGCCCCCACCAGACCCAAGGGCCACGGCAAAGTCACCAGACTCTGACCACAGATGCAGCCCAAGAGTGCGGGTGGACCCCAGACCTTGGGATGTCATGCTTCTCTGGGTGCAAAGCTCTTCCAAGTCCCTATCCTGGCAGCAGCCCTGGAAGGTGGGCAGGGTGGGGTTTACAATCCTTATGGATGAGAAAACTGAGTCTCAGAGAGAGGCAGGGATTTCCTCAAGGCTGCACAGCAAAACAGACAACTGGACAGAGTGTTCAGGACATGATGGGGACCACTCAGGGGCACTGTTCTCTACCCAAGCCCAGGAAGCTGAGACGATGAGGACTTAGGTCAAAGTCATGGGCAAACCCCCGGCAGCACTGCCCCTCCCCTAGAGCAAGCCTGCTCTGAGGAGTGGTGTGGGCCCCACTCCTACCTTCCTCGTAGCTCCTGGCCCCCGCCCTTGGGGCCCAGACATTGCTAGGGCAATTCCTCAGGTCTAACTGCTGTTCCTCCCGTAAATCCTAGACCCACCATCTCCCTGGCTGTGACCTCTTCTCACTAGTGGAAAGCAAATCACAGACGCCTGGTTCAGAAACCTGTGCCTTTGAAGGTTCCTCTGGCTAACCCAGCACTTGCTGAGATTAGCGGGTGAAGCCAGGACTCCATCCCACCCACCCCTGGATCACCAGTGCCCAGCCCTCTCCTCCCTGCAGCCACGAGGCTGTCCCCTGTCCTGTGCTACCTTGTTGACAGCTGGCAGGTGGCACTGAAGCGAGCAGGCCCAGCATGATCAGGTTGAGGGCCGACATGGCTGCAGGCAGCTCCTGGGCCTTCCCTCCGCTGTTGCTGATTGAGCTTCTGGAGCTGCTGTGGGTGTTAGTGGTGTTTGCTTAAATCAACTGAGCGCAGTCTGACCCTGGAGAAGAGCGAGTAAGGAAGAAGGCGAGAGAGGGAGGAGGAGGGGGAAGGACAGGCGGTGGAGAGAAACTGCCCTCCCTCCCATGGAAATGAGCTGCCCGGGCTGGCTTCCCCAGCCTGTGCCCAGCCCACTGGCATTTGAGGTCATCCTTCAGAGACCAGCTGAGGAGGTGAGTCTGAGGACCAGGAAGGTGTGGGGAGAGTCCCAGACACCTGGAGCCCCAGACTGCCCCCACAGTCCCTGCCTGGGTTCCACATTCTTGGCAGTGGGGCTGGGCTCTGGGGAAGAGTGACACATTGTCTCTTCTGCCTTGAATGAGTCCAGTGGGTGGAGCTTCTTGGAAGGCTACCATGGGATTAAGAAATTTGCTGGCTGGCTCAGGGAGCTGGGGAAAACCCCAGAGGCCCAGGAAGGCTCAAAGCCACCCACTTTCCCCAGAGCCTGGCCTACTTTTTGTTCTCCCCCTCACCTGTCCCTGCCCTACCACTCCTGGGATACCACCCAGCTTCAGTGCTTCCCCACCCCCTGGCCCAGTCCAGTAGCTCCCTAAATCCACTCCCTCCTATAAATCACCACAGACGTCTGATGTCCCAGCCCCCAACTTTCCCAGTCCAGCTGACCTTGGCCCCATTCAACTCCTCCTCTGGGCCCCATGTGGTCCTAGAAACCCCGCAGGCCTCCCTTAGACAAGACCAGAGCTAGGTCAAAGACCTGGGCACCAACCCTCAGATCTGTCTCCACCAGTCATAGGAGGCAGAAGTAGGTGCGAACAGCCCTGCTGAGGAGGGTGAAGGAAAGATGCTCCTGGGTGCCAAGGTTCAAGCTACAGCCAGGAGCAGCTCTGAGGAAGGTTCCCCTATCATCTGGAACACTTGCCATCTATCACCTGATCCTGGAGCCAGATGTTCATAAGAGGCAAAAATTTCCTCCAGAATTACATGGCATCCATTCAACCCTCCAGCTCAGGGACTGAGAATAACCCAGCTCCTATCAAGGCCTAAGGCCAGGGATCATGCTAGACTTCCTTGCCCCAAGCCACACCAGGACTATGGGAAGCTTAGATACTGGGAGCCATGCCTGGACTCCTTTCCTCATGGGTGCGTGGTGTGCAATGGCTGAAAATGGTGTGTGCACCCTGTTGCTTGTATGACCTTGTGTGACCTTGGACACAGCACTTCCCAAAGCATGTACATGCACTTGTCTCTGATCTCACAATGTCCCCAATCTGGGTTCCAGACAGGTATTCAAGGTGCCTTTGGAAAGTCCCAGGTTACATTGGCTAGGGCTCACATTGATCAAGTTGTAGTGTCCATCTGCACCAGGGGACAGAATAAGGAGCATGTGATTGAGGCCCTACACAAGGCTAAGTTCAAGATCCCTGGCCACCAGAAGATCCATATCTCAAAACAGAATGATATTGAATATATAGTAGCAGGGAAGTGGGCAGCTGTCAAATACATCCCAAGGAGACAAGGGAGGAGAAATTCAAGGGGAGGTGGATCTGAGCCCTAGTCTAATTTTTTGGACAAATGGCAGACCCTGTACTTGTAAGGGTTTCCCCTGTGTTAATCACATTCACCAATAAATCCTACTTCCTGTCCTTAAAAAAAGGAAAGGCGAGGCAAAGCTGGCAGACTAGGAGCAAAGTCCCTGAGAAGGAGTCCCCTTCAGAGCCTCCCTGCCCAGAGGACATCAAAGTGCTGTTCAGAGGACCCACTGGGCAGCCCTTTCCATGTCAAAATGGTTCTGCCATTTGGGAGCACTCAGACATTATGTTTTGTGCCTGCTTCCTCTGTGTGTGTGTGGGTGGGTGTGGGTGTGGGTGTATATTCATGCATGCAAGTTCAGTGGGCCCAAAACTTGGGTATACTCTGTGAGGAAAAAGATACACTCATGCATTGCTGGTGAGACTGCAAACCACTCTACAAAGCAGTATGGAGCTTCCTAAGAAAACTTGGAATGGAACCACCATTTGACCCAGTTATACTCCTCCTCAGCATGTACACAAAGGACTTAAAATCAGCATACTATAAGTGATGTGGCCACATCAATGTTCATAGCAGTTCAGTTCACAATAACTAAGCTATGGAACTAACTTAGGTGCCCTTCAACAGATGAATGGATAAAGAAAGTATGGTACATATACACGATGGAATATTACTCAGCCATAAACAAGAATGAAATTATGGCATTTGCCAGTAAATGGGTGAAAATGAAAACTATCATGCTAAGTGAAATAAGCTAATCCCAAAAAACCAAAGACCAAATGTTCTCTCTGATATGCAGATGCTGACTCACAATAGGTAGGAGAAGTGGGGGCGGTCACTGAATTGAACAGGGCAGAATGGGGGAAAGGGAGGGAAGTTGGGAATAGGAAAGACAGTAGAATGAATCAGACATAACTTTCCTATGTTCATATATGATACGTGACCAGTGTAACTCCACATCATGTAGAATCACAAGAATGGGAAGTTATACTCCGTGTATGTATTATATATCAAAATACATTCTACTGTCATGTATAACTAAAAAAGAACAAATAAAAAATAAAATAAAACAAAACAAAACTTGGGTATCCTCAAGGTGCTCTAGGGGAACTTTGGGTAAGGTTGAGTGATGCCTCCCGTTCATGTATATCCTGTTCCCCCTCCTACAGCAACTTGGGGTCAGAATCTGTGGGCACAGTCTGGAGCATGGTAATGAACAGCCAGAGAATCACTGGTTGGAATGTAAGGAATGAAGTTGAATCTAACAAACACACAGCAAGGGTTTTAAGTCACATGGCCAGATGTGCATTTGAGAAAATGAAATGGACGTCAGAAATGGAAAAGGGAGACCTGGAGAGGCTACCAAAGAGTCACAGTCATTGATGGCCTGCAGCAGGGGTGTGGCAGTGGGGGTGGATCTGAGCCCCAGAAGAAAAGCCCGGGCATGGTTTCTAGATCAGTGACTTACTGGATAGGGTGGTGGAGGAGGTGACTCTCAGGTTAGGTTTCTGGCTGGGGTAGCTGAGTGGAGATTGATGCCTCAGAAGGGGTCAGAGCATGTTTGGGAAGTGGGAGGATTAACAGGCTACAGGCTTAGATGTATTGTGTGTGGTATTTGTGGACCCTCCAGAGGGAGCCATCTAGAAGGCAACAGGATCCCTGGGTCTGGAGTACAGAGTTTGATCTGAGGGACACTGTGAACAGTGAGGGAATTCAGGATGGGAGTACAAGACCTTCCTAGTGTGTGTGTGTGTGTGTGTGTGTGTGTGCACGCGCACGTGTGCACACACACAGGGATCAAGATGCAGCCCCAACAAGTGTCGCAAAAGAAGAGGAGGGGGCTGGGGTGTGGCTCAGTGGTAGGTGCTTGCCTGGCATGTGTGAGGCTCTGGGTCTGATTCTCAGCACTGCATATAAACAAACAAACAAACAAACAAACAAGCAAATAATAAAGGTCAATTGACAACTAAAAAAAAAGGGGAGGGCTGGGGATATATCTCAGTTGGTAGAGTGCCTGCCTTGCAAGCACAAGGCCCTGGGTTCAATCCCCAGCACAGCATAAATTAAAAAAAAAAAAAAAAAAAAAAAAGGAGGCAGGATGGAAAAAGAGGATGAAATCCCAGAAAAGTTGGCTCTCTGAGAAGCCAAGGGAGGAGATTCAAGGCGAGGTAGCAAGGAAGGCACCACTGTGGACCCCAGCCCCACCAGCCAGTACCAGCTTCTGCCACTAGCCAGCAAGACCCATTTTCTGCCTTTCTCACCGATCATCCCCCACTTCCCTAAAATCCCCAGGTAAAGGCAAGGCAAGGACTCCCTGAGCCGTGCTTTGGGGACAGTGTTTGGGGAGGATGAGCAGGAAAGCCATCAGGTGACCAACTGGCGGAAACATAGCTCCCAGGTCAAAGTCCCAAGCTTCAAAGCAAAACAAGTTGTCCCGGAAAAGGGGGGTGTGGGTGGACACTTGGCTTTGAGGCTGGTCCCTGCTCCCTGGAGGTCCTCACAGAGGTGAGGAGGTCATCTTCCCAGCTGTGCGGACATTCCTGATCCCTGAGGTAACAAGGTGGGTCCCCCTATTGGTCTGGCTTAGGCCAAGGGTCTAAACTCAGGTCTCAGCAGCTGTCAGGGTTGGACCCTGAGTCCTCACCTCAGAGCAGTTGATCTATCAATGCTTAATTCCTCCCTCTTACTCCCAGGCCAGTTCTGCCACCCAACATCATCGGGTCCCTTAGAAAAGCCCTGTTTCTAGCTAGAGCTTATGTGATTACCCTTCAGAAAAGCCTGAGTGGACCGGGACTATTTCCATTCCATTTGTTGCCAGCAGGTGGCAGCGTCTAGCTCCAATCACAGACTGGTTGGGGAGGTTGGGGACCAGCACGCCAGTGAGGAGTCCCCAACTTCAGCCCCTCCTACCCTTACTTCCACCCCATCCTGAGGTGATGTGGAGGAAGGGAAGGTGGGTGTGGATGCAGTGATGCTGGAGCAATGCACATGGCAAGCCCAGGGCTGCAATGAAGATCTGCACAAGACCACTAAAAGTCAAGGGAGGGTCCTGGAAGACATGTTGCTAAGAGAAAAATTGCCCGATGGTTGGATTAGGTAGAAAGACAGTGGGGAAAGCAATCCAGACTGAGAAAAAGCAGGGTGACAGTTTCAAGAAGGGTGTTCAGAGCACAGGTAGAAGCTTCCTTCCCTCATTCCCACAATGTCTCATCTCATTATTATCTTTGCTGCAAACCTGAGAGCTCCTGGAGACTGTGTCTTACTCAAACAGATCCTGCATAGGCACTTTAACAGCTTCCAATTGTCCTTAAGTTAATGTCCAGACTTCTTGACATGGGCCTGAGGAGTGGGACAGCCTGCCCTTCCCCTCCTCTCCAGCCTCATCTGGCCCCAGTACCTCCTGCATATGGGAGAGCTCCCCACTTGCTCTGCCCTCTGCCTGGAGTACTCTTCCCCTTCTATCTACCCAATAAGCAAATCCTCCAAGTCTTGCTTTAAAGGTCACCTTTCCAAGAAGATTCCTTTGGTTTTCCTTCACCTGCATATGAGTCTCCTCTGCTCACCTCTTCACAGACATTGTCACAAATTGCAATTTCTTCTTGACTTATGTGTTCACTCAATTAATAGTTCTTCTCAGAGGGAAGGTACATGTCCATCTCACCCCCAGCACTTAGCACTGATTGCAATACCTACTCACACTCAACAAATATTTTGTGAAATTAAATCTCAGTATATGCAGTGCCTGTCTCTGGTCTGGTAGAGAGCAGATGCTTGGAGACTGGTTGTTGACTGGTTGTTGAATGAATGTTGGCTATAGTTGTATCCTTGTCTCTCTCTACCCTCTTGTTAACTGGATGGGTGCTTACCCCCACAGAGAGCCCAGTGCTAAGGGCTGGAAGGTGCAGACAGTACCAGCCTGGAGCCAACCAAGCCAAGAAATGTACTGGCTGTGGTTCCTGGGTCCTAGGCGACTCCACTGGGCCGGGAAGATTTATGGCCAGGACCCCCCAGTGGGGGAAGATCAATCAACCCCTCCCATTCCCTACTCACCCAGCCAAGAAACTAAAGGGCTGGCCCTGGGCCAGGAGTCAGCCTGCCAGCAGAGGTCCCAAGGCCAAATCTTTGCCCAGTGATTCCAGCACACCCCTGCAACCCTATCCAGGGCTCCGGGCCAGTGGCGGAACCAAGCTGGCTTCTAGAATCAGTCTCTTCTGGCCTAAGGGCTCTTCCTGAATGGTGTGATCTCATTCCTTGTTTTTCACCTGGGGAAACTGTGACCCAGAAAAGGACCATCTGAAGGCCATACAGTAAATTAGGAGAGAGAGGGACAACCCCAGGCATTCCTACGACCAGCCTGAGGCTAGAGCACCTGCCTATTGGTCAGTTTCTGCAGTAACACTCGGACTTTCATTCATTCATTGATGCAACAAGTATTTAGTGTCTATTAGAGGAAATCCAGTAGTGATGTAAGGTAGAGCTTATCTCATACAACCATGTAATTGCAGTTGCACTTAATGTTTCAAAACAGGCTTATGGGGACCAAGAGTATATGGATGCAGACACCATCTAGTCTGGGAGGTCAGGAAAAGCTAGTAGTAAGTCTATGATTCATTCAACAGCTATTTACTGAGAGTTTCCTGAGGATCAGGCACTGTTCAGTATGCTAGGGAACAGCAATAAGCACAGCAAAATCCCTGCCCTCATGGGGTTGAAATTCTGGAGCAATCAACCAGGAAACAATAAGTAGACAAAGGAGGTCTCATGGCAGTCCAGGAAAGCCCGGGCAGCAGCAGAAGCAGGAGCAGGGACTCCTCAAGGAGGGGAATGCCATGGAATATAGAGTCATCAGGGAAGGCTCCTCTGGGTCTGACACTCGAATGGAGCTGAGGGTGACAAAGATGTTCAGCTCTCAAGGGGGAGGATTCCAGACAAAGAGAGGCGCAAGTGCAAAGGCCCTGAGGAAGGATCATGGAGGGAATGTCAGTGTGGCTGGGGGAGGTGACTGCAGGGAGAGGGGGAGAGGAGTTGGGAAGGCTGCAAGAAGTCCACTCCTTTGGGACTCTATGGGTGACTGTAAGGACTTTGGCTTTTACTCCAGTGGAGACCAGGAAGCCACTGGAGCGTCTTGAGCACACAAAACATAATTTGGCTGCTGGGTTGAAAAGAGATTATAAGGAACAAGGAGAGAGGGGGCAGGGAGGCCCATGAAGGAGTTCATTTGAGCTTCAGGCCAGAGTTGGCAGCAGCTCAGGTCAGGGAGGAGCTATGAAGCTGGGCAAGTTGGGTGAGTCTAGGTCTGTTTTGAGGGTAAAACCTACATGATCTGGAATGTAAGAGAAAAGCCAGGGTGGGGATGTTCAAGGACACAAGTCTGCTCAGCTAGATGAGATGGGGAGACTGCAGGAGGAGGCTTTTCTGAGCAGGAGGAGTGAGATTCCCAGATTGGTTTGGAGGTGGTGAGTCTGGAGGTCAGATCCAGGCCAGAGATGTGGATTTGGGAAGGACCCCGGAGAGAAGAGATGACCCATGGGGAAGGAGTGCACCTCCAGCCTGGAAAGAACAGACAGGAAGGCATGCTGTCCATGATGACCTGGCTGAAGAGCAGAGAGTGGAAGGGATCTGACGACCCGGCAGTGACTCTGGAAGGGATGCCAGAGAGGCATGGTGTGGTCTTCACCTTACAGATGATGCAGTGTCACTGTAAGGTTTTAGGCAAGGACATGACATGGACAGTCTTGCATTTCAGCAAGATCTCTCCATCCACAGCTTGGGGAATAGACTGGAAGCAGGGAGCAGGCTCTGGAAGGGATCCAAGAGAAGAGTGGTGGTGCCTGGGATTAAAACCAGGCATGGAGATCCAGAGGATGAAAAGACAGCATAAAGGGTACAATCAGGACAAGTCAACCGCATAGATGCAGAAGTGAGGGGTCCAGAGGACCAGAGTCCAGGGGGGCACCTGAGCCTCTGACAGGCAACATCTGGGTGTTGGGACTGGTTTTTTGGGAGAAAACTAGAAGATCTGAGGTGGGAGCCTGGGTGAGAAGCCATCAGATGTTCATTTGTTTAGCAAACCTCCTTCCTTCTGCTCCGCCAGCTCCAGAGCCCCACAGCCCCGCCCTGGGGGTTGCAGGACTTAGTGAGGGGGACAAGCAGGGAGCAATGAGCCAAGGACGCTGAGTCCAGGGGCAGCCTGGGAGACATCTCAGGACAAGGCTTGGTGTTTCCATCTGGCATTTAGGGGAGAGATAGATCTGAACTGGAAATAGAGGCTTAGAATTCAACCATTACAAACCCAGATTAAGGCCTCTGGCAGAGCTGACACAGCCCCAGGGAGGGAAGGGTGAAGCTGGGTCAGGACTCGCCCTAAGAGATGCCAGCTTAGGTGGGTGGCAAGTGGGTCTATCCAACTGAAGGGCAAATGAAGAAACAGCAGAGTTTGTACCTCTCACAATGCAACTCCGAGTGTTGCTGTGCTTTGCGTTTCAGGGCAGAGTCGTGGAACTGATTTTATTTCATCCTAACTAAAACTGTTCTCTTTGCTTGCTATTAATTTTGCCATTAGTCTATTCAGTATTTGGAAGAGCTGGGATTTTTCAGTCTGAAGAGGAGCAGCCTTGGGAATCTCTATCAACAGATATCTTCTGAGCTTTTCCAGATTTGAGAGAGAACTGTGTGACCACAGTGCTGTGTGACCACAGTGAGATGATGAGAAAAGTTCCAGGGAAGCTGAGTATATTCAATGAGAGAAAGGTGTCCCCCGTGGCTGTCTAGTGATGGCTGAGATGACTCTGAAAGGTGGTGAGCTCCCCATCGCTGGGGGCATGCAAGTAGGAGCTTTGAGCTTGCAGAGGGAGGTAGAGCATGGCAAGGGTCAGGGGAGGGGTCAGTGGATTTACTGACAGAGCCCCTGAGTTCCAGGAAAGGAGCAGGGATCAAAGTTCCCACCCCCAACTAGCTATGTGACCTGAGCAAGTCTCTTCCCTTCTCTGAGTCTGCTTCCCAGTAAAGTCCACAGGATCAGCCAGAGGATAATGTGTCTGAAGGCCTCATAGCAGTGAATACTTGGTAAATGTAAGAAAGGCCAAATCTAAACAGGATATCAAGGGTTTGAGCCATACTGCCCTGTCCCAAATGAAGCCTTTCTCAGGACAGAAGCCCCAGCAGGCCAGTGAGAGGTGTAACGGGGTGTGGTGCCAAGCCACATGTCCACCACTCCTGGATCAGTCTAGATGCCACACCCAGTCCTTTATTTATGTGTTTATTTATTTACTTATTTTTTAAATGTTTTTTTTTTTCTTTTTTTGTAGTGCCGGGGATGGAATCCAGGGCTTTGTCTATGCTAGGCAAGCACTCTATCACTGAGATAACACCTGAAACCCCTCAGACTTTAAACTTTAAAATGATCTTAAAGAGTTAAAGACAGATGCAAAAATTAAACCAAATGCAATGAAAATTTCACAGGTGAGAAAAAAAACATTAAAAAGAAGAATACACTAAAATATTAATTGGCCACCTGGGCTGAATTTGTGATATTTTTTTTCCTTCTCTTTATGTTCTTTCCAGAGTTTCTGTAATGAGGAATGTTTAATGATGGAGGAAGAAGGGATAAACTGGTAGCTTAAAAATAAATGAACTAAGTATGCAGTAAAAGACAAAATCAAGTCATTTACAAACTTTTTACTTAAATAGCCCAAGAGTAAACCCAGAGCATCTTTTTGCCAGAGAAACTTCCCTGGCCAGGTAGGGCTGAGGGGCCCAGTCTGCCTGGTTGCTGGCCAGTTGGTGGCCGCCCCTCCATACCATTCTGCCTAAGCCTCCCAGGTGCCAGAACACACAGAGGAAGCGATCTTTGCCCTGCCCTCTGGCTCAGCATGGTGAGCCAGACATGTAACTTCTAGAAGGAATACTTACTATGTGCCAGGTATATAGTGTGCAAAGAACTCTGGACTTAAAACTCAGTGTGAAGTGGGCATTGCATCCCCATTTTACTACAAGAACAATGAGGTCCTAAGAAATTAACTTCAGAATGTAAGTGGATCCAGAATTGCAATCCAAGTTTGTTTGATTTGAAAGCTCTTAAGCATTACATTATACTTTCTCTTCATATAAAAAAAAAGAAATCAGCTGAGCATGGTGGCACACACCTATAATCCCTACAACTCAGGAGACTGAGGCAGGAGGATCACAAGTTCAAAGCCAGTCTCAGCAACTTAAAGAGGCCCTAAGCAACTGAGTGAGACCTCAAAATAAAAAATAAAAAAGGGCTTGGAATATGACTCAGTGCTTAAGATTCCCTGGGCTCAATCTGAGGTACCAAAAAAAAGAGAGAAAGAGAGAGAGAAAGAAAAGAAAAAGAAATCAATTTAATAAAAAGTGAGTGCTGTAAGAGAGGTACACAATCTGATCCCCAAATAAGGGGCCATTAAACTCCTGGGGGAAAGACAGATCATGGTGGGCTTCCAGGAAGAGGTGGCATTTGAATTGCACTTTGAAAGATGAGTATGAATTTACCAGAACATAGCACACAACCTGACAGAGTAGATGTACTCCAAATAATTTCTTAATTAAATCAAGTAATAAAGATATGAACTGAATTTACAGATGAAGTAGCATGATGTTTGAGATTTGTTTCATAATGATCCATCGTGGGGACAGGGTGTGTGGGGAGGGATAGAGGCACATAAGAAAGGAGCTCTCCCACATGTTGACAGTTGTTGACATTGGTCACAGATTGGTGCCATTTATTGTACTATCCTCTCTATTTTCATGTGTATGAAAATGTTCATAATAAAAAAATTTAAGAATTTTTAAAATGTTGAGTGTTAATTCCAACTACAGTTTGACCTTTCCCCAAGACATTTGAAAGCCAAAAGTAAGAATCTTGAAGACAAAAAGTAAGTAAAGAAGGAAGGAGGGAAGGAGGAAGGAAGGATGGTGAGGCTCAAAAGAAGAAATTGCAATAGGGTGGTACGTGTTAAAAAGCTTGAGGTTTAAATGAGACAGATGTAAGACAGAATTCCAAATCTGCTCTTTTCTGCCACAGTTTCTTCAGTGAGGCCCTGGCCCTCTTGAGTTTTAGTTTATTTGTATCATGGGGATGATTCTAGCACTTCCTCCGGGTGAGGGAGGGTGAGGTGACACAGTGCATGGAAAGCTCTTGGCTCTTGGCGTAGGGTCCAGCACTGTCAGATGTCCCCTGAAAAGGCTGTGGATAACCAAGCCCCACCTCACACGCACAAGACATCCCAACACTCATCTCTCCCAAGGCTATGCTTCCAACCCAGGCCTCCCCTGACAGACATCTCAAAAATGAAATGCTAAAACCTGGGCCTCCCAGTCAGGGTGCAGCACCCCCTCCTCCAGCTGTTCATGCGAAGACTTCAGGTTGACTCTGCCGTCCCTCTCGGATACACCCCACATAGGATCCATCAGTAAATGCTCCTGGCCTTTCTAATACTACCCCTCACCACCTCTCTCCAAGCCCCTCATCTGCTACCAGGCTCATTGCAACAGCCCATCACTGGTCTCCCACTTTTGCCTGGGCCCCCACTCAGTCTGCTCTCAACATGGCAGCCAGAAATTTAAGTCAGAGCACGTCTCTTGCCTACTCAAACTCCTCCAAAGGAAAAGGAAAAGCCCAAGTCCTCTCAACGCCTTAGAGGGCCCACATGGTACCTCTTGGTCCCATCTCCCACCCCTCTCTTACTCCAGTCACACTTGCCTCCTGGCAGTTTCCTGTCCATGAGAGGCACACTTGGGCCTCAGGGCATTTGCTCTAGCTGGTCTCTCCTCTATTATGCTCTTTCCTCACACTGTGTGGCTTGCTACCTCATCACCTTCAGGTGTGTGGCTCCAATGTTACCTTATCGCTGGGGCCCTTCTTTTTTTAAAATATTTTTTCAATTGTCAATGGACCTATATTTTATTTTATTTATTTATTTATTTATTTTATCTTTATGCGGTGCTGAGGATCAAACCCAGGGCCCCACACATGCCAGGCAAGCGCTCTACCACTGAGCCACAACCCCAGCCCACTAAGGCCCTTCTGTTCATATCTATTCTAAAATTGAAGATGCCACCCCCCATACTCCCAATTCCCTTTACTAGTTTCATTTTTCTCCTTATCATTTACCCCCATCTAACCCACTATTTCTTTGACTTATTTAGGTTGCTTGTTCTCTACTTCTACATCAAGAACATACACCCTGGAAAGGAAAGTTTTGTTCAGGGCTGTATTCCCAGTATTAAGAAGAGTGCCTGGCATGTACGTGATACTCAGTAACTAACAGCTACATTTAAAAAGTGACAGGCCACGGGGCTGATGCTGGAGGGGTGAACCCTACCCTGAGCCTCTTCCAATCACACTAGTAGGTGTCTACATCTCCTCCAAACTTCCTTGCACAAGAGGAATCAAAGAGGAAGGCCACCCTTTATGAACACCAAATCCTTCCCTACACGAAACAGGGACTAGGAAAGACACAATCTCTGGGCTGCAGAGTCAACCAGGGCTGTTCCTCTGTGCAAGGGTTTTAACTTTTTGTATGCCATGGACCTCTTGGGCAGAGTGGTGGAATCTATGATCCCTTAAAAATGAATGCCTTGGGACTGGGGTGTGGTTCAAGGGTAGGGCACTTGCCTGGTATGTGAGAGGCCCTGGGTTTAATCCCCAGCACCACAAATAAAATAAAATAAATTTCCTAAATGCATAAAACTATATGGAAAACCAATGATGGTACTGAAATATAATTGTCAAAGTGTCTTAAGGTTTTATGACATAATGAATACGTGTGCTCCTTTATTATTGGATTAAATAACAAGATCTAGCAACAAGTCTAATACCTACCACAGAGATCAGGAATGGTCATAAACCTTATTTAAGATTACCCTACCGCAGCTAGGATGTGATTTCCACTGGTAACAAAAGCCAGAGATGCAGCTCAGACACAGGCTGCTGTGATTTGCCTCCATCAGCAAAGGATGAAAGGCTCAGTTTCTGTCAGAGGTTCTGGCAATACCGATGGTATTTTTTTCTCCATTCTTGTTTAGGTCCTACCTGAATTTTCTCTCCTCAAGTTTCTTGGGTGTCCCTGAACCAAAGTTTGAGAAGCCCTGCTCTAGAGGAAGCCCAAAGTGGGACTGGGAAACTGAATCACTCATTGCTCTGCGTGACCTTGCACAAGTCACACATCCTTCCCCATCTGCAAAATGAAGCTTGAGATCCATTTGTGTTTGACCACCCTGTGGGCTGATGAGCTCATTCAGTTAATATTTACTGAGCACTTCCTAGGTGAAAGCCCCCACCCCGTGCAGGATGGCGGCCACTAGTGATCAGTGACACACTATACCAGCACTAAGCAACTCACAGCCTATTAGGGAGAGACCACCAGGACTGGAATATGGGCAGATGGCGAGCAGCCCCCAGACACGGCTCTGTGAGTTTGGGAAGAGGAGAGACCCCAGCAGAAGCAGACTCTGAGATTACCTGCTCCTGGTAATGTGAGTCTGGAGAGGATGTCACAGGTCAGCAAAGGCTTCAAGTGGGAAAGAAAGAGGATGGAGGAGACAGAGTAGAGCAGCAATTCTGTAAGGACACTCACTGGGAAGCACAGGAAGGCACAGAATCAGCTTGCTCCCTGTCCCTCCTCTTCTCTGTCCACACCCCCAGAGCCCTGGGAGCCATCAAAGTGAGTGATGGCAGGCTAATCACGGCCACTTGGGTCTGAGGAGGGCCCCTTGTCTCTCTCTGAGGACCCTCCACCAAGGACAAGTGCAGGACAAAAGCGCGCCTCCCCCCTCGCCTAGGACTGCCCTCATTAGCATCCTGCAGAAAGCCTGCCTGCCAGCTCCCTGTCTGCGGCAGCCAGGCAACTGGACCAGCCAGCCATCTTTGGCGGAGCCCCAACCCAGCAGATGTGGACCCTGAAGGGGCCTATGGCCAGCCCCTGCCCCCTGCCAAAAAAAAAAAAAAAAGGCAAGCCAGGCACCACCAGCTTGTCCGGCCTGCCCTCCCCAGGCCTCTCCTTGCATTTTCACAAGGAAGCTGCTATAGTCACCCGAGCCAAAGGGAGGGGGAGAAGCACCCAGTCCCAGAACATCCACGCCCACTGAGGGTCCTAACCTTCACCTGTGACTAGACTCACAGAGCAGAATCCTAGCAGCGTAGACCAGGCAGTCTGAGCATGTTGATACCTGGTTCAGACTGCCACCTTAGAACATGCCATTGCCAAACAATAGAAGGGCAGGCTGTCAGTGTGACCAAAACCTGGAGTCTTCAGCGTGGTAAGGCAGGTATCACGTCAGAGCTGGGAGGTCCCAGGCGGTCCTGGGAGAGATTGGCTGGGGACTTGGGGCTGGGAGTGCCTGTATCTGTCTCGATCCCACCTATTCAGGGGTAATGGAGGGGGGCGTGAGAGTGATGGGCAAGCCTGATAGCCCATTGAGCGAGCAGCTCCCAGGGGATTGCTGGAGAGAGGGGCGGGAACTCCGAGAGACAAGCCTCCGCCAGCCTGTGTGGGAACAGCCAGAGGGCAGAAGGCCCAGCCCAGAGAGCCTGGGACCCAGGAGCACTGCAGGTCTCAGGCTGCAGCAGGGGAGCTGGGAAGGGCTGACCGAGGACCCTGAGCCCCTGGGCTCAGCTGGCTATGCTGTCACTAGACATGGGGTGGGAAAGGGTTTTCCAACCCAGTCCCATAGGTCCACTGGGTCTCAGAAAGTCATGGGTCTTGTGGGACTTTTTCATGGGATGGCAAGGGGGTGGGGGCCAGGGAGGGAGGTGATGTTATGGTCTGATCATCATCTGTTTGGCTGAGACAGAGTGGGAGACACTGCGTCTCCCTGAGATCAGGAAACTCATGAAATAACATAGACAAACCTCTCCTCCCCTAGTATTTATATGAGAGCCATCCTCTGGTTTGCCCTCAGAGGAGTCCCAACCTAATGCTGAAGCTGGACTGTGCCTGTCTGTAGTGACCACGGCAGTATTCAGGGGTTCACCTGCTGTGAGGGTAAGGAACTGGCTCCCCAAACAGCCAGGGATAGAATTCTAGCTGTTTCTCACTTAGCCATTTGACCTTGAACAAATCACTTGATCTCTAAGACCTCAGTGTTCTTCATCTGTAAAGTGAAAGCCCCGCCCTCTGTCCTTAGTTCTTGGGAGGAGTCAGTCTTTCATAAACTGCAAGTCAGAGTGCAGGACAGGCTCCCCCTTGGGGACTCATGTCCTCTGTCTGAGCCTCCCAGGTCTGGGATCTAGGAGCTGTCAACCCCACTCTCCCCTGAACTGCTCTTCATTGAAGATCCAAATAAAATCTCTTCTGACACAGCAGCACCTGGACTTCAATTCTCCCTAGGGCACTGGTGGGTTTTCACAGGAATGCAGTCAAACGGTGGAAAAGGGAGATAGGTTGGGAAGTGGGCTGGGGGGAAAAAAAAAAAAAAGAGCTGATTGGGGCTTGGTTCTAGAACAATTTCAGGCTCTCCTGAGCCCCTTGCCTTCACATCCTGGTAATAAGTGTGTCCAGTTTCTATGACTCAGCAGCAGCAGAAAGCTCCTCCCAGGCTCTTGCCACACAGGTCTTTGGTTTGGTGACTGTGGCTCTCTGACTCCTCATTGGTCTCCTTGACTCCACTCTGGCCCCTGTGGCTACCCCCAAGGTCCCTAAAACATAGATCTGACCATCCTCCTACCTGCTAACAACCCCCATCACCTTCACAGCAGTCGAAGCCTCTAGTGACCTGGCCCCAAGTCCTGTCCAGCTCAACACTTCCACCACACACATCTCATCAGCCACACAGATGGAAGCCTCCAGAGAACATCCTGCTCTTCCCAAAGCTATGCTTCTGTTCATGCCACTCTTGCTACCCAAACACCATTTCTCTCTGCACTGATCTGATCAACTAACTCCTTCATACCCTTCAAGAACCAGCTTCCTCTGGGAAGCCTCCATGACCCCTAAGTAAGTTGGATTCTCCCCTGGTTGACCTCAAGGGCCGTACTTAACACATGGCTGCAACTACCCAACTGATTTGTGTTCCTAGTACTACCCAGTTCAGCAAAGGAGACAATAAATGAACAGTGACTTAATGAATCAGAGCCTAATGCTGTATTGTTCAATATGGCAGCCACTAGCCACATGTGGCATTTACGTTAATTCAAAGTAAACAAAATTAAAAGTTCAGTATTATGTTGCAATAGTCATACTTCAAGTACTCAAATGCTCTGGATGGCCTGTGGCTACCATATTAGATAAACAGATATATCTTCCATCATCCCAGAAAGTTCTTACAGTTAGCAATGGCCTATTCTAGCTCCTGCCCAGCTCCCAGTTCACACTGAGTTTAGACAAGTCCCTTGCCTCTCTGAGCTTCAGTTTCCTCCCCTGTGCAGACTGTCCCATATGCTGTGCAAGACCCCCAAGTCTTTGACAAGGGCCTTTTGATGAAATCTATCACCCACTGACTTGGGTCAGGCCCACTTGGACCTGGGGAAGCAGTAGGGCAGGTGGAGCCCTGCTAATGTGAAGGCTGAGGGACTTGTCCACACACCATTGGGTTCCAGCAGCTTCAGAAATACTTGTCCAGGAAGGCAGTCCCTGCAAAGGGCATAGCCAGTGTATATCTCCCCATAGGCTTAAACCAGCCTGCATGGTTCTGAAGATCTCACACTTACCCCTGCTGGACCCACAGGGACGCAGACAAGGCCCACTGGAGGAGGCAGCTACAGAGCTAATCCACAGGGGAGGGGAAGAGTGGAGAGTCAGAACGGCGCTATCAGCACTGCCCGTCCTCCCCACTTCCTCTCTTCGAACGGATCACATCCTGTTATTGTGTGGACAGAGAAGGCCAGGAGCTGGGGAGGGAGGAAGGGCTCGGACCAAGCAAGTGGGGAAAGGTGGAGAGAAAGCAAGAGCCAGAAGCAACGTCAGAGTGCCATCACTAGTTCCAGCAGCCCAGCCCCACCTGACTCCAGGTGGCCTGGGCAGGAGTATGGGATCCAGGAAGGAAGACATCACCCTCAGAGCAGTTGCCTCCACCATTGGGAGATGCTGGAGCTCAGGACAGGTAGCAGAACCTCCTCCAAGAAGCCTTCCCTAGCCTATTCCTCAGGCCCCTTCAGTTCAGCAAACATTGACTCAAGGCCTTTGCTGCCACAGCTGTCTCCCACAGCCACTGTCTCTCACAGTACTTGCCTCCAGGAGTTCTAATGTTCTGTATCCATTCCCCTACACCCCACTTCTATGCAGCCTGTGAGCCCCTGAGGATTCGGGTATAGTGGTCCCTTGCTGGATCCCCGCATTACTGAGCAGGGGGCAGGCCCAGAGGAAGTCCTGCTGCTGGGGATGATTAATGTTCCTGCATCCTGTCCTCTCTTTCCTCTCTCTCTCTTCTGCCATTCCCAAGGACAGCTCCATCCTAACCCCTTTCCAGGAATAATGATGGCTTCTTTCTATAAAATACAGAACTTTACAATCATTTTGAAATCCCATGATAGTGCTGGATCATGAGTGTTAATATCATCATTTAACAGATGAAGAAACTGAAACTCAGAGAGGTGAAGTGACTCACCAAAGTCATACAGCCAGTATACTAAGTAGCAGTACTGGAACTTAAACCCAGGTGATTCTGATCCCAAAGAGCAGACTCATTCTGTGGTCCAGCTGCCTTTCCTGCTCACTCCCATCCATGCCAACCCCACCCTTCATGAACTGGTTCCACATTAATCATCCTCACCACCTACTGATCCTGTCTTCCAGTCAGCCACTGCCAGCAAGTTCTCCACTGTCCACACAAATTGCTCCTGGATTGCTCCTAAGCAGATTACTGGGACAAGCTGAGCTGCCATCACTCCCAAAGCCTGGACCCCTCTGTTCTAAGATCACCAACTATACTCTTCTTTCTTCCTGAAGGTTCTGGAGCACTGGTTCTGGACACAGACCTGAATTCCATCCTAGGTCACCTTGGTCAAACCCCTTCCCCTCTCTAGGTCTCGTGTCCTATCCCCAGGTGATCCTGAAGTACCCCTTTCCTTATTCCAACTCATGATTGCCAAGCCTCTGCTGCTGGACACTGCCAGGCACCAGAACCTGTGTCCCCAAGTTTCCTGACTCACAGGAGCAGTAGAGTGGGAGGGACAGTGCTGGCTGCTGGGGAACAGTTAGTTGTTTTGCAAACAGGGAAGGCAGGAGAAGGCCAGCTGCTATGAGTGGATCAGATAAACACCATCACCCCATCTTCATCACTCCATACCTCCCCACCAGGACTATAAAAACCAGATTGTTGCAGCCCAGCCCCTCTCCAACAAAAGAGGCAGCCCAATTATCTCTGCCAGCACAGGGCAGAGCTGTTCCCCTGCCCCTGACCAGCCCAGGTCAGGGGTTTCAGGCAGAAGGCATTGGAGCCAGCATCTGTATAAAAATGGCTCACTTCCCACCCATCTCCACACTCCTTCTGGCTGGCCTCAGAACTGAGCTGGGAGACTGACATCTGGGAAGCTCTTTGCCAGGCAAATATTGAAAGGAACCTGTGGCAGGTGTACCCTAAGGCTCTGAGGGCAAAGGTATAAATCAGACTTGGTCTTGCCTTCAAAGGGCTCATATTTCAGTGGGATAGCAGAAAAGTAGACTTTTGTTCAAATATTGGACAACACAGGATGGAAAGGACTAAGGTAAAAGAGGGACTGTGGGGTCAGGAGGCCACTGGCCCCATGGAATCAGGAGCACTTCAAGAAGGTTGAGAACAAGTAACCAAATGAAAGGAGGGTGGGAAGAGAAGATAGGTGAGCTGTGTTGGGAAAAAAAGCAAAAGGTATAAAATGGAAGGTCATAGAACAATAAAATAATGTAGTCTAGAAGAGAAAGAAGGAGCAGCCAAGAGAACCAGGGAGTGGCAGAGAACCAAAAGAATGAGGCTGCGTAGACCAGCAGGCCACTTCAGGCAGGCCCCAGGGGCAGCCTTTTCCCTGTGGGAGACAGGCTCCTACTGCCTCAAGGATGGCACTGTCCTGGGAGGCAGGTGTCCTGATCCTGCCCCACCTGTCACTATGGAAATACGTGGTGCTGGATTCTTTTCTTCTCTCGAACTTAGGTTCCCCATCTGGAGATGTGGACAGTAGCTCAGATGACCTCCAAAGGCCAGCCAGCCAAGATATTCTACAAGCCCATAGTTCCTCTCTTGGTGGCTACAGAGTTCACAGGTCCTGCCTGCCCTAGTGACATGGAATGTTTTACCCTCTCCTGGGAAAAGCCCTCCTGGGGTGGGTGCTCCCATCTTCTTTAGTCCAGGACAGGCAGGCTGCTACCTCCACCCCTTCCCTGATGCTGTTCCCACCCAGGCATCAGTATCCTCCATGTCACTAAACCCAATCAACATGTTCAGAACTAACCACTTCCTCCACCATGAACACCACTCTGCACTAGTCTTGAACACTACCTTCTCCCTCCTGTCATGGCAGATCCCTTCATCCTGCTGCTTCTCAAGCCTATGAACCCAAGATCCATTGCCAGTTCCCACCCCAGGGCCAAATCTCACTATCCTATAGACACAGGGACCTCCATGCCCTGGGTCAGGGAGAGCACAGAGAATCTTTCAAAAATGAAGGCACTTCCCTACTGGCCAGAGCATAGAGCATGATTCCCCAAGTCCAATCCTGCCTTTGCCTCCCTAGCAATGGTTAGAAGCTCCCTGAGGGCAAGGGCTACCAGGACCAAAGCCTAGAAAGATAAGTAGGCTCACTGAAAAGGAGCAAGAGTTACCTGTGAGGCCCTCAATTTCACTTTTAGCACAGCCCTTTGCATTTGTACTGATTACTTTCTCACTTGTTATATAACCAATGTATCATTACAGTCATGTCTGTGTGTTCCCTGTCTCCTCTACTAGAATTTAAGTGCCACAAGAATAGGACTCTTTGTTTTGTTCAGTGTTGGATTCCTAACCCGTGGAATATAGCAAGTGATCAATAAATGCTTTTTGATCAGGCACAGTGGCACGTATCTATAATCTCAGCTACTCAAGAGTCTGTGACAGGAGAATCACAAACTTTGAGTCCAACCTGGACAATGTAGCAAGATCTTGTCTCAAATTTAAAAAAAATAGCCAGGCACAGTGGCACGTGCTGGTAATCCCAGTGGCTCAGGAGGCTGAGGCAGGGAGGATCACAAGTTCAAGGTCACTCTCAGCAAATTAGTGAGGCCCTGAGTAACTTAGTGAGCTCCTGTCTCAAAATAAAAAATTTAAAAAGGCCTGGGGATGTAGATCAGTGGTAAACCATCCCTGGGTTCTATTCCCAGTACCAAAAATAAAAAACTAATTAATCAAAAATAAAAGGTCTGGGGATATAACTCAGAGGTATAATTAATGATTAATGTCCCTGAGTTCACTAACCAGCGTAAATAAACAAATGCTTTCCAAAAAGCAAGTGAGAGGGGCTGTGGTTGTAGCTCAGGGGTAGAGCGCTTGCCTAGCATGTGTGAGGCACTGAGTATGATCCTCAATACCACATAAAAATAAATAAAATAAAGGTATTGTGTCCATCTACAACTTAAAAAAAAAAAGCAAATGAGAGAAGAAGGATGTTTAGTTGCACAAGCCACAAGCCCACCCTACTGAAGTCCTTGAGAATCAAACAGTCCACATGCAGTGACCTCCTCCAGACTCAGAATCCCTGCCTCCAACCATATTCCCATTCCCAAGCCTCCAAGACAGCCCTCTCGGGTGATATGGATGCCAACACAGGGCCTCCACTTCAAAAGCCTTTGACTTCTGTCTCTGAGCACCTCGTCCTCAAGAGCCAGAAGTAGGAGCTGCAGCTTCCTGTGAGTCACCAACAAACTGGGGCCCTCCCATGGCAACACATTAATTTGTCCTGAACCTATGCTAGATGTTACTACCCCAACTATGGAAGTTGAGCCAACAGAGAGGGGCTATCTTCAGAGCTGCCCAATGCTTCCATCATTAGGTACAGGATGCTGAGGAAATAGGCCTCCTCTGCTAGACCCAGGCAGGAGAAGAATGGAAACACTCAGTGGGGAGCCTCCCTCCTCCCCACTAGCCCTGCCCCTGCCTCCCACTTCCTAAGAGGACAGCTGAATCCTAAAAACTCCCCCATTTCAGAGGAAGCAGGTTCCTGCCATCCTTTTCTATTTAATACCCCAATTCTCAGGCCTAGGAGTGCAGAGTGCAAGCAAAAAGTCCAGCCCCTTTGTAAAACTTTTATTTAGAAATCTTCCCCATATAACCTTATAGATGTACACACATCATCATCACCACATGGGTTTTTTCGCTAGTCACACACCCACAGTGTTGGCCTATAGGCTGTACAAAGGTCAAGGTACCAGAGTGGTTACTCCTCTTCTGCAGAAAAATGCAGAGACCAACGTAATTCATCACATACAGTACAACATTGACCGAAAGTGCTGGGCCCACCCACAGAAACACGGCACTATGTACACAGGCAGGGGCAAGCCTCGGCAGAGGGTCACGTACCACTGAAATCACAAGTACGGAGAGACCCACCCAAATGGCCGATAGAGCTGTCGGCTGACTACGGATGTTGTGCCCTTTGCTTTATTTTTAGAAAAGGATAAAGGTTGTACCATCTTCTCATTTGCCACTACAAATAAAACAGTGTGAGTTCTTCTTAAAAGATGGGATTTCTTCTAGTTACATTCATTTTTGTTCTCCTCAAAATGTTGAACTTTACATTTTTTTTCCTTTTTGTACAGATATTACAGATATTCTTGGAGTGTTGCCATTTCTTCATGGGCAAGAAGGAGGCAAAGAAAGAGAAAGCCCTGGAGTACAGAAGATGAAAATAGAAATTATAGATCTTCTTTAGTTCTTACAAAGACCTAAAACCAAGCTCTTCCCCATCCAGGCCTCTTTGTGGGTAGCCCCATTACATTTTATATAGTCAGCCCATGTTCCCAAATCCCTTTTCCTCTCTCACTCCTGTCCCTTGTCTTGGAATAAGACAAAAATTCAGGCAATCTGGAGAAATGAAGAGGTTCTGGATAACTCAGGCAAAAGTGGTATATAACTTAAATTACCCACTTGTTCACTGCCCAGGCCTGGACTCAGGCTGGGAACCCCACAGCAGGATTGGTACTGAGGGCAATAGAGAGATTTTTTTTCCTAGTTCTGGGAATGGAACCCAGGACCTTGAACATGCTTGGAAAGGGCTCTACCACTGAGCTACACCCCCAGCTGGCAACAGCTTTGTGATCTCAAAACACTTCCAGTTACAACTGCATTCAATTCACACAGCTGCCCTAAGAGACAGGACAAGTCAGGGTATTTATGAGAAACTGACACTTGGGTACCTTATGCCAGTCATGCTGCAAGTCTAAGAAAAAGGGGAACTGGATTCTTACGTTCCCAATAGAATGTGTGACCCATCTCACAAAACCCATCCACCCAACCACACATCCACACATAACCACTTTTCATTCCCACGTCAAGGTTAATCCACTGAGAAGCAAACACAGCCTTAGAGCCCAGGACAGTTGCTCCATTTTTATATGGGTGAGACTCCTCACAGAAACTTCTAAGCATCGGCAAAGAACCAACCCTAGTGTTCATCAAAATATGATTTGGGGTGTTTGAAATGAGATGAAGAGTCAGAGTGCTTCTATGATCAACCATGTTGTCCCCATGTCCAAGAGCTGGACCTTACAACTTAAAAGGGAGAGAGGGGAGCTGGGATCATTTCTTCTCTGCATAGGGCTGTACTGGAGGCCTCATCACAGCGGGGCAAGACGCTGGGCTGAAACTCAGAATAGGAAAGGCGCTTTCCAACAGCCACGGTGATGGGTTCTTGCACGACAAGGATATTTTCTCTGACCTCAAAGGCAGAGCCTGGTGGGAGAGGGCTGGGGTGACTTAAAGCACAATGACAAATACAGAGGACCTCTGCGCAGTTTGTTTCATGGGCTTAGAAATGCATCACAGGCAGAAAATTATGTCCCACCACCTGGATTGACAAGGGGATGAACAAAGGGGCAGTCGTTCACACTACAAAAGGATTCTTCACTATACAAAAGAACTTGCAGTAGTTATCTCTTTAAAAGATGAAGGATAAGGATTTGATTTACAAAAATGTCATGTACAACTTTTGGAGGGGACACTCCTATTGCATTACACCAGCCTCCCCTGCACACCCTTGATGACTGAAAGCTGCACAATCGCAGGGTACTTAAAGTTATGCTAGGTGAATGTGCATATGTTTAGCCAGGGCCTGGTCTCTGATTGGATTTCCCATGCCCTAGAAGTGGGGTTGTGTCCTGGGTCATATACAGATCTAAAGATTCCACCAATAACTGAACTAAGAAAACAAATTTAAATACAAATAATTCATAGGACAGTTTGTGCTCAATTCATTCAGAAGAAGGACCAGACATCTTGCAGCAGGGAACACCCTCTAAACATCTAGGAGAATGTGCATGGGGCTGCACTTCTCCTTTCAGCACCAACAGGTGCCCATACGCACACTGGCATTTGCTCACCAGCACAAACAGGGATGTGCGGGAGTTGAAGCCCACATGCCCAAAATCTCTTGTTCATTTTCACTCTCATATCATTTTCCCTTTCTCTGCCTTCACACAAAGCCCAACAGGGCATGCTCAAGGCTGCAGACTCCATCTCCACAGCCACAGGATAGGAAGGCAAGTCTCAGTGGGAGAAGAACTTTGATTCCCCAGGGCAAGAAGTAAGGGCTACTGGGTTTCCTGACCCTCTGGCCCAGCTAGTCGAGAGCAGGCTGTCCAATGGCCAACTTCTTCAACCAGGCCATGAAGAAGGCACCTCAAGGCTTGTGACTCTCCGCAGCAGCTGGCAAGCTGGATGGATCAACATGGGCCTGGGTGAAGACAGGGCTCAAGAAATGGACAGCCATTGGGTACCTATATGTTTGGACAGAAGCAGCCACAAAAGCCACCCAGCCAGCTTGGGAGGGTCTAATGGTGAGGCAGAGACTGCTGGATACCCCAGATGACACAGCAGACAACTCCAGGTGTCAGCCAAGACAGGGCTCCAAACTCCAGGCCAAAAGCAGTGACTCTTGAGCCTCTCTTTTAGGAAGTCTTAGGGTTGAGGGGATGGGGAAGACCGTGCCATCTTCAGAAAAAGTACCTACCACTTTGCTCCATTTTCCTGTTCTCGTACTGAGGCAGAAAACAGAAAAACCAGCCTTAGGGCTTCCCGAAGTTCAAAGCGCAAGAGAATTTCACAAAGTCCATTGCCCTGTTTCTCATCCCACTTGCCCCAAAGCCCACCATCCCAGTGGCCTAGGGGTCCTCTCCGGGCTGGTCCTGGGTGGCCCCAGACCCATCACCGGGGGCCTGCCCCATCACTGGCGGGCAGCAGGGCAGAATGGAGGCTGCGGGCCGTGTGCTTGGGTGCCGGCTCCTCCGTGTAGCTGTCCGGGCTGGCTGCCCCATCCAAAGAGCTGCCGCAGCTGGAGTTGGGGGAAAGCACGTCTTGCAGGAGGTCATCTGGAGGAGCGCCAACCCCTGTCCCACCCCCGCCTCCGCCCGCCCCCACCACGGGGTCCTTGCCAGGCTTGGCCCGCTGGGTGCCCTCCTCCTCCTGGTCATTAAGCAGCTTGGCCAGGAAGTTGATGTACTTCATAGCCAGGCGGAGGATCTCATTCTTGCTGAGCTTCTTGTCCGGGGGGTGCGTGGGGATCAGCTTGCGGAGCTCAGCAAATGCCCCGTTCACATTCTGCTGCCGCCATCGCTCCCGACTGTTGGTGAATATCCGCCGCACTACTTTGGTGTGAGGACCTGGAGGGTAGGAGGACACAGGTTAGGAGAACAAGGTGAGGATCCCCCCACGAAGGACTTTCCATTCACTAGGAAGCTAGAGAGACCCAGAATGCCTTCTTGTTGTTGTTACTCAGGAGACTCATGTTCTAAGTTCAGTTCATATCACCTCCTCTGAGATCTTCCTTCAACCCTCCAGACCACCTAATCAAACCCTACGACTCTACTGCTCCTTTGTCCCCATCACTCTTGATTGTTATATATGTTTCTGTGCTTGGCTCCCTCTCTGGGCTGTGCAGATTTGAGGACAGGGACCATATGTCATTCATTTGGTCAATCACTTGTGCTAAGAGCATTATGTAGCAAGACAGACTAGAGCCAGACTCTCTAGATTCAATTCCTGAATTGAACTGTTCACTAGACAAGTCGCTCTGGGCAAGGCCCTTAAACTCTGTGCCTTAACTTCTTTATCTATAAAATGGAGAGAGTACTGGTAAAGAAAGTCATATGATCGTTAGGTAGGTCTGATGCCTCACACAGGTAATGTACTTAACACAGCCTACTTCAGTTTAAACATTCAATTCATGTTCGCTCTTACTGGTCATTCATCAGTTTTTTACTAACAACCCAGGTACTGTGCTAGGCATTAAGGAATAATGGTGAACAAAATATACTCCTGTCCTCATGGACATCTGGAGGGATGAGAGACAACAAACAAGTAGTAAAAAAAAAAATCAGGGGGTCAAATAATAAGTAAAAGACAGAAAAGAGCTACTACTCTTTGCTAAGGTGGCTGGCAAAGGTCTTTCTGAGGTGATGACATTTATAAGGTAAAAACTTAAAGCTGAAACAAAGCCAGCCAGGCACAGGAAGGGAAAGGAAAAAGAGAGTCCAAGCACAGGAGATGTCATGTGCGTAGTCCCAGAGGTGGAAAAGGGCTGAAGCTAGCCTGGCTAGAATATGGGGCACACGATCAGGGTAGGCAGGACTCAGATCCCACGGGGCCCTGTGTTATATGGATTTTATTCTAGGGGAGATGGAAACCACAGAGTAGGGGCTTTAGTACATGTTTCCTGCATAACTAATCATTGAGATGGGGGTGAGGGGAGGAATCAAGGGAGAGCAGAGACCAGAAGGGAAAGGAATTACCCTGTGGGCTCCCTCCCCAGGAAGAGGTGAGGAGAGACAACCATGCACAGTCATGGTCTTAGGCTTCAGACAGGTTTTGGAGGACTGCCTCGGGCTCCCTGTCTACAATGCACTGCTTAAAGCTCAACCCAATAGTCACTAGCATCCTGGTACCAAGACTTGCAGAGCAGAAGCAGCGACCAGAACGCATATATGGAACACTCACAGTATGCACAGCACTGTGCTAAATGTTCAAGTCTGACCTGTTAGGTGGCCCCAGTTTCAAAGATGGGGGCTTACTGTCCCTGAAATCCCTCCACAGGTCCCTGACCAGCACAGGAAGGAGGGAAGAGGGTGAGCACTCACACGTCCTCAGCACCTGCCCTGAGCCAGGCCCTAAAAACATTTTTCTCCATCATATTCTCTAAACAATCTGGAAGGAAACTATTATTCACCCCATTTACAAGGAACTTCTGCTCAGAAAAATGCAGCATTAAGAATCCACAAGTCCTGACTCTAGAGCTTGTACTGGTTCTACTTCTATGGACTCTTGGTTCAGTCTTCGATTTCTAAGTCCTGTGGACATGTCCTGCACTCCCACATACACCCCCACACATACCTACATGTCTAACTATTCCTCTCCAGGCCTTTCCCTGAGACGCCCCCCCCCACACACACACACACTCCTTCCTCTTTCCTTAGTCTGTCCATCCTTCTGGCATCCTCTGTCTCTCTCTGGCCTGGCACTGAGTAGGTGCTTAGTATACACTGGTAACATTTATGAACAATGACTTTCTATGTTCCTGCACTTCCCCAAATCCTCTTACCTGGTTCTTCTGTCTCTTCCCTGAGGAACTTCAGGGTTAGTCTTACCTACTTCCTATTTGGTATCCCCAGTTCTCCTAGGCTCTAATCCAACAACACTCCATCACCCTTCCCTCTTGGTCCCAGACAGGCTTGGACTTTTGAGGTTTGTTCTGTTGTCAGACTCTGGCTCCTTTCTCTCCAAAACCCCACAAAGGGCACTACCCGGGAAGCTCAAGCACTCTACACACACACACACACACCCTATCTGCCAACTCCTAGCATAAGTTCCAGCTCTCCTGAGGCCCCAGTGCCCTTCTTCCAGGAGCCTCAGCCAGGCTGAAGCCTTGCAAATTCCAGTAACTTGCTCAAAGTTCCTCAGCTCTGAAGATCCCACTCTTCTATTCTGGTGTCGGAACCCAGTTACATCAGGACAACTTTGGGAGGAGGACAGGGGTCCTCCAAATCTCCCACTCAAGTTCAGGACCAAAGAATACTCATGTAGTTCACAGTAGAAGTGCTGAGGCCTCTTTGGGCCAGAGTAGAATCTGTGATGGCAGGAAGAACTCCAGATCTCAGCCCAGAATGTGGAATGAGAGATAGATAAGGGTGGGACACAATGTAAGGACCTGGCAGGAGGCCCTTAAAGGTGCAATTTCAGGCAGGAGCAGACTCCAGACTCCAAAGAGGCATTGAAGGGCCAGGCGCAGTGGTGCACACCTGTAATCCCAGCACTTGGGAGTCTGAGGCAGGAGGATAGAGAATTCAAAGCCAGCCTCAACAACTTAGCGAGGCCCTAAGCAACTCAGTGAGACCCTGACTCTAAATAAAATACAAAATAGGACTGGGGATGTGGCTCAGTGATGGAGTACCACTGGGTTCAATCCCCAGTACCCCCCCCCAAAAAAAGAGGCATTGAAGGGAGAGGTAGGAACTCTCTGAGAGGCCAGGGGTCAGAGTAGATTGTTCCTGCCCATCCCAGGATCCTTGCCAGAAGGTAGGAAAGGAGCCCAGAGTGGGGACTAGAATTGACTCTGTAGCTTTAGGATACACACCACTCTAAGTCCCTCTCCTATGTTCCCTCCTTCCAGGATATGAGTTCAACCCTCCCAGCCTTACCCATGACTTCACCTCACTCCAGCTCACTTCCAGGGAAAAGGGTTTTGACAGGTTGAGGTTCCAAGGTGGCCTGCCCACCAGTGTGGGACACCTGCATAGTCCAGATACTTCCTCCTCCACAGGTCTCCAACCAGCGAGAGGGGTGGGTAGGGGAGACTCACCATCTGTAATCTCCATCTCATAAGGGGAGGGTCTCCTCTTCACTCGATTGTTAGTGGTGAACATGGGAAAGGCATCAGGCTCCCCAAAGAACCCGCTGTGGAGGGAGCAGGCAGATTACAAGATCACACATTGGGTGGCTGAGAGAAAGAGGCTCCTTAGGGATTGTCCCCACCTGTCCTTAATCCCCCCATCCCTGGAAGGAAACCTTGCTGCTTTCACACTTGAATTTGATGGATGAATTACACACACACACACACACACACACACACACACTGAGAGGTGAACTCACAGATCAAAAACAAAAAAATGAACACATACACACACCACAGAGACACACTCTCCTCCCCTAGAAAGCACACAAACTACAGACACCTCCACTCCCAATCCGGTGCCTACACAGGCAGTTGTGGCCTTCACACCTGATGGTATGCAACTCCTGCACCACAAAGGGGCATGCTGTCCCCTCCCACCAAACTCACCCCACCTTCACCCGCGCCCCTCTGCCCCGCCCTCCGATGCCACCACGCACAGGAAACCCTGACTCATCGCCTCCAACTTGCTCCCCTACCGATGGCTCTCCCCATCACCCACTCGCGGTTCTCTCCAGCTTCCTCGCTGTCTGTCCTGCACTCTACCCTGCCTCCTCTTCCGCTCCATCCCGACCGTGCATCCTCCCGGCAACTCCAGAGTAACCCAGCAGGGAAGCCTGTTCCTTCACACCTACTGTACAGACCCAGCCAGCCACACAGCTGGGGGCAGAGGGACTAGGATAGACTCCAGCAAGGACTCCTAAGAGAGTACCCTCTGCAGCCACCCCCGTATCCTTCTCTCTTGCCTGTCCACCTAGGGCGACACCTTCCAGAATTTCACACACTCAGCAACGAACACCACCTCTCTCACAGAGGAGCTCATTCAGTCATATTTGCCAGGGACTCACACACAGAGGACACCCCCCTGTCCACACCACCACCAGCCAGCACACAATGCAGTTACTCTCACACTGTCTCAAGCCTGCACCACTGAAGGCTTCCACACACCCGTGCACGCCGCAGGTCACATCTGCCTCGCCAGCCACACACACGCTCCCCAGCTCTCTCGAAGAGGGCTCCTTTCCCATTTTCTCACACCGGCTCTAGCGTCTGGCTCCTACGTCCAGAGGTTTCAAACGACATGCTCCCTTCCCGCGATCCACGGGCAGGAGAGTGGTCGCCTCCCACGTGCAGAAGGGGAGCCTGGCTGCGGCGGCCGCTCACCTGCCGAGCGAAGCCAGCGGCTGGCTGAGGCTGTAGAGCAGAGCGCGGCCGGGGCCGCCGGGGGCCGCCAGCGCCGGCGGGCTCAGCTGCACCATGCGGCCGTCGCCTGGCAGCTCCGCTGGGGTCGAAGTGGGCGCGGGCGCCGGGGCGGGCCCGGGAGGTCTGCACAGCTCGGTGGTGGGCACCCGATGGCGCGCTTCGGCCGCCGCCGCGTCTCGGCCCTTTAAGTCTCTCGCGGCGCCGCCCCCACCGGCGGGGCCGCCCCCCGGGCCGCCGCGAGCAACCAGCTCGATGACCGGGGGCTCGGCTGGGGCCGCGCGGCTCGTCTCCTTGGTGACGCCGTTCAGCAGGACCAGGTGCGGGGGGGCCATGCGGGCCTCGGCCGCTTCCCGTCCCTCTAGCGGGGGGTCACTGCGTGCCGCCTCGCTGGGCGGCCGCTCGGTCATCCTGCGGGTAGACAGACAGACAAGCGGACGCCCGCTCTGACAACAGCCCCCAGCCCAGCCGCAGAGGGCTGAGCGGCAGAGAGAGGAACTCGCGCACTGAGACCTGAGAAGCAAACTTAGCGCCAAGAGGACACGCACCCCAGTCCTGGGCTCTGGGGGCCTGAAGGCCAGGGGAAGGGGCTTATCTGGACGGGGAGGAGGGGGAATGTCTGGGAGGCACAGAGACTGAGGGCCGAAAGGACACAAATGGAGCAAGACGGCAGATACATTGGAAGAAAAGAAAACCGAGGGGAATAAAAGGAGGAAGGAAACGTACAAAGAGGAGTAAAAGGGCTCCCCGTGCCCCTTCTCAAGCCGCAAGGGAAGAGGAGGGAACAAATCCCCGACCCGTGTTCTTCCCGCCCCACTTTAGTTTTGGCGGGGAATCTGTCATGTACGGTTGGGGTGCTTTTGGAACAGCTCTTCACCTCTCTGTAACACCCTCCCTCAGCCTGCGGAGAGACACACACACACCTCCTTCACCCATACACTCAGAAAACCCAGAAACCTGGTGGAGGTGGAAGTAGGGAATTTCATTAGTCCCTGTAGGGTCTAGGGTTCTCTCCGCTAAAGCAAGTACAAAAAATAAATAATCCAAAGAAATCTGTTCCACGCCCCGCAAACACACGTTCACCTGGCTGTGCTAAGCAAATCCACCTTGTATTCAGTGCACTGCTGTATTGCTCCCATCCAGACACACACAAGATTGGTCACCAAGAGACAAAGATGGTGCTGGGATTAAGATGATTCTGGCACTACAGCCCTGTATGTTTCATCCTATTCTGCTCAGTGGGACTCAGCAGTAAGGGAAGACTGGCTGAGATGGTATGAAGCCTAGACATTCAAAGAGTGCTCCTGGGGCCTATAGGGTCTGATGGCCCCACCAAAATTAGGATGAGGTATCAAGAAGGCCCTTGAATGTTTCCAGTCCCCACTTCCCCATCTTGGTGTTCTCTGAGAAACAGAACTCTGATCTCACTTTGTGTTACCCTCCTATATATACACTGGAGCCCAAAACTCCCTCCATCCTGCACAACCACACTCTAAGATAACCACAGCCACTCTATTTCCCATGAGTATGCTAAAGTCTTTCATCACCCAGCTTTCCCAAATAGAAACACACCCAACAAGGACCTAAAAAGAAACACCATGAGACTCAGAATTCAGAGTTTGGGCATGTTTGTGAGTAGTTTTAATAAAAATATATCCAACAGGCTTCATAAATTGTCTAAAGTAAGTTTTCTACTCTCAGGATTATGTAATTGGGGTATTTTAAAGCAGAAGAGAAATACAGCAAAGTCCAATTCAGCTAAAAGCAGAGTCCACCTAATATTTGTGACAGGCATCAAGCTCCTCCATTCTGCCACTGCACAGTATTATGGACAGAGTCATCTGGGGAACCATTCCTTCCTCCCCAGAAGGGAGACTGAACCTTCCCAAATCTCCTACAGAACTCAGCTCAATTACCACCACACACACTAGCTGGCAGAGAACTGAGATTCAGACTGCATGCCTGTGCTGGATCTGCGTGCCTGTGCTGGATCTGCGTGCCTGGATCTGTGCTGCATGCCTGTGCTTTCCAGGCTAAGTCCCCCACTTAGCCTGGAAATTATAACATTCCCCAAGATTTGATGTACACAAGCAGCAAAGGCAGTGCATCTACAATGCTTCACTGAAAGTGAGCTTTTGAATATAATGGAGACAAAAGGTCTGTATCCACAGAATGCCACAACCAAGACACTCAGGCCACTGGAAATGAACCAAAAGAATACCAGCCATCCTAGCTTCCTTACCCCACCCTTGCTGAAATACACCAGAAATACAGCCCTTAGTGAAATGTACAAGCCCACAGGTGCTGGCTTCCTACTTCAAAGTCACCACCACCAGTGACAGGTGCTTCAACTCTAGCTTCTTAATGACAAATGATGTGCACTCCAATCACCAAATGAGCCCAAACTCTCTTATAACACATGTATACTATGATTAATTCTGCCCTGCAGCAATACAAGCAGGTTCCTGAGAGGCAAAAGGAGCATATATTCCAGATGAGTTCACCCTGGCCCCAGTGGTCCTCACCAGATGCCTATAAATATCCATATATCCAAAGCTTCCTGTGAGAGACATAGCTTAGCCCTGGGACTCTCTGGGAGGCCTCTCCTTGCTCCCTCCCCTGAACCTCAGGAAAACCCTGTCAGTTCTTCTGAGCCCAGGATCACCACAGCCAGGGGTCCATACCCAGGAGAAAACCACCAGATGACTCACAAGCACCTATAGTTGTTGAGGACTAAACCACATCACTCAGCTTCAGTTAAGATTACTGAAAGGAAAGCCTTAGTGATATTTATTTGTTTTTATTTGGAGGGGATGGAGAAGTGGGAAGGTTTAGGACTGAACAGCACCAGACTATTGGACAATTCTTCTCTTTGTGCAGTAGAAATCCAGGTTGCAGCCCTCAGCACCAAATCCTCACACTCCAGTTGCCAAACAGCAGAGTCGTTCAGTGTGTGCCTAAACAAGGAGATCCCCAGTCTCCAGCCCCAACACTCCATTCCCTGGTATGGAGAATTTATTAGATGAAACAGCCTCCACAGGGCCAGGGCTAGAGCCACCACCTTACGCTGGCCTCCAATCCCTCCTACTGCATCAACACCAGCAGGACACTCTGGGGGAGCCCTGAATCCACATCATAACCAAATCCACCAGTATCTGCTTCTACCGGAGTGGAGGCATGTTCCAGCACTACAGGCCCTAGGCCTCAGGCCCCGCGTCAAGGGCTCACCCAAGCAGCCAGGATGGCTTGGGCCTTCTTCCTGCAGGAGCTCCAGGCACAGTCTAAACCTCCCGGATACACCCGCTACAAAGTTACCCGCCTTGTGTAATGTCCATAGAACCCAGACGGATGAGAGCTGCAGGAGGACTCAGTTCGACCAGCTGGCTTTACTGAAGGCCGGAAAAAGGAAAGAGCCCTGCTGGATGCCAGAGGCAGCTAGTGGCAGTCAGACCTGAATTCCCAACCCTGGGTTAGTCCTCTCCAGCCCCAATCTAAGACTGGGCTCTTATCTTCCTGAGCCTTCCCCACCTCAAGCAGGAACCCCAAGGCCTTGATGGATACTTTGTCCTCCAAAACTCACCCCTACCCCACCCCACCCCCCAAAAAAACTCACCTGGGACATATTTAGAGAGACTGGCCCCTCTGAACAGGACCTTCACTCCTCTGCGGAGGAGAGGGGTCAAAGTTGTGGCCAGAGGTCTTTGCTTTCCACCTCTCTCGATGAAAGGCTAGCAGTTAGTTGGGCTGCGGTGTGGTCCTGGGCGGTCTGCCGCGCCCAAAGCGAGTTTCCAGGAACGATGGGGGTGGAGAGAAAAAGGGAGGGCAAGAGGGAGGGGAGAGAAAAATGGGGGTCAATGGCTGGGAGTTACCTCATGTCCCCCACCAAGCAGCCTATGGAATCACCAACTGCTTTCTACCCCCAACCTGCAGGTGTTTGGAGCCTCCCCGACTCCCCTTAAAAATGAACACTAGCCTGACCAATCAGGAATAACTATTTAGTCCAACAACAACCACCCCTCCCGGCAGGCTGCCCAGAACATTTTGGTACCCTCCAACTGGGATCGGACTGGTTCAGTATGGCTGAATTTGTTTGCACAGACGTGTCTACATGGTATACTCTGCAACCAGGGCCAGGCCCTGGCCACAGCGCATAGGGGTACTCCCTGGCCTGATGTGGGTGGGTGGGGGTACGTATCGGGAAAGGTGAATAGAGTCTCCAGGCCCTTATCCATGGTGCAGAACACCAAAGTCCAAGCCCCTCCTCCACAATACTCTCCTGACCCCCATCTACCCACCTCCGGCCCAAAGTGAAACCAGACCCTGATTCCTAGGGCTCTACTTCCCTGAAGGAATGGAGTCGGAATGGGGGGGGGGGTGTTCTATTCTGGTCCTTTCTTTTCTCTCTACTGAGAGAAAGAGAAAGAGAAAAGAAAAGAAAAGAAAGAGAAAGAGAAAGAAAGAAGGAAAGGGAGAAGAGCAAGTTAGGGTAAGTAAAGGAGAGTAAGGGAGAGAGAAATAAAGGGGGTAAATTCCTCGCCTTCCCCTCCACCAGCCCTACAAAACGATCTTCGATCTTTCAGGGTTTAGACAGGTAGAATGGGGGGAATTCTAGTAATTTGCTGCAGTAATAAACAGGCAAAAGGGAAGGAGGATTAAAAACCAACCAGATACTGCTTCCAAGGGTGAAGCCAGATTTAGTTTGCTTTTATTTTCCCCCCTGTGGGTCTTGTTTAATTTGCTTTACCTAAATTATCCATTTTATCATCACACATCGAAGTCTTGGATTAATGCAAAGGCGTCCTTCCTTTTGCCATGGCTCTGGTGGAAATACAGGAATAATTCTTCCCTGAATTTTGACCCAATTCGGGAGATTTTCTTTCTCCTCTTCTAATCCAAATGGAAAAAGGGGAAGAAAGAAAAAGGGGAGCCCACCCATCACGGTGTCTTAGTTCGGGGTTGTGTTTGCTTCATGACTGAGTCTCTGTCCAACCCCCTCCATTTTCTCTCCCTACCCCAAACCCAACAACTTGAAAACAGAGCTGGAGGGCGGGAGTAATAGGACTGCGCGGCTTTGTTCTCCCTCCGTAGAAGCTAAAGGGACTTGCTGCCGCGCTTTTGGACGATTATTTTTAATCAAAATAGAATGCTAATAATGATGATCATGATGGTGATGACATTGGCAATCACAACAACTGTCAAAAAAAAATATCCTTTCTTCTCCAGTCAGGGCAGCACTGACCCCATTCTTCCAAGAAGCGCGAACTCGGCAGTGGTCACCCATGCGACAGGCATCTGACCCATACGGAATGTCGCTCATCGAGGAAAGGATAGGAAAATGTCCCCCGGAGGTGATCCCGAGGGCCCCCACCCGTGGCGCGAGGCCTTGGGAAAATGCGTCCATTGTCCTTACCAGGCCTCTCTTCTAGACCACTGCTGCCGGCCGCACCCGCAAAACTGACCAGAAAAGGGCGAAGCCGGAGTGCGGCGCGAACCCAAGCCCGCGGCTACCGGCTTGAAGGCGCGGGCCTCTGTGAGCGCTGCTCAGCTTCCAGCTTGGAAGAGCCTCCCATTCACCACGAACCCTTCAAACACCGAGGAGCAAACTGACCTCCGGACAGAGCAGCAGCAGCCGATTGGGCTCTGTCCGCCCATCCAAGCCAACACTGGCTCCCGAATACATCATAATTTGGAATAAAATGTGAAATCCCGCTCCCCGCCCCCATGCCGACGTCCCCACCAGCGCCTGGCTCTCTCGCTCACCCTCCCCCACTCCCGCCCCCAGCGATTTGCAAATGCACCTCTAAAGGACACAGGCATACAGACACACAACTGAGTGTGGACAGGGCCACACAAGGTCCAGCCCCATGGGAGGGAAGCAAATAAACACAACCAAACACTGCCCCACAAGCCGACATGGTCAGACCCGCACACTGCCCAACATGACACAACGAAATCAGTCAGATGCAGTCACTCACGGACACACACCCAACACAGGATCACACAGGCGCGACATAACAACGAAACCACCCAAACACAATCGCCAAGACCACACAACCCAACAGCAGAACCCGAACCCTGTTGAGAAAGGAAACGGGCGTAATTACACACAACGAATAAACGGCAGAAGGGCCTCGAGGGGTCCAAATCTACACACCCAAACAGTGCAGGCACCATGGCACAGGGACACGCAACCTATCGCCAAAAAGACCACACTCGGAAACGGCCAACATTGCCCACAGCTCACACACACGCACTCTCACAATCCCACCGCATGCACACAACCACGAAGAAGAAATGAAAACCAACCACCGCCTCGCGCATTTCTGTATATTGCGTAAGGAAAAAGGGGAAGGAAGGAAGAGAGTCTCGGAGGCGGGAGGGGGACGGCGAGGGCGGGGGTGTCCGTGGAAAATGCCCCCCATCTAAAGAAACTGAAGGAAAAGGAGCGCAGGCGTCTTCTGCGGGTGTAGGGAGCGAGGAAGAACTGACGAGGATTCCGTGGGAGGCGGGAGGTCGCTTCTCCCCTAGAAAAAGGCCAGAATGCTCACGTTTTTCCGAACGGGGGGACGCGTGTGGCCATTTTGAGGCCAGCTCCTTGGCGGTGGAGGCCCGGCCCCTCCGCAGTCCGCTCCCCCGCCCGCGCCGGGCTCCTGCCCCACTGCGCTCTAATCCCGCTCACGTTCCAGGCCTCGTTAGCATTGGCCGAGGCGCGCCGGGGCCGTGTGCGCCGCGGAGATAAGGCACTGCCGCGGGTCCGCCCGCCCCCGATAAGCGCCTCGGCCATTATGGGCCAAATGATTCATTTTAATTTGGCAATTTCACCGGAGGGAGTGGGGACTGGTTGCGCGGCGCTGGGACCGGCTCCGGACTGCGCCACCGAGAGAACTGAGCATGCTGTCTACCACCCGGCGGATTCGGCCCCATTTCCCATCCCGCGACCTCTCACGAATCCTGGCTCCCTACCACCTCACTCATTCCCTGGGCCTTCCAGACACTTTTCTTCAGCGACTCTCGCCCGCACCGCATGGTGTGTCTCTGAAGACCACCATGACATCCCAAACCATCACCTCCCAACCCTTCTTTCTTCATTCATTCCTTCTCCTGTGTCTTAGACACCCAGATTTCAGTGGACAGTTCCCCTTATCTCAGAAAGCCCCCCAACTCCTCTCTAACCCTCCACCCGTTTCGGCTCTAACCCAGGGGGGGCTCTAAGAGGGCTGGAGTGATTGATGTCAATAAGAGATTAAAATGTTCATTCTGCTTGATTTCAGGCGTAGCCCAGAGCCCAGGATCACCACTCCCCCATAATGTTCTTAACAAACCCTTTAATATTGCTACTGAAGCACTGTGCTAAGTACTGTACAAATATTTTTAATTTTCATAAACAGTCCTCAGAAATTGGTGCTTTTGTCATTCTCAGTTTACAGATGAGGAAACTGTAGCGCTGAGAGTAAAATGTAACATTTCCCAATGTTACATTCTTAGTGAGTGGTGGAGCCTGGGTTTGAAGGAAATTTGGCCCAGGAGTCTTCTGGAAATCAGTTAAAATGGGGCATTAAAAATTTAGGTTGGGATGAGGGAGCTGGATTCAATTCACTGCAGGGACCAAGGTCTACACTGTACAGTAGGAATTTGAGACTGGGGCTTAACCCACGGAGAGTATCTGAATTTATTCTTTCATGTTGGAGTACAGGCTTAAATTTGTAGCTGTTTAGCTCCAAGCCTCATTTTCCTCATCTGTAAAACAGGGAGATAAATTCTACCTCACAGAGTTGTGAGAATAAATACAATGATCTTTAAAATGTGGCCGTGGTGGATGATAATGTGTACCTCACCCAGCTCATGGCCCATAGAAACATCATACGCACTTGCATAGGAGATCTGGGTATCATCACAGGGAAGAAAATTAAGGCAAAAAGAGATATGAATTGGCCAAAACTTAGTGACCCAAAAGAAAAGCCAATAACCAAGTTCGGTGTCCAATTCCCAGTCACAATTCTACTCATTATGCCAGGCTGCTTGTTCCTCTACTATCTCTAGTTTGGGCTCTTTTTGGAGTGTGAGAGCTGGGGAAAAGCCCCTAGTCTGTCCCATCATACATTGAGTCCCAGTCAAGGACTCATCCCACATTGCGTCCCTCTCTGAGTTCTGGCTGCTTCAGGGTCATTGGGATGACTCCCTGAGAAGGTGCAGTTAATTCAGTGTGGCCTGCCTCCTCTGTTCCTGTGTTCTCTGATGAAAGTCAACTGCCCTGTGGATACAGGTAACCTTCACAGAACCCCAGGGTGGAAGGGCCACCTGTGTCCTACGTAGAAGAGTCTAACCCTGCACTCCCAAACACACGCACAAAGCCCTTACCTTTGCTTGGCTTTGTCACTTATTGGGAAGAGTGAGATCCATGTAATTATAAGCTAGAAATCCAGATCTGTCACTCTTGGGTTGTGGGACCCATGGGTAAGTCATTTCGTGAATGCAAGCCCCTGCAAAAAGAGACTTGCTAATCCCATATTGGAGAGTCCATCTGGGGACTGCTTCCCTAAGCAAATGAGGCCTGCACCAAGAGCTGAAGCAAAAGGGCTGTAAGTTCATGGAAGGAGCAGAAAAGAGTTCAATATGGATGGAGCAAGCCTATGGACAATTTAAGGATTGTTTGGAACCTTTTGTTTGTTTGCTTCAAGGGTGCAGTGTTCCGTATAGGATGAGATTTGCTTTTCTAGAAAACTCTTTGGCTGCAGTGTGGAGTTGAGATGGAAGACCAGTTCTGGGGCCAGTGTGGTGGTCTGGAGAGGGAGAATTAGAGCTTGTTGTAGGTGCGGGCAGAAGAGAAGACCGATGGGGGATGAAGATGGCCTTTATGTTGGATGTAAAACTGGGTTTGAAGGAATTGGGTTTGGCAGGAGAGAAGGAGGGAGGAATCCAAGAATCTGACTGTCACCTTGGGGCAAGTTGATTCCTCCTTGAGATGACTGGGGTGGGTTTGTCTGGAGACCAATGTGCAGGGGAAGGGATTCTGCTTTTGGTTTTGAACTCCTTGAATTTAGATGCCTTTGAGGCATCTGCAGACTGTTGGATTATTTTACAAGGCATGACATAATCCTGCCCTACACCTTCAAGAGCTGTCCTGAAGAAGTAGGGACAGGTGGAAAGGCTTGTCAACCTTACTGCAGAGGGTGCGTCCAGGCATCTGTCTGCGGGGCCGGGAGGTGGCGTTCGCCATCCCCCTCCTCTGCACAGACGCAGTCTCCTCCGTGAGTCTTCAAAGATTCTGACAGTCTGTCAGCTGTCCCCAACCCAGTCCCCAAGCCCCCACCTGGGGCTGGGGGCTCATGACGTCTACACCCTTCCCCTCCCCAGTTTCCGACAGTGGGTGGAAAAACGGAAACTGAGCGCTTAGCCAGGCGCCGCCCGAAATAGCATCTGGTGCCTGTCGGTCAGCGAGTTGTCCAAGCGTCCATGAGAGGGTGACGCGGCCCTCGGCCTGGCCAGGAAATGCCACCCCTCCTCCTCCCACTCAGGGGCCTCAGTCGGGCAGGAAACCCAGAGCGCCTGGGTGGGGGTAGTGACGGTGGGGAGAGAGGTTTGGGACCCGTACTGCTAAGTCTGGAGCCTGTTCCTGGAGTTAAGACCGAGCTGGCAGAGCAGCTTAATTAGGCTTTGACGCGAGGCCATTCGGTCACCATCGATGAAACTAAGGTTCTCCCTCCACCCGAAAGCCAAGGCCTTGACATTTTTTCAAGTGTTTTTACCTACCCCTTTCACTGGGTACTGGATGCTCTCTGAACTTTCTGTGCTCAGTGCGTGCAATCTCATGGGCATCAGGGTTTATTTCCAAAAATGTACATTGTCTTTCTATGTGCCAGGTACTGCCCTGAGCACATCATAGTTTCAGTTATCATAATTCAGTTAATCCTGACAGCAACCCAGTGAGTTAGGGACTCCAAGGACCTCCATTTTTTAGTAGCATAGAGAGGTTGAGCATCTTGCAGAACATGCCCAACTAGTAAGTAGTGAAGGCAGAATTCATACCTAAGTTAGTCTTGCTTCCCCCATGGTGCTTCCAAGGCAGCAAAGCAGGTCCAATAGGCAGGCCCACCTGAGCTCCTGTTCCTGCTCCCCACTGGCTAGCTGCATAATTCAAAGTAAGTTACTCAATTTGAGTTTCACTTTCCTCCTTTGTAGAAGGGAGGTGATAATTGTCCATACAGCATTCTGGTGTTTATGGGATAATTGCTAATGGTGAAAACTTCAATCTGAGGAGATGTCATTGTTTCCTCCCTCCAATTCCATGTGACTGTTCTCTCCATTTTTATTCTCTTACCCTGGAAGAACCCCTGTCCTACCAGTTAGCAGGCCTGAACCCAGAATTCCAAGCATGAGAGTCATCCAAATCCAAATCCCAGCCAGGCCACCAGAAGTTTCAGGGATGGAAGGATCTCATTCTAATTCCTGATTCTTAAGGAGGACAGTCAGAATCTTCTTTATCTTGTTAGAAAAGTCAGTTCATGGGCCCTACTTCAGGCCTACTAAATCAGAGACTATGGTAGTGAAGCCAGCAATTCATTTTTTTGTTTTTTGTTTTTTGTTGTTTTTAGTACCAGGGATTAAACCCAGGGTCGCTTAACCACTGAGCCACATTCCCAGCACACACCCACACTTTAATTTCCTTAAGTTGCTTAGGGCCTCACTAAGTTGCTGAGACTGGCTTTGAACTTACGATCCTCCTGCCTTAGCCTCCTAAACCATGGGGTTACAGGCACTGTGCCTGGCTAGCAAACTTCTTTTAACCAGCCTTCCAGGACATCTCTGATGCATACAAAAATTTGAGAAACACTGCCGTAGTTTACAACCCCTATGAGTAGCAAAGGTGCTTTGGAAAGTAAGGTGATTGAGGATATTAAGAAAGCTCTATGCTTTCAGATGTTTTGGAGGAGTTTCCCTTTCTCCAGTCCATGCTTCTTCTAGAAGTATTCAGAAGACCAAAGCTGCATCCCCAACTTGTGAAAAGAGTAGTACCTGAACTTGTCTGCCCTCAGGCGCAGAGAACCCCAACAGCTCTGCACCAATGGTTTTCCTCCCAAAGCTGTGAAGAGAGTCACAGAACGTGTGCACAGCCACGTTCTCAAGCTCACAAATACCTGTTAGTGGTCACCTGGCCCACATGTGCACATCAAAATGGTGAATGGAACCCATGGACCTCTGAAGGGGACTGTATGTAGTGAGAACCTATTGTGTGTACTTGTTCTACTTTTGTCATCTGATCCTGCGCAGATCCTGCTGGGCTTTGGAAGCATAGAGGTGACTCTCACACTTGAAATTCTGGACTCAGGGCTGCTGGTATAATTCCATTTTGAAGATAGAGAAGCAGACTCATTTTACCTAGTGTCACTTAGTTGGTATACACCCAAGCCAGCTTGGTCCTAATGTTTCCTCCACTCCTGTTGGCTATACGGAAATATTTGTTACTTTGGGTGAACTCCATCAAAATCTTGAACACTTTGGATAGTATCATGATAGATTCTGGCTTAAGTCTCTGTGATCCTTAAAGAAAGACAAACAGGGCTGAGATTGTGACTCAGTGGTGGAGCGCTTGCCTAGCACGTGTGAGGCACTAGCTTCGATCCTCATTACTACATGCAAAACTAAATAAAATAAAGTTATTATAAAAAATCCACTTAAAAAAAGAAAGACAAACAGCCAAAATTTCCATAAGATGCTCAGACTTGCATTTGGGAAATGCAAATTGTTAAAACCACAGTGAGCTATCATGACACACCCATTAAAATGGTTGAGGGCATTTGTTGTTGTTGTTGTTTCAATACTAAGGATTAAACCCAGTGGTGCTCTGCCTCTGAGCTACATCCCTAGCTTTTTTTAGTTTTGCTTTGACACAGGGTCTTGCTAAGTTACTGAGGCTGACCTCAAACTTGTAAACCATCTGCATCAGCCTCTTGAGTTGCTGGGATCATATGTATGTGCCACCGTGCCTGGATAAAATGGTAAGATTTAAAAGACAAACAATACCAAGAATTGACAAGGATGTAGATCAATGGAATTCTCATGCATTGTTGAAGGGAATGCAAAAATCTTTCAAGTGCCTTGGAGAACTCTGGTAGCTCCTTATATGCATACAGTTTATATATACACCTATTGAGAAGACTGAAAAATACCTGTTCCCAAGGACACTTGGACATAGTCATAGAAGCTTTATTCCTTTTATTAAAAAAATATTTAGATGTAGATGGACACAATACCTTTATTTCGTTTATTTAGTTTTTTTATGGGGTGTTGGAGATTGAACCTGGTGCCTCACACATGCCAGGCAAGTGTTCCACCTCTGAGCCACAACCCCAGCCCCAACCTTTATCTGTGATACCAAAAAACTAGAGATACTTCAAATGTTTATCAGCAGGGAAATGGGTAAACAAATTGTTGTATATTCATGCAATAGACTACTACTCTGCAGTAAAAAAAGAAACAAACTACTGATACATGCAACAATATAGAATAATCTCAAAAACATTATGATCAGTAAAAGAGGTCATTATATAAAGAGTGTGTAGTGTCTGGCTCCATTTATATGAAACTCTAGAAAAGGCAAAGTGAATCTATAATGGCAGAGTTCAGAAAAGGGGCAATGGTGGAGAGGATTTATTTTAAAGAAACACTAGGAGGGAACTTTCTGGGTAAAGGAAATATTCTGTATCTTGACTGAGTTGTTAAAACTCAGTAAACTGAACACTAAAATGAGTACATTCGTTATATATAATCATGCCTCAATAAAGTTGCCTACAAACATTCTTTGTGGCTTTGCTCCAACCTGACCTTGTCCAGGAAACCTTCCCTGATCAACCTGCCCTGCCCTGCCCTGGATCTATTTGGTCTACTCAGCTGCTCAGGGCCAGGCACACAGACATGAGGTAAGAGCTGGGGATAAGAAGGAACTGAACTGATGGTATTTAGAAGAGTGACAGGGATATCCTCCAGGAAGTAGAGTCACTTCTTCCTCAGACCCTCAGTTTCCCTATCTGTCATGGGGATGGGTGGGGGACCCACAGGTCTCTCCCTTTTATCTCTTATCATCTCTTTACTCTGCCTCTCATCTCTGCTGTCTCTATCTTAAGCTTGAACATGTTCTCTCTGGCGCTGAATCTGCTCCTCTTTCCTGCCTCTGGCCCTGCCCCTCTGTCTCTGTAATCTGTCTCTCATCTTTGCCTCCTCCTCCTTTCTGCCTTCTCAGGCTGACAGTGAGAACTCCAGTTCCACAGAGGCACCCTGTGGAAACAAGCATTCAGATCCCCTTGTCACCTTCCTCACAAGTTGATAGAAAGTCCTACCTGATCTGTAGGCTATGTAGGGCAGGGCAGAAGGGGAAATGAAAAAGAGGATAGAAAGGAGGGGAGTTTTTCAAAGTACTTTTAAGGAGACTCACAGACATTAGAACAAGTGGATTCTGCCAGATAGCTGTGGGTCACTGGGAAAAGCTATGGCAAGTATCCTGTCCCCAAGTTGGTCCAACCCAGGACTTGCTCTATAGGACAAAGCCCCATAACATGGTTAAGGATACATGAGGAGTGCCAGCACCCCTCCCCCAAAACTACTTATGTGTGCCTCAGTTTCCTCATATCTCAAACAGGCGTTTAAAAAAACCCCACAGGGTTGTTGGTAAGATTATGAGACACAAAAGACACAGTGCCCAGCAACATTTAATATGGAGAAGTTATCAGTTTTTATTATAAACCTCTGCTCCCACCCACATCCCAAACTCCATTACATTCAGGCCCAGGGATATAGCAAGGAGGAGACAGAGGCAGAGGCAAAGAATTACAGTATAGTTTAATACTTGTTCTACTAGAGAAGGGTGTGCAGAATGCTTTGGAGTCCAAGAGAGGTGGTGGTGGTGGTGGTGGTGGTAAGTGTGTGTGTTTATTTCAGGAGGGAAGGATCAGAGAAGATTTTATGAAACTAGTGTCATTTGCTTTGGACAGGGAGTTCAGCCCCTGACCAGAGCAGAGAGCTGGAAAGAGCATTAGCAAGTGCAAAAGCCCAGTGTTGAGAGTGGAGGGCACAAGTGGAGACTGAGCAACTCAGTGAGGCGTGGCTCAAAAGCTGTGTGAAGGGGTCTGTGGTAGATGAGGGGAAAGTGGCAGGTCGGGGTAAGCAAACACATACTCACCCAGCTTCACTCATTCATTCATTTTATTCTGCATTTACTAAGGACCTAGTTTGTGCCAGATAATATCCTGGGTGCCTGGATATCAGAGATGAATGTTCCCTGCCTTGGAATAGCATGCCCTGTGCTAGGTTAACAAATCTGAGTTCTTTTTCAACTCTGGCACTAAAACCTGAGAGGGAGGACAGTCATTCATCCTCTCTGGAACTCGGTTTCCTCATTTGCACAAAGGACACAGCCCCTGCTTCCTGGTCCTTTTTAAACAAACACATTTTGAGCAGCAGTGCTGGGCCCCGTGCTGCCGGCTGGGGATGTGGGAGGACTCAGAGCCCACTACAGGCTTAGGAGAATCAGAATGAATTGAATGTAATTATACACACATGCTCAGGCCTCTGGTGGCACATGGACGGACATTTTGTTTCTCCCAGGTTAGTCTCCTCATTATCTTGCTTCCCCGGACTCTTGGGGGAATAGGGCCTTGCTGAACTGGGCGGCAGGAGGAAGAAGAGTGAAAGCCACATGAAGCTCCTGGAGCAGAGAAAACCAAGGAGTTTGGTTTTCCTTGGATTTGGGGCAGAACAGAAGCTCCTGTGTCCCTTACATCCACCCAACATGGTGCTGACCACACTTGAGTGTCTGTGTGACCTGCCAAGACCCTCCCAGAAAGGGACTATGTCTATGGTTTGTCTTTACCCCAGCATATTCGGAGATGGGGTAGGGGCACCACAAACATGTTGAAGAAATTGGAGGGACAGAGACAGAGCTGCAGAGGGAAACTGAGGGAGAGGGAAACCCCCAAGTAGGAACCTGGGCTGTGAACTTGGAGGAAGCAGAACTGGTTAGTCCTCTAGGCCGAGAAAACAGCCTCAGAGAAGTGTGAAAGTGCATCCTGTATGGCCTGGGAGGAGAGAGAAATGGTTCCATGATTACAGGCATGGTGGAGTGGCAGCCCCTTCCTGGGGCAGCTGGAAAAGGCCTCCATGGAGGTGAGAGGTAGACTGTATCTAACTCCACAGATAGTCTCTGCTGGGCAGGAAGGGGAAGGCATGCAGGGCTGGTAGAGTTGCAGAGCCAGGTTAGGGGTCTGGAGCACTTAGTCACTCATCAGAAGCCACTCAGCTTTGGTACACACCTCCTTCCAACCAAGGTCAAGACGTGATGTCACCTTATCAAGGCAGGACATGGGCTTTAGGGAACCCAAGGACATGCCTACCTCAGCTGTCTCTTTGCCCCACCCAAGAGGAGAAGGAGAAAAAGGAGAAGCAGTCCACCCCAGCTCTGAAGTTCAACAGTACTGAGTTCAACTTCTGACTAGACCACTTACTTCACCTGTGTGACCTGGTGCTCGGGATGGGGGGATCACCTTCACACCTGAGTCTCCATCGCCTCCCAGGAATAATTCTGACCTGCTGCTGAGGTTCAGAGCATGGGCTCTGGAGCCAGATGCCCCAGGTTGAATCCTGGCTTCTTGTATTGGCTATGTGACCTTGGGGAAAATTACTTAATATCCCTATTCCTATTTTCTACAGGGGACAATAATAGTGTCTATCTCACAGAGTTGTTGTAAAATTAAGTGTGTAACTTATTATAACATTGAATTGTTATGATAATTAGATGAGAGAATACATGAAATAGTACTTCCTCTGTGATCCTTAGGATCCGCAATGTGGCAAGCAAACAGAATCGGCCCCCTAGCAAGCAGTTTCTGGCCTCTAAAAATAATTTCATCATCTTCCCCTTAATCTCATATTCATCCCACTGGCCTAAGCCAGGACATTGTCACTTGCTGCAGGTCTTTTCACCTGCTTTTGTCCCAGTTCTCTGTAATTGTGAGCACTTCTGTATCTTCATGTGAAGCTGGTTGCTTGTTTAGCTTGAAGGGCTGCTGTGAAGTCTGAATGAGGTACTGAGTAGAACTCTGGTCAGTGATAGATGAACATGATTCTGTACATAGGTGATTGTGCATTAAATGCACAACTATAAAGGCAAGGTGTAGTGGTGTCTTTTCACTCTTCATTGTGCTCCCCAGAGTCTAGTGCAAGGCCCCCAGCACAGCAGGAGTGTGCAGCAGATCTTTGCCATGTTGCTTTTCAGTCAATTGTGCATGGTTCCTGCCCTTGGAGCTCCCAGTCCTAGGTACACATAAGTAACGTACATGCTGGTTGTAATGAATTCTTTAGGAGGACAAGAAGAGGACCAGAGAAAGGGCTATGGTATTTCAAAGAAGGAAAATATCCCTTCCACATGAAGATTCCTGAAAATTTCCTCCAGGGTGGGGAGGCGATGCAGGAATCGGAGGGAGCATTTAAGCTGGATTTTGAAGAGCTATGAACCTGTGGAGAGTTTGGATGCTAAGGGAGCATACAGGCAAAGGCAGGAAGGCTGGGAACTGCGTGTGTGTGCCGACCCACTTTCCTTTCCTTTGTGGTGTGTACAGGGATCAGAGAGGGCCTGGGTTTTATTGCTCCATTTCTAACTTGCTGACTCATGGCAGGCGATAGTGTGCTCAGGGAGGCTGGCTGGAATCCCGAGTTCAGTCCCAGCTCTGTGTGTATTGTACTGTGCACACTAGAGCAAGTCCTTTTCCCATTTTGCCGGTGTTCTCACATGACAATGAGGGCCAAGGGGTCTTCTGAGGGGCCTGTATCTCTTATACCTCTGAATACAGGATATCTTTTCCGTTGTGTTTTCAATTAGCGCCCCTTGCCCTGGAGGCCCCAGACCTCCCATGAAGAAGCAGGACACAGAGCCCTCCCCAAATCCATCCTTTTCCTGGAGTTCAGCCCCCGACCAGGAAGTGGGAAAGCAGGATTTCCTCTGAGGATGTTCTCTGTGACCCAGACAGTTCCGGTTACCAAAGTGGGGAGGAAGAGATAGGGAGCATCACCAAGGCCTCCAAACACCGAAGCACCTTTTCAGCGGGTTTTATGGCTTATGGTTTTTTTCTTTTTTTCCATTCAGACTTGAGCTCCTTAAAAACAGGGAAGGTATAATTAATTCAGACCTGGAGAAAGACATGCCAATATCCCTTCAAAGAGAAATGATTAGTCAATCCCTCAGTGGGGAGAACAGAATTCCCTTTTTCCTTTTCAATTGTGAAGTATGTTAAACATAATTTAAAAAGTAGGGAAATCTTTTCTTCCCCTGTGCCTGTGGAAATCCTTGAAGATCTTTCAGGACCTAACTACAAAACTCTCTCTTGGAGCAAGGCTTACCTTCTTCTGGACTTTCAAACTACTGTTCATGCCCTATTTAACTACCAATTCATGAAGTCGCAGCATGTCAGGGATCACAGTGGTAACCAACCCTTAATCTCAATAACAGGAACACTAAAGCCCATGACTTGTCCAGCGTCAGAGTTAGGACTACAGAAATGACAGGAAGCCAGTTGTTGCAGACTCCTAATTTGGTGGTCTTTCTGCTTGTATCTTTTCTTTCCTGTCCTTGGTTCCCTGTCTAAATGCCACAGTGCTTTTACCTGTTCACATCTCCATGCTTTTGTACAAGCCTTCTCCCTCTATCAGAAATATCCATTCTTTCCCTTCTCTTTCCTATTATTCCTGATTCTGTAAAAAAATGTCACCATCCTTCCAGAATATTCTTAAAATAACCTTCCTCCAACTTCTCTTACTATGTTCTCCAATTTTATGCAGTTTTATTTCAAGTACTTATCTGACTATTGCTAGTGTTTGCATGCTTCTCCCTCATTAGGTTCAGTACCAGAAGGTAAGGTTGGCTTGCTCAGCATCTAGCTCAGTACCCAGCAAGATCAATGTGATTACCTAGGTGAAAGAAAGGTGCTGGTGTGGAGAGGAAAGATGGAGGGAGTGGCTGCTACTGGGCTAGTGACTGTGGATGGACACTAGGTTGGTGGCCTGGTTAACTACAACTGTCTTAGGCCCAGTTTATATATTGGATCAGTTTCATCAACTGTAAAGAGGAGTTAATTATGCCTGCCATACTATTTCAGTAGGGATTTTGTTGTGAGGATTATATGAGAAAAAATGTGGGATAGCACTTGGAAAAGTATGAAACAAAATGCAAATGCAAGGTGTTTCCATGAGACATATTACAGGCAGAAAGACCTCTCAGTTAATTTAGGAGGCTATGTAAGGTCCTGACCATGTGAGTCATGCCTTGAAAACAAGGACAAAGAGATTTTTTTCCTCTAATTTCCAGGAGTCCTCATGGTACAGAACCAATACTAATTTTCCACTATAGTCATTTAACGGAACCCTTGATCATTAACAGAGCAGAGGTTACCTCCTTCAGGACATAGAGGAGTGAATAACTGATTTTGCGCTTGAGGCTAAAGGGCAAGGGGCTCCTTGCTGAAGTTAAAGAATGTGAGGCTGCTTGTAGGACAGTGCAGGACTTAAAGCACTGGCTGTAGTATTTGAAATCATTCATTCAGCTCCAGATTCATTTCTTGAAGGAAGTTCTTCCTGAGTACCCGAGGTTTCAGTCTCTTGGGCTCTGGAATTATACATGAGCTTGAGTCAACTTACTCAGGCAAGTTCTTTCCTTAAGGCTATTCCCTTATCCTTGAGGAGCGTAACCAGCTGGGGTCAGCCAGGAAGCTTAAATTAACTACTGAACATGGAATGCTCTGCACAGTGCCCTTGTGAGCACATGCTAAGCTCTAAAAAGATCAAAGCTGTCACAATTACCATTGAAGCTTCTTAGTCTGGATCACACATTTGGCTTTTTATTCTACACTCTGATGACTGTTGCAACTTTCCCCTAGAAGCTTCATAGCCTTCACAAGGCTTGTCTAATGTTTACATCCACTTATGTGGGGCTTAGCACAGGGCAAGGAAAGGGAGTGCACATTAACATGGAGTATTGTTGTTTCAACTGACCAGCAAAGAGGCTGAGTGAGGGACGTTTGAAGTGGGTAAGGGGTAGGTTGACAATTGGCCAAGAACCAGACTAATGGTTTATTTCCCAGAAGTTGGGTAAGAGAAGCTCCATCATTTTCCTATTTCATTTGAAGTAGCACTCATGTATCTTATAAACAGAATACTATAGGGCTGGATGAAAGAAATGCAGAGAAACATCACTTGAGAAGTAAGTATTCTTGTTTGTATTCCAATTTTCCCAGAACTGATGGTTTTCCTACAGATACCTAATGACTATCTTAGCAGTTAACTTTCCATAGCACTTTTCTTAGAACTTCTTAGAGTTGCCTTTTTTAATGATCTCTTTTCTTGGCATGTACTTAAAAGATGTGTTTTGTTGAATTAATTTGTAGTCTAAATTCAGTCTCCAAAACTGCTTAAACGTTTTATCAGAGGTGTTAAGTTAGATGTGGTAATAAGTGATCAAACTGAATTTTACCTAAGTCTCAGGTTCAGTTTTTGTTGTATAGAGAGCTTCCTATGTAGTACAAAAATTATAGGGTTCTCAGCAATAAAGGTAAGACAAATGACGAGGCTGTCAGTTAATTCACTAATATTGTTTTATCAATAGTGTGCAATACAAATGGTACCCACATTTCACTTCTTGGATGAAACAGAGTGCTAAAGTTAAACAAAGAACACTTGAAAGTGGTGTCAACAATCCCATTACTTAAATTTACTCCAATAAAACATGCAAGTGTGTTTTTTGTTATTATTAAAAGCTCTGAATGATACACATAAAAACAAAGGGAAAGATATTATCATTGCCATTTATGAATCTTAATTTTAACTTGAAAAAAATGACAATGCAGACAAAGACCTACTAACTAGTCCCCTGGTGCCAGTGGAGAATCACCATGCTATTATACACGGGCTTGCAAACTTAACATTGTTTAACCATGTTATTGTCCCAGAAAGCCACAACTGGTTAGGCATGGTGGCACACATCTGAAATCCACTAACTTGGGAGGCCAAGGCAGGAGGATTGCAAGTTTGAGGCCAGTCTCAGCAATTTAGTAAGACCTTTATGTATTCTCAAAATAAAAAAGAGCTGGAGATGTAGCTCAGTGGTAGAGTACCCCTAGGTTCAGTTGGATTGGAAAAGTATTTAGAGATGCAAAGTCTTTCAGTTTATATATCAAACTTTAACATAAAGCAATCACGTCGTAAATTCAGTTGGAAAGCTTGATTCTCTCTGAAATGAGTGAGGACTTTCATTTATAGTCAGAAATAACAATTTAAAACTTAACTTTTAAACAGGTGGAAGTTGGCAATAATCACTGATACACCCAACACGTGGATGAATCTCAGGACATTATGCTGAATGAAAACAGGTAATTTCAAAGAGTTACACATTGTATGATTGTTTATAGGACATTCTTAAAATTATAAAATTCTAGTATAGCAGAACACATCACTGGTTGACAGAGGTAAGGGTTGGAGGGAGGTTGTTATGTTACAAAAGGGTAGAAATAGTTGTGAATCTGAGTGATAAAATTTTATAAATATTAAATAAGTACATATGAAAATGTGTGGGCTAGAGTGTAGCACAGTGGTAGCGCATATGCTTAGCATGCTTGAAATCCTGGGTTTGATTCCCAGCCCCCAACCTTGCAAAACAAAAACATAAAGAAAGGAGATTCAAAAGGTCTGTGATTTATTTATTAGTACTGAACCCAATATCAATTTCTTGGTTTTGACAGTTTACTACGATTCTGTAAGGTACTATCCTTGGGGGACACCAGGTAAAGGGTACTCCTGAACTCTGTAAATTTTAATTTTAATTTTATTTTTTTGTACTGGGGATTGAACTCTTTGTGACTTGACTAATTTTTTTTTTCTTTTTTTAATTTGAGATAGGGTCTCACTGAGTTGCTGAGGTTGTCGAGGCTGACCTGTAACTTGTGATCCCCCTACTTAGCCCCAAAGTTGCTGGGATTGCATGTGTGCACTTGGCTTCTGTATTATTTTTGTATCTGTGGGAGTTGAAAAACAAAAATGGGGAAGGATAAACTGTAGCAGAAGACAAAGGAAAACATTAACCTAGACATTTTTATTAAGTTGTATTTAAAAATATTAAGACATTTGAAAAAAATCACAAAGTTTATAAAACACACTCATACCCAATACTTTTCTTATTTCATAATAGCTAATGCTATATGTTGAACATCAACCCACTAGATCCCAAGTTTTACTTCCAGAGTTTAACATACTTCTTAAGAGGAAATACACTCCTTATATGAAATATCTTAAAAAGTAACTTTCCCCTTAAACTTGAGAAATGCTGATTTTGCTAATTCAGCCAGAGTCAGGCGGACTTTATGTTTTTACTGATACGGGAACATGCATAGCTGTAACATGCTAGAAAAATGGAATTTTTAAAACAGCATAAAACAGCAGTTGAGAGAATTGAATAGCGTCTGTTTATCTAAATTTATTGAAATAACCGTTGTTAGCAGGTTTTTTTTGTTTTTTCAAAGTTTAAGTGATGCTGAACAAGAATCTGGTTTCCCTATTAGCCAGGTATCTCATAAACAATCGAGTCATTTGTTCAGCTCTTTGTAGCTGTTATCAAGAAACAGATTGACTCCTACAGTGATTAGGAATCCCAATACTACGAAAAGGCTCTGGTTTCCCTAAGTATCTTCAGAAGACACCCAGTTCTTATATCAGAAAGAAGGGAGTTAAAAAAGGTTTAAAATAATTTCGGCAACTGTCTGAGACGCTTTACATCTAAAAAGGTACCTACTGAGTTCATGCTATTCATTTGCTTTAAAGTTTCAGAAGGTTGCAAATTTTCAGGAAAAATTGGGACATCCCTTTCATTTTCTTTCTCAGGATGTTGAGTAAACTCGGCTTTTCCAGGCCGGAGGTTCACTGCAGGACTTGGTTTGAGGTTCTTTAATAAAAAAGCTGGGCTTTCCTTCAACTGCTGTGCAGCTTTAGGCTGCACGACTTCATTTGTGATATTTCTCAATACTGGTGCATCTGTGTTTGTGTCCACAGATTCATAGTTATAGTAACTAGTTGTTTCATAGGCATTCCGAGAAGTCTCCTTCTCATGACCAATTTGTGCAGGTATGGAAGTAGGGTTTTGATCCAATGAATGTTTACTCTTACTATCTGCAGAATTGGGAGGATCCTCTTCATCTCCACTATTGTCACTGCTTTGTATGAGTCCATATCTCTTCATGTATTTTTTGGTTGCAAATGACATGTTGCTTGGTGAAATTAAGCTAAGTCCCATTGTGCTTTTGTCTGTATTAATATGTAGAAGGCTAAAAGATGAGTCACAATTATTTTGGTTTGATCGAGTGAGAGACAGTTGTGACAGCTGATTTTCATTTAAATATTTCAGAGCTATAGCATTGGCTTCCATGCTCAAATCCACACCAGTGGGGCTTAAACCACTCATGCCAACATTAGCAAATGACATGTAGTTTAATCCAGAGATTACTGCTTCTGGGCTGATGCATGCCAACACACTGAAAGACAAAATAATAAACCATCATTTGCTTCAGTCTGAGTAATAGAGAGTTTCATTCTAAATGTGTTCCAATCTATGAAAGTAACAAAAGGTTTCAGCTTTAAGCTCTTAGTGCTTTTTGTCTTAGTATTTGGACATTTAAGTTTCCAATGACCCATGTATACATTCAAGGAATAAATATGATAACCCAGAAAGTAATTCATGATTTACAGACAAAGTGGAATACAAATTGATTTTCCTAAATTTATTTGTTTGTGCACTTACACTGGTGCCAGAGATCAAACCCAGGGCCTTGGGCATGCCAGGCAAGTGCTCCACTACTGAACTACATCCCCAACCTCTGATTTTCTTAAATTTGTACATCAGTTATTTTTTATTTTTTTATTTTTTTTGCGATTCTGGGGATTGAACCCAGGGCCTTGTGCTTGCAAGGCAGGCACTCTACCAACTGAGCTATATCCCCATCCCCCTCAGTTATGGTTTTAAGAACAAATACAAGGCTCCAAATGAAAAAGTTATTCAATATTGCTGTGTTATTTAATTTTCCCTAAACAGCATGAGGGATCAGCTAATATTCAACGTAAAGTAAAACATAAAAGTAAAATCAATCACAAAACACATCTGATGAATTGACAGTACAAGCTTTGGAAAGTAGCTCAGAAAATTAAATTGCTCAGTTGAAAAGATTTCCATTAGCAATAAAGTCATCAATCAGTCTCTGGATATAGGCTTACAAATACACACATAAACTTTTATTATACATAATCTAAAACTAATTTTGTTGGTATTAACTAATTTGCCCTTGCCTTTATATACTTCCCCCCAAAGTTGAACAGTTAGCAAGTGGCAAGTTGAAACTGAACCCATGTCTGCCATACTCTCTGGAGCTCTGCAACAACTGATTCACTACACTGTGTTCAGCACCTTGCATTTTGCTATCAGACTCCCTCATGCACTATTTGTTGTGATAAACATTATATTCTAGTCAAAGAACATACTATGACTTTCCATGTCATCACACAAAGAAATTCAGCTGTTTTACATGTGCCAGCCACTACTTATATTTACAGCCCAGCAAAAACAAATAATGATCATTTTTATAAGCCTCAAATTTAGGAGAAGCTACTTCCAACCAATAATACTCCCCCAAATCAGTGGTGTCATCACCAAACAATGAACAATGTGCTTAATAATGTTGGTCTTTATGACTAGCTTGGACTTCTCCCTCAAACTTCTTGGTACTTAATGCTTCAGAGACTATTTTTAATAAAATGGAAGGATTGTTACCAATTTAGACATTTTTTCATGATATATTTGTAGTGAAAATGCTTTGTGAATATGTCTACTTTCTTTCCCTAATTCCTCAAAATCACAAGCAATTTGCATTTTAAATCAGAACATGTACATATTAAAATATATTTAAGTATAATGTCTAGATATTTATGTAAATAATTTGATAAAAGCAAATGCAAACTTCTAATTAAAAAAGTTAAAATATTTAGAAAAAGAAGGTCTAATTTTAAATACACCTTTTCTTACAGAATGGTTCAAGGATTGATGAAGCTGTCAATATCAGTTTAGAAGGTTCTTCAAGTTAGTTTCATTTTGGGGAGGGATGGACATCAATTATTTAAAAAGCTAAATAATTAATAGTACTCAGAACCAAAAGGCATATAAACACAAGGGTAATTAAAATGAAAAGAAAAAGGAGGCCACTTTACTAATCAAACCCTATAAGCCTTGAGCACAAATACACTATATTAGAATCTCATTAGATGTGCAGTCACAGAAAGATAAGTCATTGAATTAGTCTGAGTAAGATTCACATGCCAACAATGAAAGGAAACTCAAAAAACTATTCTAACTTATTTAAAGATGAAGATCAACTTTGATTTATTGTCCTCTTTGACTAATTATCTCCTATTTATCCCACACAGGTTTTTTTCCAATAATAAGCAGACTGCCAGGTAGCAAGGTAAGGAATCAATTAGATAGGTAGCTTAAGACCTATTCTGAATTCAAAAGGTCACTACAGTTGAGAAGCTGCTTGTAGAAGCTGCTGCCAGACCTCAACCCAGAATCTCCATCTCCTGTACAATTTCTAGGTATGTCTGGAACTCTTTCCCTGCCTTCCTGCCTCTGGACTTTTAATGTCTGCAGTATTCTGAACTAGGAAAGTAGAAAGGCAGTCTTCTTTTCTCAGCCTCAGTCACTATTTGGTGAGAGGAGATGATCCTGGAGACCAGAAAAGGAACATGAAATGAGTTTCACACAGATACAATGACAAAGTATAGGTGGTTTACAGAACCAGAGGAATAGATGGGTTATAAGGATTACGTTCCTAGAACACCTGCTCTATAATTTGTAATAGAAATAGAAAAAGGTGCCAAAAATTTTAAACAATGGGCTTATGACTGTTTGGCATACCAGTTATATTATACTTGTATGTGTTAAAGAGGTGAACACTACAAAGTTACAAAGATACAAAAATGAACATTTGTTGTAAGCTTCAGTGATGATCTGAAGAGGCAGGATTTCATTCATTCAGCAAATGACTCATTGGAGGTTCACTAAATGTGGTAGAGGCAATGCAAATTCAGAATTATAGTCTGTTCTCCATACCTGTGGGTTCTACATCCTTGGATTCAGCCCACAGTAGATTGAAAATATTTGAGAGGAAAAAAAAAGCTCCATCTGTACTGGACATATACAGATTCTTCTTCTTATCATTATTCCCTTGATAATACAGTATAACAACAATTTACATAGCATTGACATATATATGTTATAAATAATCTAGACATGATCTAAAATATATGGAAAATGTGTGTAGGTTATTTGCAAAGAGGATGACAACAGTATAAGAGACTTGAAGTCCATGGATCCTGGAACCAATCCCCTACAGATGGCAAGAGATATATAGAATTATATATTTAATATAATTTAATTATTAATATACTTAATAATTATATGTTAAATTTGCAGTCTTACTGGAAAAGCTATCACAAGCATACACTATGCTCATATAAGCATATACACATATACATATATATACATACATACTTAAGCATATACATGTAATAGGAACAAGGCATTTTGAGAGTATAGAACATCAATATGCTCTGAGGAATCTGAAAGCCTTGATAAAGGAGGTGATATCTGAGTTCAGTTTTGAAGGATAAGGATTCTGGCAAGCAGAAAGGTGAAAAAAGGAGCATGCAAGATAAAAATAATGGCAAGAAACCTGCAAGTGCCAATGGTGGGTAAGTTGGAATGTGGTATAGCAGGAAGTATATTAAAAAACTAAATTCAAGACAAACTGAAAACAGTCTGATTATTTTCAGAATTAAATAAAACGATTCTGAGTATTTGGTCAGACTGACCCTGAGTTGTTTGTGGACTTTACTTGGAACTTAGCCTGGAAAGCAAAAGTGGATTGTCAAAAGGAAAGAAGTCAACAGGGGAAAGAGGAGAGCCAGATGCTAGCACGCCTTTTCCCTCTGCATGCCATGCACACACCATGTTGCTCATGGCGACTTGTCTACAACTTGACTATGATGGGATTCTGGTACTAGTGGCAATCTTGACATTCTTGGACGGAGTTTAGAGAGATGTAAGACTTCCAATTAATGTGTTATTTACTTTATGTTTATTAGTCTTTGATACATGTGCTGAATCAGAAACCTAAACAAAGATAATTTTTTAAAATGTAAAATAAATAAATAAATAAACCAATTCTGCATAAAACTTTAGTTTCTGACATATTATAAACAGTCAATTAAGAGTTGTATTAAAATTATTAAAGAAAAAGACTGAAAGGAGATATATAAGCAAAATATTAACAACAGTTGAGTTTGACTGGTAGGAATATGAGGGTTTTTTGATCTTCTCTTATAAATTTTCCATTTCCAAAGTAGGTTTGTATTATTTAGTAGAAATAAATGTCAAACTATTTCCAAAATTCTACAATATTTTATGCAATAATTTATACTATAAAATTTTTTTAAACTTTTCATAAGAAGAGATAGCTAAATGTTACTATAAGATATTGGCCAACTGATTCCTTTATAGAAAGAATTTAATATACTTTTTTGAACTGAAAATTGAATTTTATTTTTTCAGTACTGAAGGTTGAACTCAGAGCCTAATGCTTGCCAGGGAAGCACTCTATCATTGAATTACTCTCCCAGTTTTTTTTATTTTACTCTGATAGAGGGTCTTGCTAAGTTGCCTCTGTCAGCCTTGAACATGTGATCCTTCTGCCTCAGCCTCCCAGGTAGCTGGGATTACAGGGGTATACTACCATGTCCAGTGAGAATTTAATTTATTCACATTTGTTTTCATTTTCTTGAGCAAATAAATTTATAAATTTAATTAGGATTTTAGGAACTAAAAAACTATGTGATGTATCTATGAAATTTTCAACTTGTACACAGATAACTGAATTAAAAATGGGTATTGTTTGTAATACTAAATGGAAATGCCCGTTTTCTACTAAGAAAAATAAAACTATATGCAGCAAAACAGCAAACTGTTTCCTAAAAAGTTAATTTTCTTTGCAGAGTTGTTAGTTCAGAGAACATTTTTTCATTTTCTAGAAGTTTAATCATAAGCATACATTATTTTCATAGTATAAATTTATAGTACACATTATTATGTAAATTAGGAGCAGAACAATCTTGATTAAAACAATCTGACTATCTTACACTGATATATCAGAAAGGCTATACTTCCCATTTCATTCGAGGTATTTAAAATACAAATCAAGCCAGGTGTGGTGATGCCTGCCTATAATCTCGGTGACTTGGGCGGCTGAGGAAGGAGGATTGCAAGTTCAAGACCAGCCTCAGGAAGTTAGCAAGGCCTTAAGCAATTTAGTGAGATCCTGTCTCAAAATAAAAAGGGATAAGGATATAGTTTAGTGGTAAAGTGCTCCCCTGGGTTTATTCCCCAAACCAGAAAAAAAAAAAAAAAAAATCAAGACACTGAAGACATTAAAACAGGAAGACTGCTGGGAAGAAATATATTACCTAAAAACTACCTACAAAAACTTTAAATGAATATACCCTTTGATCCTGCCTACCCAGGAATTTTCCTTACAGAGATACTTGCACAGGGTTTAGGGATGCAGTTTAGTGGTAGAGTGCTTGCCTAGAATATGTAAGGCCCAGAGTTCAATTTCTAGCACTGGGGGAAAAAAAAGATACTGCATGGTAACCTGTAGATGATGTTCACTTAGTATTGTCTAAAATAACAAATAGAGATCTGGATAAAAAGACCATTAATAGAGGACTGGGCCGGGCGTGGTGGTGCACGCCTTTAATCCAAGTGACTTGGGAGGCTGAATCAGGAGGATCGCCAGTTCAAAGCCAGCCTCAGCCACTTAGTGAGGCCCTAAGCAACTCAGTGAGTCCCTGTCTCTAAATAAAATACAAAATAGGGCTGGGGATGTGGCTCAGTGGCCAAGTGTTCCTGAGTTCAATCCCTGGTTCAAAAAAAAAATAGAGGACTGGGGTTCAGTATAGTACATGAATACAACATAAAATTATGCAGCTGTTAAAATGAATGAGAATGAACTATATATACCTATAAAGACAACTACCCAAGACATAATAATGTTAAGTTTAAAAAAATCAAATCACAAACCTTATCACACTTATATATATATTAACATATAAAATATTTCTAGAAGATACAAAAGAAATGGTTAAGAGAAGTAATCTAAAGGAATCAGACTGAGGAATTTGGGGAAGCAGGAGCTTTTTTGCATTCTACCTTATATTTTTCTGTATTGTTTGCTTTCTAAACCAGGAAATTTTATTAGATTTTTAATAAAAAAAATAATTAAAAGAAAACATGTTAGCCTTAACAATAAAACATTCCAGACATTATTATTATAATCTTTTTTGGGGGGTACTGGGGATTGAATCCAGGGATCCCTAACTGCTGAACCACATTCTCAAGCCCTTTTTTAAGTTTTTTATTTTGAGACAGGATCTTGCTCAATTGCTTAAGGCCTCGGTAAATTGCTGAGGCTGGTCTTGAACTTATGATTCTCCTGCTTCAGCCTCCAGAGTCCCTGAGATTACAGGTATGTAACACCCAACTCTGAAGTTATTTTTGATAAAAAGGGATCTGAACAGGACATGACAGTTGGACACATTCCTAGAAAAAGGAATATTTTTGCTTTTTGGATGACACAACTGTGTAACCGTACATCCCCTAGCTAGCAATATCACCTTATCACCTCCAGAAAGACTTTTTAGACTTTGTGAATAAATCTCATTTCTCTTAAGTATTCTGTTGGCATCTCTACTCTGGAGACATTCACAATATCTCTCAACTTATTTATGTATATAACCTTCTCTCCTACTTAAATGAAAAAACCTAAGATATAAAGATGATCTCATTCATTCTACATAAGCAGGTCCTAAATAAATGATGAATCAATAAGGCACAAATTTATACCTCTTCCCATGAGACTGCTACAATATACCTAAAATTTATTCATGTTTTAGAACAAATTTTAAAAAGTTTACCTGGCATGATCAACTTTATGTGCATTTTTCTTCACTTTAGTGGGAGAATCAATTTTTACTCCCAGGCTTCTTAGTTGCTTAAGAGTTGCATTCAGAACACAATCTTTGTCCACCATTCCTGAACTGTGTTTTTTTTTCTTTGTATGGTAAACATTTTGGGTTCTGGTACATTCATGGCTGATAAGTACTGCTTTAGTAGATGACTGTTCAGTTTCTTTGGAGGAGTTACTTAATAGATGGTTCACTTGACCCTAATAAAAAGAAAAATTACATATTTAAAAATCACTGTTAACAATCTTAGGATAATATCCTAAATAATACCATAAGGAAGACAAAATTATATTATCTTACCAAATTCTACAAAATATCCAGTACATATGCAAGTATTATGGGGTTTTTACAAAAGAAGTCCATCCTAATGATTTTTGTCAGACCTTATGGGAAACAGAATATTTGTTGTTTAAAAACCAACATATTTTAAATAATTTAATATTCCAAGAGTTTTTTAAAGATTTATGCTACATTTTATAAAACAGGTTTTAAACCATGCTTTATTTGCAAAATAGTAATATGTTTAGGGTTATAAATTAGACTTTTATGTTATTTTCAGAATTTTTTTTTCACTTTCTAAAAATGAAAATGGCCTGTGACACTATCTCTGCTCTCCTGATATTAAAGCATATTTCATTCCCTGAGCATTTAGGGCTAACACCAATCTTGGACCTAGCAGGCAAATAATAAATACGTGTTCACTGATGAATACATGGGATCCTACTGAAGTATGTTTAATTAGTTGTCAATTACAAACAGAGAAATGAAATGTTCCTAAGTCAACAATTTGGATAGGAGTGATAAGCAGAGTCATTTCAACCTTAAGTCCCAGTTCATGTTCTAAGTTTTCTAAGAAAACGAGGTACTCCAAATATAGCTATCCCTATTCATTCTGTGGTTCCTTTGCTTTACACCCCTTTCCAACTTGCCAAAGAGTGGTTACTTCTGTTCTTGTATTATTGTTTCTCCTATGTTCTCAAAGGCATAGACTCTCATAATCATCTTTATATATCCACTTTTCTTAATCCCCTTTCTTAGACTAAGCTAAAAATTCAATACATCTGCTTACCTGAACCGAAATCAATAGATATTACCACAAATAATCCACTAAAGTTTCAGTTTTCAAACTTTTCACTAACTCTTGCTTGTTTTTTCCCCCATTACTAACTTTAGTACGAATCTAGCATAATATCAATACTTACATTTAAAAAAATGAGGCTTTTTAAGGCTAGGGATATAGCTCAGTTGCTAGAGTGCTTGCCTCCCATGCACAAAACCCTGGGTTCAATCCCCAGCACCACAAAAAAAAAGGGGGGGGGGAGGTTTTAAAAAATTTTGGCTAAATACCTGATAATTGGCATGTTTACATTTAAGTTATCATAATTTATGAAAACTAAAAGAAATAAATGATGTATTGTTCATTAGGTAAAAATATTTTATTTCAAGTTTTCTATCAGTTTAAATCTAGGTAAAGTTTAACTAATATTTCCTATATTAAAAAACCATCTTACAAAAGATGAAATGCTCTACATGTTCTTACCAATAAATCCTGGTAGATTTTCTGGTTATCTGATGGTTGATGAGACAAGGGTTGCATTACTTGCTCAATTTTTGGCTTCTCTGATGTTTCAGTGTTGGTACTGGCACCCTCTGTTGGCCCAGTCTGTAAGCACATGCTCGCACTGTCTGCAAGCAAGGCATTTGGAAAGAATATCGGCACATCCGGATCTTTTCTCACATCTGAAGAAGAGCTGCTTGATAGGATATATAAAGTAAATGTTAGCATCAAGGTACCTTTAACTGTACATTTGAAATGTAGTAACTTTGGAAGACTCAAGCAGCATTTGGTTTGTATTTTCAGCTTTTGGCGATATATATAAATATACTATATTGATAAGTACATATAAATTTGACCATAATACTTTTTTTTTTTGTAGTACTGGGGATTGAACCCAAGGGCACTCTACCAAGCTACATCCCCCGCTCCCCCCCCCTTTTTGGGGGCGGGTACTGGGGATTGAACCCAGGGGCACTCGACCACTGAGTCACATCCCCAGCCCTATTTTGTATTTTATTTAGAGACAGGGTCTCACTGAGTTGCTTAGGGCCTTGCTAAGTTGCTGAGGCTGGCTTTGAACTCTTGATCCTCCTGCCTCAGGCTCCCAAGTGCTGGGATTACAGGCATGCGCCATGGTGCCTGGCCCCCCAGCCCTTTTGATTTGACATTTTGAGACAAAGTCTTGCTAAGTTGCCGAGGCTGGCTTTGAACTTGAGATCCTCCTACCTCAGTTTCCTGAGCAGCTGAGATTACAAGTGTGTATCAGTGTGCTTGGCTTGGACAATAATACCTTTTAAAGTTATGTTATGTGTGATGATTTCAGACAACTTTCTTTGAAAGCTGGAAAATAATCTGTTTCTTTCTCCTAAATCCAATGCAATAAAATCTTTTAGAGTACCTAAAAATTTAAAATACATCATTTGCTCACTTCAAGCTTTGAAATAATAGTCAAGATCCTTGTCAAATGAAGGTTCACAAGTTGTCATGTATAATCACATTATATAGTTGATGGTATTTCTTTCCTTTATGCTTTTGTGTATTTTTTCCAATTTTACACAGTGAACATTTATATTTTTGAAATAAAAAATATAAAACATTTTAAGTAATTAGGGAAAGCAGTAGTGTATTTCTTATTAGAACAATAATCTGTGGATTATAGAAAATGAAGGAAAGAAATAATATTAGCTAGAAGATTTATTATTAGTCCAGACATAGTTTCAAGTACATCATCTTATGTAAACCTTACCAAAAAAGTCTATGAGATAAATATTATATATCATTCCCATTTAACAAACACAAAGAAATTGAAGCACCCTAATTGGATATGTTCTCTTGCTTCTTTTAACTCCTATTAGCACCTTCTTTTCATGTATTAAGTTGCATATATGATTATTTATATTATAGCTGTCTGTGTGTTCATAATGTCTTGGGCAAATTTCTTTATCTCACTGGACCTCAGTTTTCTCATTGGAAAACAACATCTACTTCCCTGGGTTGAAAAACTGTGATAAAATTAATAGAGATGCACTGTTATGAAATAGGTACTTTTATTATTCCCATTTCATAAATGAGAAAACAGAGTCCCCAAGAGATCAAGAGACCTGCCCACAATCATACTGCTGTGATTCAAATTCTGGCAGTCTGACACCAGAGCCCATTCTCTTAATCACTATTATACTGTATGTTCAAGGATTTGAAAATATCCATCTTGGTGTCTGACCTAGCAAGAATAAAACAAAAGCTAAAAAAGAACCAAAACATTACAAAGATTTCTCAAAAGATTTTAAATTAAAACAAAACTTTAAAAGATGACTCTAATATAATATTAAGTGAACCCAAAGCATGGCTTCTAAAAGATAATCATTTTAAAAGAAAGTCTCTATAAATACCACATACCATTATTCTCCATGGGAAAAGAGCAATCAATAACCAATTAAGCTGCAAAGCAAATAAACTTATCTTTCACAGACTGTTTGAACATCAGAAAGACTGATCCAGCAAGGATCCCAAGACATCCAAGGGAGACTGAGAGCCAGGTAGCTGAGTGACATCTATGAATACTCAGCAGTAGGAACTACAGCATGAGTCAGACCAGATGTGGGAGGAGTCTAGAGAAGCACCAGAACAACCATGGATAACAATGGAGATTGTATTTAATCCAACTCAATACATTCACTGAACAAAAGTCTAGATTTACATCTAGTTATGTGTTGGAATCAATAAAGGTGATTAATTGCTCTGAAAAAGCAATTAACTTCTATCAGTTAACTCAGATCTGTTACTAAAGTTAAAAACCACCACAGGATTAGAGATTATTAAAGTTCTAACTCGAAAACCCCCATAATTCTTTAAAGTATTCTTCAGTTTATAGAACTAAGTTAAGAAGGATAAATACAGATAACCACAGTTCATTCTTTGTCCTCAGTTTCTATAAATATTCTAAATAAAATGTGGATCTACAGAAAAAAATTACAGAAATGAATATGATCATGACCCTGTAGGAACTCAATCCAGCCGTGGAGATAGATATACATGATAGATCTTTTCAATATACTGTAGTACACACAATGAGTACTTAATTAAATTATAAGATTAAGACATAGTATACTGAAAAAAGGAGATAGGTGGTTCTCTGTAGTTTTCTGGAGAGGTATGTTTATTGTTTTAACCATCACTATAATCAAAACCTAAAATATCAAATATTATCACAAGAGTTAGGATAAAAATAGGTCATCCACTGTCTGCCCCATGCCACCTTGCCATCAAGTTCATCTCTTTTACCTGAGGTATTCAAAAACTTACATTATCCTTTTACCTTCAAAACTTATCCTATACTTGATCCCTTCTATGATTTCCACAGTTCCAAGTCACCTTCATCTTACTTGCTTGTTAAATTCACTAACCAGACTCCCAATTTCCTCTTTTAATCCCTTTCATTTGTCCAAAAAACAATGAAAAGGGTCTTCAAAAAATGAAAATCAGATCATACCATGCCATTGTTTAAAATCCTCCCCTGGCTTTAATGAACAGGGAATAAATCCAAAATTCCTTTCTACAATCTACAAAGTCTATACACTTTGGTTCCTGCCTTGATCTCTGTCTTCATTTCCCACACTCTTCCTTCTCAGTCACTATGTCCAGTCACTCTACCTCTCCTGCTTATTTCTAGATCTGTCAAGCTCATGTAGAACTCAGGGTCTTTACACTTGGTATTTCCTCTAAACCATAACAATCTTCCCAAATATTCTGTCACAACTGGTTCCTTCTCATTATTCAGGTTACTGTTCAAAATGTCACCTCTTGCAGAGGCTTCCTTTCCCCACCACCCTATTTTAATATATCACACCTCATTTCCATGCTACAATCCCAGTTACACTGCACTTGATCACCCTAGCTTATTTTCTTCACAGTAGCTGTCACCATATGAAATATTATTTTTGTTGCTTATGTGATTATGTTCCATAAAATTAGGAGCTTTGTCTAACCTACTGCTTGATCTTTAGTTCCTAGTTCTGTGGCAGCACATACCAGAAGTTCAAGGAATATTTGCTGAATTGGTTACCAAATGTGCTGAGGACCTGAATTACTTTGGAAGTATTTTTTAACAGAAAATTTCACAATTAAAAGTTTCAAACAAGAGAGATCTAACAGGCCTGGGGTTGTGGCTCAGTGGTAATGTGCTCACCTAGCATGCTTGAGGCCCTGGATTTGATCCTCAGCACCACATAAAAATAAAGGTATTGTGTCCACCTACATCTAAAAAATTAAAAAAAAAAAAAAAAAAAGAGATCCAAGAGTGATCTAAAAAACTACCACATACAATCTGTCTTAAAACTTACCAATTATAAGCCAATTTTATTTCATTTATTCTCTTAGCCATTTCACCTTCCATTAGATTCTTTTGAAGCAAATCTCAGATAATATTTCATGTATAAGTATTCAGGTTATTTCTCAAAAATACTCTTATGTGTAATTTTAATAGGGAATTGTAAAAATTTTTTAAAACTCTTAGCCCCATTTCCATCTGGAACCTAGTATTATCAGAATCTCAAAGGTGAGGACTAAGTATATGTAATTTGAAGTTTTCTTCAGATGTTTTAAGTTATTCAGGCTGTTAACACATCCAATAACTGGTATTTGGGAATGGTTCTAGGAGACTCAAAATCATCAGTTATGTAGACACCATATTATGGAAACATATCAATGAAAATACCATTTAGAAAAGTTTTAAGTTAGAAGAACAAAAGAACGTAAGTTTTTTTGAGGGGTACTGGGGATTGAACCCAGTGGCCACTTAACCCCGAGCTACATCCCCAGCCCTTTTTTATTTTGAAAAAAAGAACTTAATAAGAAAAGAATTGAACAGAATGGTGATTTCAAAATTGCTAAGAGTATATTTTAAATATTTGCGCCATACCAAAAAAATGGTAACCATGTGACATGGTGGATATGTTGAACAGCTTGATTTGATCATTCTAGACTGTGAACATCTAAATGTACCCCATAAAAGTAAAGAATTGTCGATTTAAAAATAAAATGTTAAAAAAAAAATTTGAAAAGACAAAAGACACAAATAGGATGAAATACTGAATAAAGGACACCTTACTTGGATTCATTAATTGGATGATTAAATTCTTCCACAGCAATGTTGCTCTCCTCAAAACTGGGAATATCAACTGCTCTTAATGAAGATGCACTACCTGGAGGACTTGTGACTTCATTAATGTCAACAGAAAAATTCATGTCCTCACTGGAAATCTTGGTGTCATCTTGCTTCAGTTGAGAATCTTGGTCATCGCCTGGTGCATTCCAAAACAAGCTAGCACCTGGAGGTAAAATGATTTAACACTGAAATAAAAAGTCAACTACAAAAATAATGAAAATAAAAGCTTAAGACTAGCTATATTATCTTAACACAATTACCTACAACTGTTTTCAGATTATATTTCTTCAGAAATGCCACAAAAAGGTAGTTGAAAAGTGGAAAGAAGAAATCTGGAGCAAAAGGAAAGGGGACATCGTGGGTCCTGCCTCTTCAAGAGGAATGAGTCTGCTTTGCATATTAAAGTTCTGAATGTTAATTGTAGGGTATATTTGTGTGTTGAAAACTGCTGTTCTAAATAGCAGGAGAAAATAGATAAAATACAAAACCCTAGGTTCTCTGGTTTTCATCCTTAAATAGAATATTTAAAAAACTGTATTAGAGAGGCATCAGATATATATGATATCAGGCAGTATTTAAAAATCAAATGCTCCCCAATACTTATGGACAAATGGCATATATTTTCAGAGCTTTTTACATATTTGCTTATACTTTTTAATTATTATTGTTGTTATTTTTTTTTTTTTTTTTTGCAGTACTGGGGATTGAATACAGGGGTGCTCTACTGCTGAGCTACATTTCCAGCCCTTTTTATTCTGAAACAGAGTCTTACCTAGTTGCCCAGGCAGGCCTCAATCTTCCTGTCTCAGCCTCCCAAATCACTGGGATTATATGCATGCATTACCATGACTCACTTACTTTTAGTTAGTATCATCATTTCTGTAAAGTTGTACATTTGCTGTGCTACTTATAGTTCTAGTTATAGCTTTTCAAACACTCATAAGAATAAACACATTTACTGGATAGAACAGGAGGCTATCCTGCTAAGTGAAATAAGCCAATCCCCCCAAAACGGAATGTTCTCCCTGATATGTGGATGTTGACTAACAATAGGAGTGGGGGCGGGGGGGTAGTGTGTGTGAAGGTTCACGGAATTGGACAGAAAGGACTGGGGGAAGGGAGGGAGAATGGGAATGGGAAAGACAGTAGAATGAATTGGACATAACTTGCCTATGTTCATATGTAAGTACATGACTAGTGTAACTCCACATCATGTACATCCACAAGAATGGGAAGCTACATACATAGCTCCAAGTATGTATTATATATCAAAATACATTCTACTGTCATGTATAACTAAACAGAACAGGTGCTGGGGTTGTGGCTCAGTGGTATAGCACTTGCTTAGCATGTGTGAGGCACTGGGTTCGATCCTCAGCACCACATAAAAATAGATAAATAAAGGTATTGTATTCATCTGCAACTAAAAATATTTTAAAAATAGAATAAAAATTTAAAAATAAATTTTAAAACTTAAAAAAAAAGAATATATTTACAAAATATATTCATCATCCCAAATCCTCTTTTGCATCATCAGTGATCAGCATTCTAGAATTTGGGAGTCACTGCTACATATAATGGTTTAAAAAATATGGTTATACCGAAAAAGTAAACCCAAGTTGAAATGGTTTCTATTTGGGTGATTTTATGAATATAAAAGTCTTCCATTGTTTTTTAAAAATATTTTTTAGATTTTGATAGAACTTTATTTATTCATTTACTTGTATTTGGTACTGAGAATTGAAACCAGTGCCTCACATGTTAGGCAAGTGCTCTACCACTGAGCCATAACCCCAACACCCCATTATTTTTTTAAAGATAATTTTGAAAAAGCTAAAAAGTTCCTGTCTACTCTTTCTGACTACATTATCAATACATACCTTTAGGGAATTAAGTACATGTAGAATAAAAGTACTTTGAAAAGTCATTTGGTTAAAAAGACTATTAATTCATTTTATGCATATAAATAATAACTGAATATGAATCTATGATGTTTTAGTATATTTGAATTCATATATCATGTCTGAAAACGTCTCAATTTCAGAATATCAGTTTGAATATGTGAATGACTTCATTCAATTGTCATTTATTTATTCAGCAGACATTGTTTCAGCGTTTGACTAAGAGAAACAATGGTGAATGAGCCAGTGGTCCAGATCACCAAAACTAACAGTCTAGTGATAGATATAGATGTTAAGCAACTGTAACACACTAAACACAAAATTTTACAAGAGAACATAGAAGACTGTACTTTGGTATATTTATTAGTTCATAATACCCACACGCTTCTTTTCTATCACACCTATACACACATTTTCCCTGAGAACTCTTGCCTTTGCAACCCACAAAGGTGGGACTCCAGCAGCTAAATTCCTATTGTGTCTCTCAACCCCCTTACCTCTGAACCAGGGATTAAAACCTAATGCAAACTAGTCCACTAAGGTTTTCTTCAATTTGAAACTGTGACTGAGGGATAGTTAGATGGTTTGCACATATGCTAGAACTGTGTAACATGAACTTAGTGGAAGCCAGACTGCAGAGAGAATTGAGTCAAACAGGCATTAGGATAGTCCTACTGGTATTCTAGTTTCTAGCTGTACTCTTTTCCTGAGGTTCAGCTCAATTCTTGGCATTGGCTTCCATGAAACATCCCCATATCCTTGCAGAAAACTCCCCTTCTTTGAATTTGATGTAAAAATACATCAAATGGCTCTTGCTTCCCTCCCTCTTTGCTCCCTTCTACATAATAAACGTTCTGAAAAATATAGGAGTTTGTCTTCCTATTTTATTCTCTCTTAAATTTTTATTCTCCAGTCTCAAATCTTCATCTGTTACTTCTGCAAGTCTGTTATCAACCCACCTGGACACCTATTCTTCTGACCTTTGGGTATCTCTATTTCCAAGAGTAGCTCAAGCTTGCATTTAGACTGATTTCATGCTCTTCCCTCTGCCTTCTCTAACTTGACTCTTTATATTTGATGTTACCATTCATACTTAAAAATCTTAGAGTAATTTTTATTTTTATTAAACTTTATTTTGGAATTAATTCCAAATTTATAGTAAAAAACAGAACTCCCATATGCCCCTCACCCAATTTCCCTGATGATAACATCTTACGTACATTTGTCAAAATCAAGAAACCAACGTTGGTACATTACTATTAATTAAATTCCAGACTTCCTGTCTCTAAATAAAATACAGAGGGCTGGGGTTGAGTGCTCTGCGTTCAATCCCTGGTACCAAAACAAACAAACAAACAAACAAACAAACAAAACAAAAAGAACTGGATCCAACCTAGAACAGCAGTAAAACCAAACAATGTATCAAGTTATGCAGTTTCATTTTTCTTTCATAAGGAGTAAGATAACAGACTGAAGTTATATTTTCATCACATTGGTTTTGTTCTATTGTGTCATGCATCAATTTCAGTATAAAAATCCAAAAGGCAGATATGAAAAGCATTTCTTAAAATTTCTTACAAGTAAAAACAAAATGAAATTACCTGTGCTCACAGCAATGCTTACACTTTTTTTCATGTGCGAGCCAGGAGAAGACTGTGCTTCCATGGAAACCAGCTCCACTTGTTTTGTAGCTTGCACAGCATCTTCAACAATAGTTGTCTGAGAGGAACCAGGCTTCAGAGACTGTGCTTCCAGCAAACGCTGAATCTGTATTAATTAAAGACATACTTTAAATTGACAGTGAAGTTATCAACAACATTGGCAGCAGAGTTTAATAAGGAATTACAAAGTGTCCCAGTTGTAAAGGGCTGACTTTTAACTATATTTTCTCACATTCCAATTAGAACATACCATGAAATTCTGTGTAGAGTCATTATTATTAGTTATTAAGAATACTTTAAGTAAAAATTTAGAAGTGAAACATAAAAGTGTTTAGATAGTCATTCGTAAACTGACACTCATACAGAAAAGTCTGAATGGCTAATACTTCAACATTTATTCCTACTTCACTAATAAATCAAGGAAGAATGGTATGCTCTGAAGCCATGTACCAAATACTGAATGAACATTTGGGGTTGGGATTGTGCTTGCCTAGAACATGTGAGGCCTTGGGTTTGATCCTCACATAAATAAATAATTGTGTCCATCCACAACAAAAAAAATATTGAATATTTTACGTAAGATTTTCTTAATAAAAGTTAATCAGAATTGCCCGTGTTTGGCCCTGCTGAAATTGGAAACAGTAATAAATAATAACTAACACTTCTTTGAATGTTTCCTGTCTGCAAGACACTATACTACAAATTTTTATGTATGATTTTTACCAAAACCCCATAAAGAGTATACTATTATAAAACACATTTTACAGCTAAGAAAACATAAGGCATTGAAAATTTAAGTTTCTTGTCCAGATCATATAACTAACAAGTAGCAAAGCTGAGGCTTAAACACCAATAGTATCTCCTCCTTCTCCTTTAAAAATAGAGATATAATGCACATACCACAGAACTCACCAATTTAAAAAATTCATTAGTTTTTAGAATACTCACAAAGTTTGGACCATCACCTCTACCTAATTTCAGAACATTTTCATCAAACCCCAAAAGACTCCATACCATTAAGTCATCACCACCAACCCCTGGCAACCACTAAAATACTTTCTATCTTTCTGGATTTGCCTCTTCGAGTCATTTTGTATAAACAGAACTATATAATGTATAGCTTTATGTCTGGCTTCTTTCATTTAGCATAAAGTTTTCAAGGTTCTTCAACCATGTTATGCCATTTATCAAGTTGTAATTGTTGAATATTTCATTTTATGAATATATGTCACATATATGGATAAATATATCCATCCATTAGCTGATGGACAATTGGAGTATTTAGTTTAAGCTATCATTAATAATATTGCTCTGAACATTTATATACAGGTTTTTGTGTAGAAATATTTTTTCATTTCTCTTGGGTATACCGGAAGAGCCTCCCTTTATTTTCTGGAGGTACTGGAGATCAAACCCAGGGCCTCATAGGTGCTAGGCAAACACCTTTCAACAGAGTTATATCCCCAGCCCAAGTCTCCCTTTTTAAATACTGTGATTTTCTATTTTCTATAAATAATACCATTGTGTTTAACTAATCTCATTAATTTTAGTGGATTAACATTATTAGTATAAATATTATTAATAAATTATTAAGGTCAGTAGAAATATAAACTGAGTTAATATATAAAATAGCATTCGTATTTATAGTGGTGTTGAGCATGGGCTCTGGAGTCATGAAGACATACGTTTAAATTATACTCTGTTACCTTTGGGATATTATGAGCTTTAATACCACCTAAAAATAAGGATGTTGTATTAAAAGAGCTAAATATTTTAACTTGTTGAATGCTTACCACAGCCAGGTCCTACACTAAGCACTTTATAATAAATACATTTAACTTTCAAATCTACAGATAATACTTATCATTTCTCCTACTTTATAAGGAGAAAAGTGAGATTTAGAAAGAACATAAAGGAAACACTCAATAAGAGACTTTTTGTACACATTCAGGGCCTAAAAATAATCATTAAGTATGCTTTAAAAATGTGCTTTCTCAGCAGGTACAGTAATGTATACCTATAATCTCAGCTATTTGGGGGGGCTGAGGTAGGAGCATCACAAGTTCCGCCCTATCCTGGGCAACTTAGCGAGGGACCCTGTCTCAAAATAAAATTTTATGCGGGGCACAGTGGCACACACCTGTAATCCCAGTGGCTCAGGAGGCTGAGGCAAGGGGATCATGAGTTCAAAGCCAGCTTCAGCACCAAGCAACTCAGTGAGATTTTTGTTTCTAAAATAGGGCTGGGGATATGGCTTAGTGGTCAAGTGCCCCTGAGTTCAATCCTTGGTACCCACCCCCCAAATAAATAAATAAATAAATAAATAAATAAATAAATAAAATTTTACAAAAGGGCAAGGAATGCAGCTCAGCTGTAGAGCACTTGCCTAGCATGCATGAGGCTCTTCTCTATTACTTCTATTAATAGCTTTTAATATTTTAGTACATTAATCACTGGAGTTCTAAAATGCATTTTAACATCTAAAAGAGCTAGTATACTTTTCTTTTTTTAGAAGTTTCAAGGATATTTGGGAGAAGGAATTTGGTGTTTTACAACTACCCAGTTTCTCAAGTTCTATCTTCTGCATTAAAGAAAAATAAAAGGCATTTAGACTGGACTATTAAAATACTGTCATCCCTTCATATCCATTAGATTGTTTCCAAAATCTTCCATAGAAACCAAATCCATAGATGTTGTTTTTTATATAAAGGTGTGGTATTTGCATATAACCCACATAATTTAAACCATCTCTAGATTACATTTAATACCTAATACAATAGGAATGTATGTAAATAGATGTCGTATTATATGGGTTATAGAATAATGTCAAGAAAAAAGTCTGCACAAGTTAAGTATAGAAGTAATTTTTTTTTCTTTTTAAATATTTCTGATCTGTGGTGAATTCATGGATACGGAGGGCTGACTATAAATAGAGCTATAGTAATTAAATCTAATGGTATTGGTTCTGGAATAGGCAGATAAATGGAACACAATACAGTTCAGAAATAGATGGAAACATGATAGTTTCATTATACATTAAAAATACATTTCTAAACCATTAACAAAAAGATACACCTGGGCACAGAGGTGCATGCCTGTAATTCTAGGAACTAAGAGGTTATGGCAGAAGGATTACCAAGTTTCAAGGCAGTATGGGTAACTTAGGTAGCCCCTGTCTCCAAGTAAAATTTTTTAAAAGATGGTAGAGTGTCCTTGGGTTCAATCCCCAGTACTACACCCACATACACATACACACACCCCCACAGACACATACACAAAAGATATATTATTCAAATATGTGGGCCTACTCATCTGATTAAAAAGAAAATAAAAATCTTACCTCCCACATCCAAACAAAATAAAAGCAACTAGCATAATCCCAGAGGAAAAGGATAGAGTAAATTTTTTATAATCTTAAAGGGAAGAAGACTGTTCTAAATATAATATACAACTCAGAAAGATAACGAGTAATATTTAACTATAGCTAAACTAAATTATTTTGTATGAAACAAATGGCCAAAATACAAAATACTTAAGACAAACTGTAAAAAATTCCATATGTATGATAAAGAACACATTTTCTTAATATACAAGCTCTTATAAATTAGTTAGAAAAGGACTCAGTAGAAAATGCTTAAATAACAGATTTTTTATCAAAGGAATACAAATGGTCATAATAATTTATGTTACTTATAATAATAAAGTACAAATTAAAAGTTTCTATTTATAACCCTGATAATTTTAGAGTTGATATGGCTAACACTGCAGATACAGGGTGTTAAACTGGTATAACTTGGGCTGAGAGTATAACTCAGAGGTAGAGTGCTTACCTATCATGTGAGGCCCTGGGTTCAATTCCCAATATCACAAGAATAAATACATAAATAAAATAAAGAGGTTTAAAATTCTTTTTATTAAAGACAAGGGAAGAGACTCCTTCCCACCCCTTGTCTAGAGGAAAAAAAAAGAAAAAGAAAAGAAGAAAGAAAGCACTGACAGCCACTTTCATTCAAATAACAAAAGGCATATTAAGGAACAAGTACTATTGAAGGTGCTAAGAAGTGATGAATATAAGCTGCCTCCTTAGAGCTATTTTATATCTCAAATAGACCAAAAACCAAAAAACCACCAACATGTAATTAAGGCATGAATGATATAAAGGAACTAGCCATTATAAGAACCAGAGGAGGCATTTCAGGCAAAGGGAAATGCAAGTTTAAGAATTAAGTATAAGGGCTGGTGTTGTGGCTCAGTGGTGGAGTGCTTGTCTGGCACTTTTGAGGCACTGGGTTGGATCCTCAGCACCACATAAAAATAAATAAATAAAATAAAGGTATTGTGTCCATCTACAACTAAAAAAAAAAAAAATTAAGTATAAGCATGTTCTGGCATGTTTGAAGAACAAAAAGCAAAAGCCTACCACTGTGGCTGAAGTGTAGCGAACACAGAAGAGGTGTTAAGAGATGATTTGGAAGAGGGAGACAGAAGCAGAATCACAAATCTCTGTGGGAGTCAAAGTATTTGGAAGTTTTTTCTAGTTGTAATGGAAAACCATGCGAAGATTTTAAGGAAGGATGCCATGATCTGATCTGTTCTTTAAAAAAATTGGGGCTTTTCCAAGCACAGGAAATATGGAACAGTACTGGGCATGATTAGAGGATAGTTTGAATTAGTGTATAGTGGGAAAGACAGTAAAGAATAGTTAAGTTTAGGATATATCTACAAAGTAGAGCCTAAGTTTTGTTTCTATTTCTTGTAGTGCTGGGGATTGAACCCAGGGCCTCGTGCATGCTAGGCAAGTGCTCTACCAAAGCTATATCCCCAGCCCCAAGAACCAAAGTGTTTTTCGTTTTTTTTTTATTTGGTTGGAGTGCCTAGATGACAGATGAAATCATTAACTGAGACAATAATGATAATAAAAATAATAGTAACAGTTAACATTTATTGAGCATTAACTATATACCAGCATGATTCTAAGCCCTTATTTACTAACTCATTCAATCCTTAGAACTCCATACAACTCATGTATATCCCTATTTTGTATATGAGAAAATTGAGTTCAGGGCTGGGGATGTGGCTCAGCAGTAGAACTTTTGCTTAACACTCACACAAGCCCCTAAATTCAATCCCAACCACCACAAAAAAACCCCAAAAGCAACAAGATTAAAAAGACAAAAACTGAATTCACAGAATTAAGATGATTTGTACAAAGTATATAATGTGACTTCACAATTTTACTTCTAAGAATCTGTAGTAAACAGATACTGGCACATATGCAGTTGGTGCAAATACAAGGATGCTCACTGCTTCATTGTTTGCAGTAACAGATACTTCAAACTGTTGACATAATCAGTAGAACAATTAGAAAAATCTGTGTACATCAGCAGAGCAAATTCCTATATAGAGTAAGAGAGTTCTATATGTACTAACAAGGAAAATGTCTACAGTATTAAAAAAAAAAAGGTACCTACAAAAAACTAAAAAAGAAAAAAGAATTTCACTATGAGAATACTGTTTTTAGCCATGCATTTCCTGTATTGTATTTTGTATAATGATTCAGATAATCTAGATCAGAGTCACAGTCTGTATTTTAATATTTTACATATATTTTAAGTATACAAACCCCAAGTATACTAAGTATACTAAGATTTCTACACAGTTTAAAGAATCCTTTTAGTCTCTACTACTCTTTTTTTTTTTTGACAAGATAGTAAAGAATTCTTTTCATTGCAGAAATATTTAACTAAATTAAAATTTTTGCTAAATATTTATAACAATTTGTTAAAAATAAATTTATATTTTATAATTTCAAATAATTTACCTCGGTTTTAAAAACAGCAAAGCTGGGGCTGGGATTGTAGCTCAGTAGTAGAGCATTCACTTAGCATGTGTGAGGCATTGGGTTTGATCCTAAGCACTACATAAAAATAAATAAATTTTAAAAATAAAGGTATTGTGTTCATCTACAGCTAAAAATATTTAAAAAACAAAAACAAAAAATCAACAAAGCTGGCCACTGTGGTGGCACACACCTGTAATCTCAGAGATTCAGGAGACTGAGACAGGAGGATTTCAAGTTCAAAGCCATTCTCAACAACTTAGCAAGACCCTGTCTCAAACTAAAAAAAATTAAAAAGGGTTGGGGATGTAGCTTAGTAATAGAGCACCCCTGGGTTCAATCCCCAGTACCAAAAAAAAAAAAAAAAAGAAAAGAAACAGCAAAGCTGTTATCTGTTCTCTGTTCCTATTCAAAGCATTTTTAAGCAGAACTTCAAAGTGTCATTTTTTTTTTTTGTCAAACCACAAAAGAGATACCTCCAATTTTATAAAGCACATGTATTTATGTGCACTATGTATACATATATTTGTGTAGCTATGTGGAAAAAACATGAAAATGAGGAACAATTGGTTTGGGGTGGGTATGTGCCTAAACTATGCATAGCAACAAAGCTTAAGGGCTGGAGATGTGGCATGTGCAAGGCCCTGGGCTTGAATCCTGGCACCACAAAAAAAAAAAAATAAATAAATAAAAGAACTCTGCAATAAAATCCCTTAAGAAAGAGAACATTTCAGAACAAATTAAGTGGAACAAGTCCAGTTTTAGTCTATTCTCTTAAGGCACTGGCTAAAAGTTGGTATACATAATAAATGGTTGAAAAGTAAAGATGTATCAGACTTTAGGTATATATAAATGTTTAGTGAATTATACAGTCTTTTCATTAGGAGCAAAAAAGGAAAGAAAAATGGAATAGTCTTGTAGGTGAGGATATCACAAGATGGAGTAAAAGAAGGCGTGCTTTCTATTCTGGTTCTACCACTAACTAGCAATATAGTACTGAGTTAAATTATTCTCTTTCTCACTTACCTGTAAAATGAGAGGTACTAGAATTCAATTTCTAAGGTTTCTTTTAATTCTGACATTCTACAACTCTATTCCATAAAATGTAATTACTGAAGAGTAAGAAACCAGTTTTCAAGAAACCGTATCAACACAAAGAATTTAACAAGACTAAGAAATCTTCACACAAACCTGTGCTTGAAGTAATCTCAGCTGTCTGTCTTGCTCTGTGATGAACCGATAAGCATCCGGAGACAGTCCCATCATTCCATTATCTGACTCAGTCTTGGTTGTGTGCATACACACTGCACAAGGATGTGGGTTATGTGAGTCTATATGTGAAGGTCCTGCCACAGGCGATGGTTCTGCACTGTTGTGAGGAGACCCACCCAGGCCTCCCTGAGGTCTCAAGGCTATAGGGCTACTTGAATAGAATGCTTTATGATATAGAGCTGGACATCCACTCGGGTTAAACAATGAATGCCTCTGAAGTGCTTCAGACTGGAGGTCTTGAATGGGTTCTCCTGAATTTATTCCTTGCCAAGAATTTATTGGACTGTATTGAATATGGCCATGATGCTGATAACAGCTGCAGACATTTGTGGAACAGTAAGATGGTGGTATCTGAACTTCTATTGGTCTTCCTGAATTATGAGGTGAAAAAACAAAATTGTGTGGATGGGACTGTGGAGCAAAAGAAGACTGCCTTGAATTGAACGTGGGGGGTCTTAGAGGATACTCTTCTTTCTGTACATTTCCAGCCGAAACTGCTTGAAGCTTCTCAGTTGTATTAGGAGATGGCACATTAAGAGAAGCTGGCTTAACATCCTTGTTCCTGAAATGAGGGTTCCCTTTCTTACAGGTAGATTGCTGTCTTACTTTGCAGTGCCTCAAAGGAACAGTGCCCGGGTTAAATTGACTAGATATCCTTTTTAAGGAAGGCTCTCCAGCTTCAGCTTCTGGACTCTGTTTCTCATCATAAAGCTCAGGTTTCATTGCCTTCAAGTGTTCACAGTGCTTAATCAACAAAGGATTTTCAGTGTTCACCATTTCCAATGGACTCAACAGATTATTTGATTCTATGAAATTGCCATCTAACACAAGTGAAAGTTCAGGAACCGATGGCTGGATCTTGGAAATCTACAAATGGGAAAGAAGAAATTCTTAGGAAAAGATATATGCTTTACTTTCCTTAGATTAGTATTTCTCTAATAATTGCCATTTATATATTATTCATAATTTATACAATCAATATTTTCTGGGTATCTACTATGTTAGGCAGCATGGATATAATTGTAAACAAAATAAACAAGGTCTTTGTTCTGAAAGAATATAGCTAAGCATCTCCCAGACTTACTTAATACTGAAACTTCTTTTATTGGAACAGTAATTAACGTTGCTTAGATCATAGAACTAACATGAGAAATTTTTATACACTAATTTTACATCTTCACTCTGCAAAGAAGTTATTGCAGGCAGAATGTTTCAACAGTCCGAGTAGCAAATGTTTATGTATATCAAATAACAAGGGATTTCCTAATAAATATTTCAAAATATTTTTCCACTAAACAACATTACTCTGTTATTCCTTCTACTGATGTCAGCTAAAAAGGCTGGAAAAAGAGCAGAGAAGACTAAACAAAATGCTCCTTGTGGGGAATCTGGTTATACCTTGATATTAATTTAAAAAATCTTTCCCACTTATTTCTCTTCTAATATAAGTAACAAAAATTAAAAAGGGCTGGGGGATGTAACTCTGTGGCAGAGCACCCCTGGGTTCAATCCCAATATCAATAGAAAAAATAATAAATAAAATAAGTAACAAATCCATGTAAGTTATACAATTCTAAAAGAACCCACTGGTTGGCAGCACAAAAAAATTATGATGGGATTAATAATAATTAACTTCTGAATGCAAGTAAAATGTTTTCTCAGAATACAGTAAAAACCATGAAAAAAAAGAAAAAGTCCAGTTTGGTGATACTATAGAATGCTACGTCTATGTGGGTGCATTATTTTTATTTATTTATTTATTTATTTTGGAACCAGGGATTGAACTCAGGGACACTCAGCCACTGAGCCACATCCCCAGCCCAATTTTGTATTTTATTTAGAGACAGGGTCTCACTGAATTTCTAGGGCCTCGCTAAGTTGCTGAGGCTGGCTTTGAACTGGCGATCCTCCTGCCTCAGCCTCTCAAGTCGCTTGGATTACAGAAGTGCGCCACCACGCCCGGCTATGTGGGTGCATTATTATTATTTGGTACCAGGGATAGAACCCAGGGGCCCTTAACCACTGAGTGACATCCTGTCCTGTTTTGGGGGGTTTTTTTTGAGACAGAGTTGTGCTAAGTTTCTCAGGGCCTCACTAAATTGCTGAGGTTGGTTTCGAACCTATGATCCTTCTGCCTTAGCCTCCCAAACCACTGGGATTACAGGCATGAGTCACTGCCCCTGGCTGTGTGGTTGTTAAAAGCACCTAATTATGGGCTGGATGTGGTGGCACATGCCTATAATCTTAGGCAGTAGGGAGGCTGAAACAGGAAAATCACAAGTTCAAGGCCAGCCTAGGAAATTTAATAAGACCCTGTCTTAAAAAAACAGACAAACAAAGCCAGGTGCGGTGGCACACGCCTGTAATCCCAGCAGTTTGGGAGGCTGAGGCAGGAGGATCATGAGTTCAAAGCCAGCCTCAGCAACTGAGCGAGGCCCTAAGCAACTCAGAGAGACCCTGTCTCTAAATAAAATACAAAATAGGGCTGGAGATGTGGCTCAGTGATGAAGTGCCCCTGGGTTCAATCCCTAGTACCAAAAAACAAACAAACAAACAAACAAACAACAACAAAAACTCTACCAGATTCTGAAACCAAATCTCCTGAATTACAATCCCAGCTTTACTGTGTGATCTTAGGCAAGTAACTTAACCAATCTATGCCTCAGTTTTCTCTGAGAACAACAATTATATGTAATCATTACATATATATTACTACACATATGTAAAAAATGTGTATGCATTATTATAGGTAATGATAATTATATGCACCTCTGAGGGCTGTGTATGTGTGTGTCTGTCTAAAATCATATGGAGATAGACAGCTAGAATGATACTTAAATAAATTTTAGGTCCTATTTAGTACTTTAACAAGAAGAGGGTTTGGGGTCTCTAATCACAAAGGTGAATTCATTTTAAGACCAGGGATACCTTCTGACTCACTGGATGAGGACTAGGAATTGGCCTTGGAGAAAGATCTTCATCTTCAACACCAGAGTCATGATCATTCACGGGTATTTTTCCAGGAGATAACTTCTGAGAAGAACTAAAGAGTAGAAAAGGAGACAAGAAAATACTTCAACAACCGAGAATACTTTATTCTTATTTAAACTGAATGAAGTCTTTAATAAGTAGTATTTGGATCATTTAATTTAGTATCTAACACTACAGATTTTTTTTTCCAGGTCAATGTTAGTTGATCAGGAAAGTTGGTCTACTCAGATTCTTATTAACTACCCTGTTTACCTGATCATGACAAGTTTATCCCTATGCTATTAATGTCATGATATATCAATAGTGGGCTGGGGTTGTGGCTCAGTGGTAGCGTGCTCAGCTAGCATGCGTGAGGCCCTGGGTTCGATCCTCCGCACCACATAAAAATAAAATAAAGGTATTGTGTCCACTTAAAAATATTTTTAAAAAATCAATAGTCACTGAGCACCTTCTGGTTGATTATGTGGGGAGTCTATAAGTAAGACTTGGTGCTTACTATAAAAAATTAATAATCTGGCGATAGGCATGCACACTGACTGTGTTAAACGCAAACACTATGCTAAAAAGAAAAATCATTAAAGAATTACATTTTCCAGGGCTGGCGATATAGCTCAGTTGGTAGAGTGCTTGCCTTGCAAGCAGAAGGCCCTGGGTTCAATCCCTAGCACCACAAAAAAAAAAAAAAAAGAAAAAAAGAATTACATTTTCCTATGTACAGAGTGGGAAAATACATTGAGTCAGTTATGGTTATTGTATCACAAATGGCACACTGCAGCAAAATACAGGACAACTGAGTGTTAGTAATAAGTTTCAAAAACTGAAATTAGAGTTTAAGGCTAAGGATTTGAAATACTATATGCATCATGTTTTTGTCTAAACTAGATAGGATACTTCAGGGAAAAGTAAAGTCAAAAGGAAGCTAAGAGTAGGCACACACCTATAATCCTAGCAATTTAGGAGGCTGAGGCAGGAGGATCACAAGTTCAAAGCTAGCCTCAGCAACTTAGCAAGGTCCTGAGCAACTTAGTGAGACCTCTTTCAAAATAAAAAAAAAGGACTGAGGATGTGGCTAAGTGGTTAACTGCTCCTGGGTTCAATTCCCAGTACCAAAAAAAAAAAAAGGAAAAAAAAAAGGAAAAAAAAGGAAGATAAGACAGCTTAGAATTAATGAATTAATGAGGCTCTTAAGAAAGGTTCCTGTACATAAAGAACTCAAAAAACTTAACACCAAAAACCAAATAACCCAATCAATAAATGGCCAAAGGAACTGATTGAACACTTCACAGAAGAAATACAGATGGTCAACAAATACATGAAAGAATGTTCATTCAGTTCCTTTGGCCACAGTTCCCTTGGCTTTGGACTCAAATTATAACTCTTCCCTGAGTCTCCAGTCTACCAGTCCACCCTGCAGATTCAGGACTTGCCAAAACTCCATAATTACAGAAGTCAATTCCTTAATATAAGTATCTCATTCTATACACATCTTATTGTTTCTTAATCAGGAGAACCCTGATTAATACAAGGGTGATCCTCTTTATCACAAAAGGTAGGATATAATGACACAAGAAGTCACAAGCCATTATTTAATGTTCTCCAAAAGTATTTGCTTTGAAAAATTTTAAACTATTTTTTAGGTAGAGGAGTTATTTTTATAGTAATTTATCTGATAGAGCCAGGTTTAAAACTATAAGGCAGGGAAGAACAAGCAAAAGACATTAAAAATAGAATATGTGAGTGATATTGGCCAAATTATATTGTTGTATCATGTACTGTATGCATGTACAAATATGTAACGACAAATGCCATCAGTATGTATAAATGAAATGCAAAAAAAAAAAAAAAAAAAAAAAAAGTGGGGAAAGGAACAGAATGCCACTTCCTAAGCAAGATAATTTCTTGACAAATGCCTTTTCTGTTTTCCTATACAATAAATCAACTCAAAGGAAAGTCACCTATTCTACAAAAGATTTAGTTTCATCAAAACTAATTAGTTATTTTAATTAACCAAAACTAATAAATGTAATTTAAAAAGTATATATGGCAATAAAAAGGTATCTTTTACCTCTTAGCAGAAAGATTCTTGGAAATCTTGCTGAAAAACTCTGTTTCTATATCTTGGCTTTCAGCACTCAGTTCAAAATGGATTGGATTTTTGTCAGAAGGTTCAACATTCTGAAATGAAGTAGGTCATACTTTTGAGATGTGACTTAAGTAAAAACACCGGAGAATTCTATTTAGATGAAAAGTAGCTCTGAAACGCTGGGCGAGTTGGTCAGGGAACTTCTGATTTCTGTTACCTAAAACCTTCTTTTGTAAAATGCCCATTTACCAGATTTGCAAATGCAAGTTAAAACTTAATCACCTGTATTATGTAATTTACTCAGTAACCAGGGATTCAATGAATATAAATAACTATAAATGAGGATGACATCTCAAGAAAAATTATAAATGCTGTACGTCTCTAGAATAGAAACAAATTACTAGAGGTCATTTAAGATAATAAAAAATACAATAATAAGAACTGTTATAACCTAAAAATGAACTCAAAGATCAGAATGGAAGTATATGGTTATTTAGAGGTATTCAATTTTTTGTAATAAAATAAAAAATATTTTTTATTTATTATTGACCTGAGACCTGAGATAACCAACAATTTCATTAAAAAGTGATTTTTAATAAAGTGCAGTGGTACACAACTGTAATCCCAGAGATTTGGGAGGCTGAGGCAGGAGAATCACAAGTTTGATACCACCTCAACAACTTAGCAAGGCCCTCTCTCAAAAAAACAAAATAAAATAAAATAAAAGGTGTCTGGGGAACTGGGGATGTAGTTTAGCTCAGTGGTTGAGTATCCAATCATTGGTACAAAAAAAAAAGATCTTTGAGCTGGGCGTAGTGGTGCATGGCTGTAGTCCCAGCAGCAAGACCTTTGTTTCAATTAATTAATCAATCAACCAACCAATCAATAAAACTTTAAAAATAATTGCCAGGCACGGTGGCGCATGCCTGTAATCCCAGCACTTGGGAGGCTGAGGCAGGAGGATCGAGAGTTCAAAGCCAGCCTCAGCAACTTAGCGAGGCCCTAAGCAACTCAGTGAGACCCTGTCTCTAAATAAAATACAAAATAGGGCTGGGATGTGGCTCAGTGGTTGAGTGCCCCTGGGTTCAATTCCCAGTACCAAAAAAAAAAAAAAAAAAGAAAGAAAAAGAAAAAGAAAAAAAAGCTTTTAAATTTGGTACTAGAGATTGAACCCAAGGACACATTACCACTGAACTACATCCCCAGTCCTTTTTATTTTTTCACTTTGACACAGGGTCTCACTAAATGTTTTAGAGCCTGGCAAGTTATTGAGGCTGACTTTGAATTTGCAATCCTCTTACCTCAGCCTCCCAAGTCACTGGGATTATAGGCATGTGCCACCATACTGGCTAAATTTAATTTTATGTGATGATACCTATACTTTGAAAAAATCTACTTTTTCTTCGATCATCATTTAATGAATTTCTATGTATTTTAATAGATATAATTTATTTCCATTTCTTGGATTATATTATATAAACGTTGACTTTTAAGTGTGAAAAAATTCATACATTAGTTATACTCATTTTTAAAATATCATTCAAGACAAGGAAAACACTAAAATCACAAAATTAATTCTCACCAGTACAAAATGATACAACACATAAAAACTATTGATACATTCCTCAAAAATTTTAGAAAAACCCAGGCAAGTTATTCTGTGAATTATCTTTTATCTTCTATTATAATTTGGTTCTAGACATACAGTCTAAGATTTACTGAACAAAAATTAACCATTAATGAAAAGTTAATATTTAATGATTGATGGTAAATAAATGGAGCTTAACAGTTGGAATTATTTTTTTAAAGGGTAAAGGCCATTGGGTTTAAACTGCCAAAATCCAACTGGAAACAGTGAAAAATGTAGTAGGTAACCAAATCACTTACATTGAAAAGATGTAATGTTTCCTTGCTGGTTAATAACTGAAACTGAAGCTCAGGTATTCTATCATCACAAGGGAGGCATTGATAAAATTCAGGTTCCTTATGTGTCAAAGAATACAGAACTATGATGAAATTTCCAGATTCTGAAAAAACCCTGGACAAAAAAAAAAAAATACCATTTACTTAAAATTTAATATGATCATACTCAAAGAACTCTGGGGGTAAGTCTCCTAATCTAGTTATTAGTTTGAGTAAAGAGTCCAATTTCTGAAAGAAAATTACACTCATTTTAATATTATTAAAAAACTTTTTTTCTTTGTAGCTGTAGACGGACAGCATGCCTTTATTTTATTTATTTTTGTAAGCGGTGCTAAGGATCAAACCCAGTGCCTCACACATGCCAGGAAGGCCCAACCCCAATATTATCAATTTTTAATGTTAAGATATATTTGATTATGAAATACCTATTCCTTATAAAAACATAAAAAAAATGAATGTATAAAATGAAAAGTGAAAACTACTCGAAGGCCTTCTCTGGTTCAGTGTGCAAACTTTCAGAACTCAGTTTAATGCGTAAATATCGTTTTTTTTGCAGTGTGGGGTTTGAACCCAGGGCCTTGTGCTTGTGAAGTAATTAAGCACTGTACCAACTGAGCTATATCCCCAGCCAATATGCATAAACATGTTGAATTTGGGTGCAGAAGTGAACACCTGTAGTGCCCGCTACTCGGGGGGCTGAGGTAGGAGGATCACTTGAGCTTAGGAGTTAGAGACATGCTGGAGCAACATAGTAATATTCTATCTCAAAAATATTCACCCTGAATTTTATCTTAGGCATTCACCTAAGTCTGTACATACCAAGATGAAATGACCTCTAAGATATAATACAGAGAAAAAAAGCAACATACAGAAAAGGAAGAATGGTCTGCTCTCAATTGTAATTTTTTTTTTTTTTTTTTTTGCGGTGCTGGGGATCGAACCCAGGGACTTGTGCTTGTGGGGCAAGCACTCTACCAACTGAGCTATATCCCCAGCCCATGATTTAATTTTTATAGACTGAGGGAAAGTGACACTTGTCTATATATTAAATATTTCAGGAAGGAAGCACAAGATGTCATTTAACAATGATTGCCTCTGAAAAGGAGGTCTAGGAGAGATTTCCTTTTATTGTGTATCTTTATATATGTCTAATTCATTGCCAGGTACTTGTATTGCCTTTTCAATTAAAAGTTATTTTTAAAAAATGTCTATTACATCCAAGCATGATGGCACAAACAGGATTTATAAGGCTGAGGAAGGAGGATCTCAGGTTCAAGGGCAGCCTCTAGAACTTAGCAAGGCCCTAACCAACTTAGCAAGATTCTGTCTCAAAATATAAAAAAGGAATGGGGATTTAGCTCAGTGATAATAGAACCCTGGGTTCAATACCCAGTACCAAGAAAACAAAAGTCTATTAACAGACAGCAAAAAACCTTCTCATTTAATAGACACTAAGAAGCAAAAAGTGGCATCATGTACAAAATAAATTAAACAGGACTTGATTTAGATATAAAGTTTCTCTGTTAATTCCAATGCTTATGCTTTAATTCCAGGAAGAAAATTAAACATCTCAAATGTTTCTTAGTGTCCTAGTAGTAGCATAGTGTAACTTAATAAAACACATGCAAGGGAACAAATCCAAATTCATTTTCAGTCATTAAACTAAAAGTCAATGTCTTTATTTGTAAAATAAGATGCTATAATAGATGATCTCTAGGTGTTTGCTCACCCTAAAAATGTTATCTTCTGTGGTTAGGCAAGTGAATTTCTCAACATTTCCAGGTATAATGCCACCTCATCATTTCTACTTAGCTTTACATTGCCATTTAATATAAGGTATATTTTCCTTATTTAGAAGCATTATAAATCGTTAAAGTATTACATGAGTATTAAATGAGACCAATAAAATATAACCAAAGGTAAGATAAAAGTAAAATACTACAGAATAAATTATCACTTGCCTTTCTTGAATAGAAGAACTGAACATGTATCGCAAGCAGCAAGCCCAAACCTGAGGACTATAGATATGTATAATTCCAGCCAGCCAACTGAAAAAAAAAAAAAAAATTTAAACTATAGTCATTTACAACTTAACATACTTTAGATTATATCCTTCTCAAGGCACTATAGCAGATCCCTTGACATTTACCAGAAATACATTAAGGGCTTCATAACTAATACTAGGTCACACTGACAACTTGGAGAATATATAGAAATCAATATCAATATATCTACATAGAGAGAGAAAGAGAAAAACAAGCACATGCTTCTTTCTTTCTGTCCTCTTCCACCTGAGATGTGAGAGAGAAAATGGTTTGTAGAAGTGAGGGAGGAGGATAGAAAGAATTAGCCTAGATTGGAAAGAATGGGCTGAATTAGAGGGGCAAACATAATGCTATGTACATGTATAAGTATTCAATAAATAATGACTAAATATGAATTTCTGAGTCATCTCTCTAAATGCCATTTATCACCAACTCTAATGAAAAAGCCATTAACACTAAGGGGAATTTCTGCAAAACTGCCTTGTGGTGAATTTTAAGTAGTGTTATTTTGATTCTTAGGTTCTTCAAATAACCTTAAGGACAAGAGGTAGTAAGAGACAGTTGAAGAAATAGGGCTCTAGTTCTTCAACTCAACCAGAAGTATTCAATTATACATGTTTTATACATGGAATATTTCCTAAGACTAGGAAAAATCTTATTTTAGCTGATCCTACTAATAAGAGAGCTTAAAAACTACTGGCTTCAGTGTCTAGTGGAACATGTCTGTAATCCCAGCACCTCAGAAGGCAGAAGGATCAAGTTCAAGGACAGCCTCAGCAACTTAGTGAGACCTGGTCTCAAAACAAGAAAATAAAAAGATTAAAGAATTGGGGTTGTAGCTCAGTGGTTAAGTGAACCTTTTTTTTTTTACAAAACAAAAAACAAAAAACAAAAAAAACCCCCCACTGGCCTTTGTGGTTTCATAAGATGATCTAAATACAGTACAACTTGATTGACATGCTTATCATTTACATTTTGGATACATACTTGGCTGAAAAGATTTTCATAAAGAGTAAATTACTTACATTCCCACTAATGGTAGGGAATAAACCTTGGGATCAGATTCCAATAAAAGTAATAATTTGCGTGTTTCATCCATGGTAAGATATCTAAACAGAAGACATTTATGTAAAAATAATTAAAATATGTACTTTTTAAAAAGGAACAATCTAAGTTATGAAACATAATTTAGATAGGGGACATGATTCAAATGAAAACTGCCTCTTACACATATATAAACACAAATAGTAGTAAATGTTAAACTCAGTCAAATAAAGACTCTGGTAAGAAAGAAAATTTAATATCTTAAAACTTATAACCAGGTATTGTGGTGCACACCTGTAATCCTAGCAGTTCAGGAGGCTGAGTCAAGAGGATCACGAGTTCAAAGCCAGTCTCTACAAAAGCGAGGTGCTAAGCAACCTAGTGAGACCCTGTCTCTAAATAAAACACAGAATAAGGCTGGCAATGTGGCTCAGTGGTTGAGTGCCCCTGAGTTCAACTGCCAGTAGCCCCCCACAAATTAAAATAAAATAAGGGCTGGAGATGTAGCTCATAGGTAAAACACCCCTGGGTTCAATCTCGAATTTAAAAAAATATATATTTATATATATACGTGCACATATATATTATATATATACATATATACACACGCACATACATATATTAAAATGGTCACTGAAGATTTTATACATTTTTTAAGTTGTAGATGGATGTAATGCTTTTTTTATTTACTTATTTTTATGTGGTGCTGAGGATCAAACCCAGTGCCTCACACGTGCAAGGCAAGCCCTCTACCACCTGAGCCACAACTTCAGCCCTACATATATTTTTTATTTTATTTTTCTTGTGGAGCTGGGAAGTAAATCCAGGGCCTTACGCACACTGAGCAAGCACTCTACACTGAGCTCCATCCCCAGTCTTACATACTTTTTAAAAAAGTTTTACTCTTCAACTTTACTTACAACTTATTTTAATCAAAAGTATTAACATTAAAGCAGACAAATTCAGGTTACACTGTGAAAACTGGATTTCCTGTTACTGGAAATGTTCAAGCATCCAGGTGACTTGATAACACTCCTACTCATTGAAGGAGGCTGAGTTAGGAGAGATATAACCAACCATACATGTGCCAAATTGCTCTAACCATTGTCAAAGAACATGATGATAAAACTCAAAAGCAGTGGGATGGGGATATAGCTCAATGATAAAGTTATTGCCTAGCTTGCATGAGGTCCTGGGTTTAATCCCAGCACTGCATAAAACAAGCAAACAAATAAACAAAAATATCCCTTAAAAGCACACTTTACCCTAAAAGGATATACTCTATTATTAGATTTATAATTGTCAATAAGTCTTAAAAATATGAAAGACCAGGGACTTTGTAGCTCAGTGGTACAGCACTTGCCTTTTGTGCATAAGGTCCCGTGTTCAATCCCCAGCACCACAGATACGAATATGAAAAACTACAGAATTGAGAGATAATTTTACTGTTATGTCTTCAAATCACAGAAATAAAAACAATGCCATTAATGATATTAAATCTTAATAGTACCACTGATAATATATTTTATTGCTTTAACCCTAAAACAAAAATATAATAAATTAACCAAGTAATGATGATTAAGCCTGAGTTGGTTTAAGTTTACGTACCAAAAATAACACACCTGCTTTAAAAATCCTCCCCACCTTATAAATTCCTATTCCTTAAAAGAATTAAATTTTCCATGATTTTCTCAGGCAATTTGGACATACCTTACTGCTTTCCTATCACTGTGTATAAACCTTCATTATATATAGCACATAGTGTGTAAATGTCAATACACTTAATGGAAAAGTATGTTTTTAAAAATCTATTCCTAGTTCCTACACAAATACCTTTTCTATAATGGATCCTAATATAAACAGTAGAGTAAAAAAATGAATGTGGTTGAATAAAAGGGCAATGTGACATATTTAATAGATAGTTCTAGACAGACAGTGGGAAGGGAATAGGCAATTGGATAGCATGCTAAAGGGTCACAGATGAATAATTCAAAAAAAGGTAAAAAGGATAAATTTATGCTACATGAGAGAGTAAATGGACACAGGTACAAAGTAAAACAAATAAATTTTTTTGGTTAATTTTAATGAAAATTCCATGTCCCAGTTGAGAAGCACTTTATTACTCCAAAGGAATTAAATGCAACATTTTTTGATCATTATGATTTGATCATTCTAAGACTTTGGAATGCAGTACCACTTTGTGACACTCCAACCAGCAAGCGCACTCCGGTCAGAATATGGGAGTCAAAATGGGGCCTTTCTAGGGCTGGGGATATAGCTCAGTAGATACAGTGCTTGCCTTGCAAGCACAAGGCCCTGGGATCGATTCCCAGCAGTGCCCCCCCCCCCCCCCAAAAAGGGGCCTTTCTTGCTACTTCAAGGACCTTCTTTGCAGAAAAGTTCTCTCTTTTTCATTGTTTTTTGAGGCAGCATTTTTAGAGCACAAGACTTGGAGTTGAGTGTACCTTGGCAAACATTCTTGGCTCTAGGGACCTAACAGGAACTAGGGTGGAGTCAGTGGGAAAGAAAGTGAGAAGTATAATCCTTCAAACTACCTCTGGCCAAACTTTAAAGCACAGGGTTCTTACATTGTCTAACCTACTTCAGTAGACAATAAATAAAATAGATGAGAATTCAGGGAAGCAGCTCGGCTTATGTTTCGGCTTACACTTCCCAAGACACTAAGGAATAGGACGCTGGAGAGGTTTCTGCTCCAGCTTTGTGAAGGAACTCCACCCTCAAGAAGTTGACATTTTAGCAAGCAAGAGTACTACAAATTTTTACTTCACTGATCTTTTCTATACCTGCATTACTCTTTATTCATAGTTAAGACTGAACATTACAAATAAATTCACCAGACTCTCTAAGGTTCATAGTCAGATTACAGTTGAAAGAAAGGAAAGAAGAAAGGAAAAAAGAAAGAAATGGCCTAAAACCTAGGCAAAATACAGCAGACAAAATAATTCAGACAATAATGCTAGGCAATTGTTCTACAGAGCCATATCTCAACTAATTTTAATATAATTTTTACTACCAAATTTTTGTAGGATAGTGGGCACAAATCTGAATGAAAGCTCTATATTCAGCAAAACCTAATGGGCTGGGATTGGAGTTCAGTAGTGCAGCATGTGCTTATTAGTATTTATGAGGCCCTAGGTTCAATCCCCAGCTCTAAAAAAACGAACCAAACCACCCCCCAACACACAAACCAATTAACAACTTCAACTGAATACACCCAACTCCACATATATTGTGTATGTGAAGATTCTCAGAAAAATACTAATACCATCAATACGTAAAATTTTAGAATATATCTTTCACTTACCCATATTTATAAGTCCCTTGAACTTGAGAAATATTCCAATTACTGCTCAAATTTCTTGCCAGAGCTGTTGGAATAATGGGGATGGGCTTCACAGGTGCACATTTAAAGTTATTTGCTAGAGTGACAGCTGCCCAGTGCAAGTCAAAATCCACCTTGTCCAAACTTTCCCTGGAAGTAATATGAGCTCTTAGGAAAAGCAGCTTACTACAGTCCAAGGTATCTTTGCTACATACATGGTGCTGTAGAGCCTGAAAAATCAGTATTATACAATTATTTAAAAACTCTGAACTTTGTCTATATTTTTAAAAATTGATTTTACACTGGTGCACATACATATAATATCAGACATTAACAAAATTAGTTTTGATTTACAACATTTCAATTCTCATTTCTTCTAAGCAATCAAAAGACAAAGTGAGTTGGGTGCAATGGCACACACCTGTAACCTCAGTGGCTCAGGAGGCTTAGGAAGAAGGATCATGTATTCAAAACCAGCCTCAGCAACTTAGAAGGCCCTAAGCAACTTAGAAAGACCCTATCTCAAAATAAAAACCAAAGGGCTGCCAATGTGGCTCAGTACTTAAGCACCCCTGGGTTCAGTCTCTGGTACTGAAAAACAAACAAAAAGATAGAGTGAATAATTACATCAAAGCAAGTAAGACTTTTGTCCCAAATTCTATCACGTATTCCTAACTTACAAATCCTAGCAGCACTTCAAATTCTTGATGGGGACTGTTACCCCCAATATATATTTACTACATGGGAAAAAATGGATGCAAATTAAATCTGATTCAGCCTTAAAGAATTGCAAGATGATTTCTTTTTGATTCTTTTCTTGTAACCCTAATTGTCAAGTCAGTTCTTCCTCTGTATTTGTTGAAGCCCACTGTGTCCTCTTCTAGTTTTGGTGCTACCTCTCTGTTATAGGCTAATTAATACCTCTCTAATATAAATCTGGGTACTGCAATAGTCTAGTTAACTATTCTCTTTGACTTCAGTCTGCCCTCTCAGGTTAAATCAGTTCCTCATGATACAGTATTTTTGGTTTTCAGAAACCTTCAATTGTTACATGGCCCATATGACAATATCTGAATTCCTTAACATAACCAACAAGGCTCTTTATGATCTTACCCAATTAATACTGTAGTTTGATTGCCCACAAATTCAGCAAAAATCTATACCCTTACTGTTAGCCTGAGCACGTCCTGAACTATCTTATCTTGGTCACACTGATTCCTCTTCCGGAATGCTATCCATATCAACTACCCAGGATTCCTGCCTTCGGAAACCACGTTTAATTAGATTTTAGCCCCATGATATTTATTTTTTATTTAATTTTTAATTTTTTTGGTTTGAACCTAGAGTCACCTTACTACTGAACTACATCCCCAGCCCTTTTTATTTTTTGAGACAGGGTCTTGCTAATGTCCTGAGGATCTCCCTAAATTGCTGAGGTTGGCCACAAACTTGTGATCCTCCTGCCTCAGTCTCCCAAGTCACTGAGATTACAGGGGTGTGCTACCATGCCCAGTTCCAAAATAATTTAAACAGAAATTATTGTACTTCTCAAACATGGGCTTATTAAAATAGTATATACTATATATAATATGATTCTTGTTAAATTAAGAAAGTTATCAATATCACCTTAAAAGTTGAACTGAAGTCATCTACATCATGAACTATCATTTCTCTTGAACAAAGTCCTTCAGTATGAACTTTGCAGGGGATCACAAAGTCCCCAGGAAGAGAAGCAGTAGGGGTTCTTTCTAAGCATTCAGGTACTTCTCGACCAGGGTCAAAGCGATCTACTGTCAATGTCACACCTTCTTCATCTGAAGAAAAAAATAACTATTTATAGCTCAATAATTAAAAACATAAATCAACTTAGCAAGGCTACATTACAGCAAGGCACTTTGCTCATACAGTAGCATATTAAGATCTTATGTAAAAAATTACTTGTTTATATATTCCACCCAATTACATTGTGAAGACTGTGAAGGGCAGTTTTCTTCATATACTTGGTAAACAACCAAAAAAGAAAAAAAAAAATTACCACAAAGCATATGCAATAGCTGTCTGAATCAATAAATGTAAATTCTACTATAGGCATTCAAGTAATTAAAGTATGTTACCTTCATCTACTCTGAGAGAACCCAGTAAAAAGCATGGCACATTTTTTTTTTTCTGTTTAGCATGACGGTAAGCAAGTCGGAGGGCTTTTTCAGTCACCACAAGCTTTGGATTTCTGAAAAACAACCCAAGTCTTTCATGAACATAGTGGATCTGATATACTAAAAAAACCATTGTGATATACAGCCTAAAACATAAACACAACAGTTAAAATGTACAGTAAGATCATTGTCAAGAAATCTCAGGGTCAAAGGCAAGGAGTAGAGAAGACCACCTGAAAACCAAAATGACAATAACTGTTGTCCTATAGGCATTTGGTTAACTTTATGAACCAGAGCATGAACTGACAAACTATGAAGCCAATATGTTTTTGTCTGATTGAAAGTTATACACATTGTTTACCATACTATTGTAAACAAAACAAAGTTTTATTGAAACAGTCATACCCATTTACTTATGATATTATTGTCTATGAACTTCAGATAATAGTATTAAATATAAAATAAAATGATTAAAATAGTTAAAGAAATACAAGAGGGAAACCAAACTATGATCATGGAATAAGAAAATATGAACAAAGACCAGATAGAAAGGAACTATGTAGAATTTACAGAAGTAAAAAATATAATCACTCAAAAACTCAATGGAAGCTGGGTGCGGCTGTAATCCAAGCAACTTGGGAGGCTGAGTCAGGAGGATCGCGAGTTCAAAGCCAGCCTCAGCAACTCAGTGAGACCCTGTCTCTAAATAAAAAATACAAAATAGGGCTGGGGATGTGGCTCAGTGGCCGAGTGTCCCTGAGTTCAATCTCTGGTTCAAAAAAAAAAAAAAAAAAAACTCAATGGATTATATAGTCAACTATGTATAGATAAACAAATGTTTGTTTGTTTTGGTACTGGAGATTGAACCCAGGGTGCTTTACCACTAAGCCACATCCAGGCCCTTTTAAGTTTTATTTTGAGATGGGGTCTCACTAAGTTGCTGAGGCTGGTCTCAAACTTGCAACCCTCCTAGGAGCCTCAGTCTCCCAAGTTGCTGGGATTACAGGCGTGTGTCTCCATGCACAGTTGCTTGTTGTTATTCTATAAATTATGCATATATGTTATAAATATTCTTTCACATATATGGTATATGTACTTCTACATTTAAAAAGCCTAACTGAGCTAATATGTAGCTCAGTGGTAGAATGTTTGCCTGGCATGCATGAAGCCCAGGGTTTGATCCCCAGTACTACAAAAACAAAAGCAAAACCAAAAAACTAAACCCTCAATAAACAGGTTAGATGGCAGCTAAGCACAGCTAAAGAAAAAAACAATAGTACAGTTGAAAAACAAATTCCTCAAAACATAGCACAGAAAGACAATAGGAAAAAGAAGACAAGTTAAGAAACATGAAGAAAAGGATGAACAGGTCTAACAAATATTAAATTACACTTCTATAAGATTCTCTTCATTTTTCTCAATGGTACCACCATTCTCAGCAACTAGTTTAGAACCTAACTTTTTTTTTTTTTTAAATTTTTACAGACTTCATTTTGATTCATTGTACACATATGGGGTACAAATGTTCATTTCTATGGTTGTGCATGATGTACATTCATATCATTCTTGTTAATCACACATGTACATAGGGTAATGATGTCTGTCTCAACTTTTTTTTTTTACTTTTATCTTCTTCAGTTCCTCTATTCAGCCAATCATCAAATGTCATAAAATCTTTCCAAAACACCTTATTTTGTTCTTTCCTCTTCATCTGAATACTGCTACACTACTCACAGATACCATTTATTGAATACTTTCTATTGTAGGCAGAGTGCCAGTGGCTTTACAGACCCTGTCTCACCTAATCTTTATAAGAGTACTATGAAGACCTGGAGATGTAGCTCAGTGGTAGAGCACTTGCCTAGCATGCGTGAGGCGTTGGGTTTAATATCCATCACCCAAAAGAAAAGTACTATGAAATAGGTATTATAGTCATTTTATAAGGAACCTGATCCTTGATACTTAATATACTGAGGTCACATAAATCAGTTATAGAATCAGGATCTGACACTAAAGGCAGGCTGACTCCAGTTTAAACACCTTAAACCACATATAAATCTATGTGATTATATAAAACCATCTCATTGCTAAGCTGACTATAAGTTCTCCCCACTGTAATTCATCCTTAAAATACTGCTTTAAATAAGTAGGTCCTTATATATAAAATCTCAACAAATCAATTTTCAGTTACTTTAAGTATAAACTTCTATGTCTTTCATTTAAGGTCTTAAACAAAACCACAATATTTTATATTCCTTCTAATGTGATCTCCTCAAAATCAGTTCAGTCTTCTCAATGTTCTCCAAAGACAATATGCTGAAGTATGAAGGAAAAACATTTTTCGTTTTTATTGAATTTCACATTTTTTTAACTTCTATAATACTCAGAACTTTAGATTTGCAGAATATTTTAACTACGAGATTAAGATAACTTCTCAAAAGCACAAGGATTTAAGAAGCAGATGGAATATTTGTCTGAGGAGAACTTTTAATGGAAATTGAAGAAAAATGAATATAGGTTAAGGTGTCCCTTATCCAAAATGCCTGGGATTAGAGTGTTTCAGATTTTGAGCCATTTGCATGAGATATCCTGAGGATGAGACCCAAGTCTAAACATGAAATTTGTTTCACACATGTCTCATACACACAGTAAGGGTAATTTTATGCAACTGTACTGTATGCCTTCATTTTGATTGTGACAATGCACACTTGAATCAGATGTGGAATTTTCCATGTTGGTACTCACAAAATTTGGATTTTGGAGCATTTAGAACTTTGGATTTGGGGATTAGGGACACTCAGCCTACAAATGGTCACAGAAATCAACTTTCCTTGCACATCCTTTTATGACTCATGTTTATACTGGTTTGATTTGAAAAGAGAAACATCTTATACCTGTAGTAATTGAGATGTAAGTAGATGAAATCTCCAATTGTCATTGGGTTCCAAAGTGCACACTTTGATGGAGGAAAGTGGAAAGGTACCATTTTGCTTGAAGGAAACCTTTTCAAAAAAGAATTTATAATTAAAGCATCAGGAAAAGCAAACTTGGTAGAAATTTTATAAGGAACAGTTAACCATCTCTTACAGGGGCAGGAGGATAAGCCCAGGAGTTTCAGGCAATCAAAAAACAAACAAACAAAAAAAAAAACAGATACAGGAGCTGACTAATACAAAAAATAAATGCTGGCATGGTTATGATGGTTATGGAGAAGTGGAAACTCTTATAGACTATTGGTGGAAATGTAAATTGGTACAGCCACTATGGAAAACAGCATGGAGTTCCTCAAAATATTAAAAATAAAATTACCCTAAGATCTAGCAATCTACTGGGTACTTATCAAAAGAAAATAAAATCAGTATGTCGAAGAGATATCTACACTCCCATGCTTATTGCAGCAGTACTACTCACAATAGCTAAAATTTGTAATCAACTTAAGTACTCATCAACAGATAAAGAAAACATGGTGTGTACACATAATGCAACACTACTTGGCCATTTAAAAAAAATTAAAAAAGAAATCCTATCATTTATCCTAAGATGGATGAAAGTGCAGGATACTATGTTAAGTGAAATAAGTCAGGCAGAGAAACAAGTACTGCATGATCTTACTTATTTGTGGATCTCACAGAATTACTTAGTAGAATAGTGGTTATCAGGGGCTGGAGAGGGTAGGAGGAAAGAGATGAGTGGGAAGAGATTAGTCAATGAGTACAAAATTACAGTTAGTTAGATGGAATAAGTTCTGGGGTTCTACAGCACAGCTGGGTAACTTATCAACAATATTGTAGTATGTACTTCAAAATAACTAGGGTAGGATTTTTAATGTTCTCACCAAAAAGAAATGATGCTTGAGGTAAGAGATTGGCTAAATGCCATGATTTGATAATTATACAATATATGTACATATTTATCAAAACATCACATTGGCCAGGCGCCTTTAATCCCAGTGGCTCGGGAGAATCAAGACTTCAAAGCCAGCCTCAACAAAAACGAGGTGCTAAGCAACTCATTGAGAGCCTGTTTGTAAATAAAATATGAAATTGGGCTGGGGATGTAGCTCAGTGGTTGAGTGCCTGTGAGTTCAATCCCCGGTACCCACCCCCCTCCCCCGCCAAAAAAAAATTCACATTGTATCCCATAAACATGTACAGTTATTATTTATCAATTTAAAATAAAATAAAGCTAAAAACTAAATAGATACATAAAATGGAGGTTGGTTGGGAAAGGAAGGTAAGTGAGAAAAGGAAAAAAAAAGTAGTAAGAAGTCTAGCAATTAACTGCTTGGGGTCTGAAACCTGGCTTCTAAATTTGCTAGCTATGTGACCTTGATCAAGATAATTACCTTCTCTTTGATTCAGTTTTCTCATCTGTTAAATTGGGATATCAGTGCTTCTTTACAGTTACACTAAATATAAAATAAGTCGATACATGTAAAGTGCTTAAAATAATTCTTACTCCATTGTAAGTACTCAGTGTTAGCTCTTTCTTTTCACTTTCAGGAGTCCCCATTAGCTTTAAGGCCCCACCTATAATACTTCAGGTTTACTTACTCAGCAGCATAGGGAAGAAGTCAAGTCAGGTTTAAATCTTTACTATAATACTTACTGAATGACTTTGGGTTGATTAGTTTCTCTATGCTATTCTTTCCTCATGTAAGGAAAAAAAATGTATGGCTACCAATGAAACCCACCTCATAGTTTTGTTGTGAGGATTAAAGAATAATACATGTGATGGACATGGTGGCACCCACTATAAAGCCAGCTACTCAGGAGGCTGAGGCTAGAGGATTGCAAGTTAAAGGCCAGACTGGAGAACTTAGCAAGACACTATCTTGAAATAAAATAAAAAGGGCCGAGGAGATAGCTCAGTGGTAGAGAACTCTGGGTTCAATTCCCAGTACTGCCCCCCTCCCAAAAAAGAATAATGCATGCAAAGTGCTTAGCATGGCATCAGATATCTAGTAAGACTTCAATAAATGCTGTTATAAACCATCTACATCATGCACAACCATAGACACGAAAAGATGTACCCCAGTTGTGTACAATGAATCAAAATGCAGTCTGTAAAAATAAAAAATAATTTTAAAAAATAAAAAATAAGTAAATGCTATTATTGGTCTTTTTATTACTCTGGAGTCTACAGGTAGACTTTGGAGAGAGGAGAGACACAAACTGAAACTTGCACCCTGAAACTGGGTGCAAATTTTTGCATGTATGTATGCAACTGTTTTTTTCTTTTTTTCTTAGGGAACAAGATAAACCACTTTTATCAAAACTCAAAGGGGGCTCTAACTTCCCTCTTAAACACATACACAAGTCAGAACTGCTGCCCTAAATCCCAGAGATCACTGAAAAACCAGAGATCACTAAGTAAATAAAAGAAATCAGAGTTAAGGAATAGCCAGTTTAAATCATATGAGTATATATCTTATATAGAATGTAAGGAATGAATTTGACCCATAGTCAATTTTCTAATAAAACTAAAAAGAGAATATTTTGAACTTGTTACACAGTTGTACCTTTCAAAGAACAGAGGTTGACAAACTTTCAAAGAATAAGAGGTAGCAGTTGGATAGAACAGAAGGGCCAAAACTAAGGTAAAAGAAATCTGATAGCTTCCTTGGGTCATATTTCCCATTGTCTTCATCAAGAAAATCTGGCACAAAGGAAAATAATACAGAGAATAAAGGTACCCCGAGGGTATAAGTGTAGTTTGAAAGAAAAAAAATTCACATCAGCATTAATTATTCTTCCCTAGGGAAAAAGAACAATAAATGATCCAAAGACCCAGATAATATAAGCCACTTTTGCCCCCTAAAGTAAAGATAGATTGAGAAAATCAGAAGACAGGTGGCAAGCTCCTCCTTCCTACTATACATTACTAGCAAAGGCATAGGGAAGTTTGAGGAAATTTGGAATATTCAATATGAAATCATTCCCATCAAGGAATTAGTGTTTAGAAAAGGGAAAGAATTCAACAACTTTCCCATTTGTTTAGGATATAAATAAACACCAATATAATTTTAGTCTCAGAGTTCAGGTACTATTTCCCATCAAGAAAAAGATCTCTTATGGAGCTAAAATAAATGGAGGGAGTGGAACTAATATTAACTGAGTACCTACTATGTGCCAGATGCTTTTAGTGATATTATTTATCCCTTCACAATATTCTTGTTTTCTAATTATCATCACCATTTTACAAATGAGAAACTGAGGCTTAAATTAAAGAACTTGAAGTCAGTCACTTAATAAGTGGATGAGCTGGGACATATGCTCGGATTTTTATGCTAAAGATTATATTCTTTCTTATCTTGCAGCTTACCTTCTCAAGTTAATGTGAGCACCTGTGAAAAAACATTATGTAAAAATATTTCTATACCTGGTATTCATCGGCGGTCTTGCAAGAGGATCTATGGGGTCCATAACATTTGACAAATGATGTATTCAATTTTGAATCCTCAGTAACCTAAAGAAATAAGAATGATAAAGAATAAGAAGAAATATGATTTAACTATATAGTAACAAAATTGCAGGCAAAATTAGGTTATTTACATGAAGTGTGACTGTAAAGTTAAAAGATTAAATGCTTGTAGATTCTGCTGATAATTTTCATACTTTGGAGACATTCTGCCTATAAATTAGTGTTCACACTTATTTTCTACAACAAAATCTACCAATGGATCTATTTATTAAGGAAAGCACAGATTTTGTCACAAAATCTTTTATCAATTTCAGCTTTGAGCTTGGGAGTACAAGTAGTACTTAATATAAGAGATTTTAGCAAAAGCTTTATAGTCTAACCACAGAGAGGAAAACTTACCAGGTCTATAACAAAGTCATTGAGGAATCTTCTTGCATGTATGTATGCAACTGTTTTTTCTTTTTTTCTTAGGGAACAAGATAAACCACTTTTATCAAAACTCAAAGGGGGAAGAGAAATATCATATCCCCAGGAACTGACTTGTAGCACTGAAAAAAAAAAAAAAATCAATGTTCTTTTTTTGGATCCATATGCATGTCCTCTCTCAGTACTCTAATTCACTCCCATTGTGTGGAAATCTTTAGCTTCCATTTCTTTTCTGAGTTTCAAACCTACGATTCTAATTGCTCACTGAATAGCTTCATCTAAATATTTCTGAAGTAAGCCCAGGGTGTGGTGGTGCACACCTGTAATCCCACAGTTCTGGAAGATCAGGAGAGTTCAAAGTCAGCCCCAGCAACTTAATGAGGTCCTAAGCAACTCAGCAAGACCCTGTCTTTAAATAAAATATTTTTTAAAAGGGCTAGGGGTGTGGCTCAGTGGTAAGCACCCCTGGGTTCAACCTCCAGTACCAAAAAAAAAAAAAAAAAAAAAAAAAAAAAAAATATATATATATATATATATGAAGTAAAATACAGACCTAATATCCCTTTCTTTACAGTTCAGTATTTCCCATATATTTTTAAGTCTTACAGTTGTTTTAGGTTTTGTACACTGTTTGAATTCCACCACAAAGGAATAGTCTGAAGCAAGATAAGGGAGGAAAGGATTACTAATGTAAGTGCAAAAGCCATTTAGAAAAGACTTTTTTTGGATAAAAATCTGAGGCTGGAAATACCTGTAAGAACAAAATCCTATTGAGCTCTTGTAAGGTCAACCAAAAAGTCCCTATTCGAGATATCTGGACTTTATAAAGAATTAATGCAACTTCTATGGAATGTAAGCTTTTAATGCTACAGTCCTTCCTTTTAAATTTTTTAATGTTTTTTCTTTTATTAGTGCATTATAGTTGCATATAATAATTGGGTTCATTTTGACATAATCACACATGCATGGAATTTAATTTATTCCATTTCAATCCCCAGTTCACTCACTTTCCCTCCCCTCCTCCATTCTCTTCTTCTCCTTTCTATACACTACTGGTTTACCTTCCACTTATTTATTTATTGGTGCTTTATAGATAAAAAGGTGGAATTCACTGTTGTATAGTTATACATACGAATAGCATAATTTTTGTCAAGTTTATTCCCTATTTCCTCTCCTTTCCTGTCCCTCCTCACTCCCTCTCAATCTTCTCCTACTCCACTGATCTTCCCACCATATTTATAATATTTCCCCCACCATAGCCCTTCTATAGCTCTTGGTTATCATGGATAACGGTATAGTGATAAAAATTCCTCTCCAAAGTATGCAAAGTAGCTTTTATTTCCGTCATTAAATGGAAGTGTTTTCAAATTCCATACTTGCTTCTTCTTCCTTTATGCACTGGGGTGAAAAGATGGAAATTATTGATCCAATTCTCATTTTAAAACAATATGCATAGGTAGTTTATTCTGGCAGTATTACACAAGCAATTAAAGCTAATGAAACTAAAACCACAACCACCTATACCTAGCAAAACATATCCTTCCCAGGTAATGGCACCATCATGTATCAAATGAGAACCATCAAGTCATCCTCATCTCTTCTTTCTGTCTTTCCTCATATAAATTACTTTGCATACCACCCTTAGCTGACTTCATCAGCTTTCACTAGACTTACTGAAAAGTTTCCCATTGTTGTTAGAAGTTTATCTGTATAAATCGGATAAAGTTATGCTGCTTAAAAAGTCTATGGATCTAAAGAATGAAATTATGGCATTTGCAGGAAAAAGGATGGAACTACAGATGATTATGTTGAACGAAATAAGTCAAACTAAGAAGGTTAAGGGTCGTATGTTTTCTCTCACATGTGGAAGCTAGACAGGAAAAAGGAAAACAAAGGTGGGGCAGACCTCTTAAAAATCAAAGGGAGATTAGTAGAGAAAAGGGAGCAAGGAATGGGAGTACAGAGGGAGGGGAGAAGTGCTGGGGAGCGATAAGAGTCAAATTATATTGTTATATTGTGTGATTGCACGAGTATATAACAATAAATCCCACCAATGTGTACAACTATTATATGCCAATAAAAAAATGGGGGCGCGTTTTCCTGGCTCTTCATATACAGAATAAAGGACCTTCGCAATGTGACCCTATTATTCCAACCACATTCCTATTCACGCATTCTACATCCCAAACTGAACTACTTGCAGTCCTCCAGTTTCCGCAGTTTGCCCCTTGAAATGGAATGCCCTGGTAATGGTAAACACGTCATCCCTCACCATCCAACTCGAATGTCACTTCCTCTGCGAAATCTTTCTAGACACCACGGTGATATTACTACTGCCTGTGTTCACACATATAGCATGTTTACACCTTGTTGCTGACATAGTACTTCCCAATAAACCAGGAACTTCAAACATTAACCGACCCCTTAAAACACATCAAGAGTCTGAGCCAGATGCTGCAAAGAATGCAAGAGCGAGAACTCAGATTCTTAGTCCATTTAATTTCTCCATTTCTTTTCGTCATCCGCCCAGCCTCCTGAAGAATAGAACCCACTACAGGGCCCTGAACATTGCCCACCGTCCTTTCCCGGGCCCCGCTGCACGAAGGCAACCAGGAGCACGAAGCCCAACTCACCGCAACCTCCGCCGAACTGAGGTCTGTTTGTTGGGCCAGAACCGATGCAGCTCCAAGGAGAGCCTCCGCTGACTCCGGCCCCGCCTCTGGGACGTTGGGGTCGCGGGAACTGAGGCGGCAAACACTAGCTCGCGAAACCAAAGGGCGCGCTGCGCCTACTGACTGGTCAGAAGTCCGGCCAGTCGGGGAGCAGGGGCGGTGCAGGAGGCGTCACGCAAGGTCGCCGCGACGTACCGATTTGCCACCCAATCAGAGCCCCGCAACGGTTTCCGCTCGACCAATCCCAAGGCTCTTTGGAGTACCGAGGGCGCCACCGGCGCTCCAAGATGGGTATTTGGAAGATTTTAAAACCTTCATTTCGTCAACGGTTAAGTTCCGGGGGTGAGGCGGGGCCGCGCACGCGCAATGAAAAGCCCTGCTTCTTGTCAGTGAAGAGGAAACCGGAAGTGTTCGTCTGCCGGATCGTTGCCTGGAGGCTAGCTTCCAGGTAACTTTAGGACAGTTCCTAAAACCTTTACCTAAATGGATAAAAGGAAGGGAAAACTGGATTTCTTCTTTTTTAAAGATCCTCTCCTCTCGATAGCATATTTAAAAAGTTTTCCGTTGAGCAGAAAAGAATGTGACAAATTTATAAGCCATTTTACTTATCTCCACAACTAATATCGTTGTTTTACTTAGTATTGATCTTTTATGTTTATAGATAGTATATAGTGGTATGGTTATTTATGATTATTTCCGCAGCTAGTATTGGTTTTTTTGTTTTGTTCTTCGAACTTGGTCTTTAAGTTATCTAAGCCAGTTTGGATTTCTAGGGCTCAAGTGGTTCACCTACTTCAGTCTCCCAAACAGCAGGGACTTCAGACCTGTGCCACTCAGCCAGATTACTAATGTGGTAATTGTGCCTTCACTAGTATGGTGAGGGATTGATTCCCTAACTCCTTTCCCCCAGTCCAAAATCTGAAGATGCACAAGCCACTGGGATTAGAGGTGTGGACCACTGCGCCTGGAGGCCCCAAACTCTTGATGTGCTGGATAACCACCTGTAGCTTGCCAGAAAGGGCAAACACCAAAGCTAAGTTAAGGCAGATCCCAAAGGCCACAAGCAGGAGGCTGTCACCCAACTTTTCTCTTTGCAGCCATCAGCAAGTTTTTTTTGGAAAGAGATTGTATGGACACATCTCAGTGTTTGCCATGGGGTATATGAAGCGCACATGGGTCCTGAGGTGGGAGCGTCCAGGCATCTTCAAAAAAGAGCAGGAGGCCAGTATGTTTTGAGAAGAACGAGAGAGGAAAAGTATATTAAGAATTGAGGTGGAGGGACTGGGGTTCTGGCACAGTGGTATAGTACTTGCCTAGCACGTGTGAGGAACTGGTTCAATCCTCAGTACCACATAAAAATAAATAAAATAAAGGTACTGTGTCCATCTACAATTAAAAATATTTTTAAAAAAAGAAGAAGAATTCAGATGGGCTAAGCATGGTGGCACACACCTATAATCCCAGCAGCTGGGGAGGCTGATGCAAGAGGATCACAAGTTAGAAGGCAACCTCAGCAATTTAGCGGGAGGGCATCTCAAAATAAAATAAAATAAATGGCTGGGGATTGTCTCAGCGGTTAAGTGCCCTGTGTTCAATCCCCAGTACCAAAAAAAAAAAAAAAAAAAAAAGGTAGAGATGGGAGGTGATTAGAAGGGTCAACAGACTACAAGTAGCCCTACAGGCCATGATAAGGACTTGACTGTACTTGCCACTGGAAGAGTTTAAATAGGGGACTGAAATGATCCAATTTTAGGTTTTAAGAGGATCATTAGTTGCTACATTGAATATAAACTGGATGAAGCTAGAAGCTAGGAAACCAGTTAAAAAACTGCTGCAATAACCTAGGAGAGAGATTGATGATGGCTTGAACCAGAATGGTAGCAATAGAGGTGGGGGAAAGTTATTGGATTCTGGATGTATTTTGAAGATAGACTCAGTAGGGTTTAATTACAGATTGAATTTAGTATGTAGAGGAAAAGAACTCTGTGTGGGCCTCTCATGATTTATGCTACTTGATTTTTTAAAGTTACTTTATGTGGAAAAGAAATGGAAGAATGATATGGACTATGTAAAAAGGAAAGGATAAGCATAACACATAACTCCCTATTCCTTAGATGTAGGCTGCACATAAAAACATTCTCTCAAATTGCACAATATGGATTGGGCTGGGGTTGTAGCTCAGTGGTAGAGTGCTTGCCTAGCATGTGTGAGGCGCTGGGTTTGATTCTCAGCACCACATAAAGAAATAAATATGTTGTGTCCATCTACAGCTAAAAATATTTTTTAAAAATGTACAATATGGAAAGGGAGAGAGTGAAAAGTGGTTGGTAAGGGTGTAAAGGTAATGTACAGGAGAGAAACCTAACAACACTCCTTCAGCCAGTTAATAGTCCTCAATCATGTTGGTAGTATATGCACTTGATATGATATGATTTTATTTATTTATTTATTTTTTGAACCAGGGATTGAGTTCACACTGAGCCACATCCCCAGCCCTATTTTGTATTTTATTTAGAGACAGGGTCTCACTGAGTTGCTTAGGGCCTTGCTAAGTTGCTGAGGCTGGCTTCCAACTCGCGATCCTCCTGACTCAGCCTCCCAAGTTGCTTGGATTACAGGCGTGCGCCACCACGCCCGGCTATGATATGATTTTAAATGACACTTTACCTCTGTGATCTTCTTCCCAATACCTTACATTTCTGTCTGTATCTCTGTCTTAGCATAAGACATACATCAAATAGATTCCAATAATGAGTAATTCTATAAAAAATATCTTACCTGGACTCCTCAAACTATTAAACTTGTCAGGCATGGTGTTGTGCACTTAAAGTCCCAGCTGCTCAGGAGACTGAAGTAGGAATATCACTTGCTAGCCTGGGTAATAGAGCAAGTGAATCCTATATCTTAAAAAAAAAGTTAACTTCATCAAAACCAGGGAAAGTCAAGAGAAGCCTAAAAAGAATATGATAACTAAATTTAATGTATCATGGATGGGATAGTGGAATTTTTAAAAAGGATATTAAGTAAAAATTAAAGCAGTCCAAATAAATTATTGACTTAAGTTAGTAGTAATGTATCAATATTGGTTTGTTAATTGTAAGAAATGTACATACTAATATGTTAAAAGAGGGAAAATCAGGTGTAGGGTATCAGAACTTTGTACTATAGTCTCAGTTTTTCTGTAAATCTAAAACTATTCTTTGGGGCTTGAACAGTGGTAGAACATTTGCTAGCATGCATGAGACCCTCAGTTTGATCCACAGCACTACAAAATAAATAAATACATGAGTAAATAAATAAATATTAAAAATTAAGCTGTTCTAGCCAGCATGATGATGTATGCTTGTAACGCAGCAACTTGGAAGGCTGAGGCAGGAGGATTATAAGTTTCAGGTCAGCCTTAGAAACTTAATGAGGCCCTGTCTCAAAATAAAAAAGGGCTGGGGATGTAGCTCACTGGTAAAACCCCTCTGGATTCAATCCCCAGTACCATTTAAGCTGTTTTAAAAAATGAAGCCTGGGGGCTGGAGTTGTGGCTCAGTGGTAGAGCACTTGCCTGGCATGTGTGAGGCCCTGGGTCAGCACTACGTATAAATAAATAAAATAAAAAGATCCACTGACAACTAAAAAAAAGTTTTTTAAATGAAGCCTATTAGTATATACTAACCTTTTTTTTTTAAAATAATGGGTAATTGAATCCTGGGTGCTTGACCACTGAGTTATATCCCCAGTACTTTTTTTGTTTGTTTTTGAGACAAGTTCTCAATTCCAGTGGCTGGGGAGGATGAGGTAGGAGGATCACCAGTTCAAACCCAGCCTCAGCAACTTAGTGAGGCCCTAAGCAACTTAGTGAGACCCTGTCTCAAAAGAAAATATAAAAAGGATTGGGGATGTAGCTCAGTGGTTAAGCCCCTTGAATTCAAATCCCCAGTACCAAAACAAACAAATGAACAAAAAAAACTTGTAAAATATTTTTTTGAGTTATGGTATAATTTGCATATTGTCCTTTATCATGAAAAAGTTAATGCATAAGGGATGTGAAAGTTAATTGAAAATTAACTGAAAGCTGTCTAGATATTATTATTAGTCTAGGAGTACTGAAATTGGTATTTTTAATAAATGAGAAAAACACTGCCATTCAAAGATATTGAGGAAACTGATTTGTTAAATTAGAAAGAGCAAATTTAGTGAAGTAAACTCTACAAATGCTTTACCAAGGACCTCCTACATACTAAGCTTTGTGCTAGATAGTATGGGGAATTTAAAGGACTTTACAAGCACAGAACAAGGAAGGCACATTTTATAGGCTAGGCAATAAGAGGTAATTATCCAAAGCAAATATAAATTATTGTTAGATTGCAGGCCCATTTAAATAGACTGAATGTATACTATGCTATTCTTTGGTCCTTGTTTGTACATATTTGTGCATCATTTCAAGACACTGTGGAATTGCTCTGGCTATTGGCCCCTACAGAGAAAAGCTACCATCCCAAGTTCTTTATTTCACAGAAAACCATTTTCAGTGTGTCACACTTTAAAAAAAAAAGTATGTATTTGTTGTACATGTTATAACCAGAAAAAAAATTGTAAAGGGAAAAATTCATCCACAATTTTATACCCTAACTGCTGTCTACTGAATGTCTATGTCCCACCCAAAATACATATGTCAAAATCCTAACCCCCAATATGATAGTAGGAAGTGAGGCCTTTGTCAGTAATCAATTCAGGAAGATAGAGCTCTGATGTTGGGATTAGTGCCCTTATAAAAGAAATCCCCCAGAATGCCCTCTTTTACCTTTCCCCATGTGAAGTTGTAGGAAGAGGGCTTTTTATGAAATGGGAAGCAGGCCCTCACCAGATACTGAATCTGTTAGCACCTTAATCTTGGATTTCTCAGTCTCCACAACTGTGAGAAATCAATTTCTGTTATTTAAAAGCTACCCAGTCTACAGTATTCTGTTATAGTGGGGGTCACATTAATTAATGTAATTAAATTATAAAGAAATTATATCACATTAATTAATGTAATTATTATAATATGATGCTTATAAAGTAATACTTACATTATAATTACATTACACTAGTGCATTGTTTTTCCTTATTCCCTTTCAGTATCCATGTGACATGGTCTTTGTGATGAGATCAGGTAAATGTTCAATGTTATAAACCCTGATTTGCCTACTAACAAGCTGTTTGTGAGGAGTAAAGACCTAGGCTTATCTCCAGGAACAGGGAAGCTGGAATCAGTTATTTCTCTTCTCTTGTTCAGTTACTTATTTACTGTTTTAAGTTTCTCCAAACACTCAACTTTCCCTATATATACTTCTGAGCTAAGCTGTATGCCTGCTTCCAAAAAATAAGTATAGCTTTGCTTTTTAAGGAATACAATTTTAAAGGGGATTGCCAATTTGTCAATTTATGTGAAATTCCTTTCAGATATTTATCACATACTGGTAACTTCTTGACAAGTACTTGCTTTCCAGGAGCAGTGGCACACACCTGTAATCCCAGCAGCTCCAGAGTCTGAGGCAGGAGGATCACAAGTTCAAAGTCAGCCTCAGAAACTTAACAAGGCCCTGTCTCAAAAGAAAAAATAAAAGGCCTGGGGATGTGGCTCAATGGTTAAGCATCCCTGGTTTGATCTGTGGTACCAAAACAAAACAAAACAAAACAAAACAAAACAAAACAAACCTGTTAAATTGAGTACTATCATTCTTATTCTGCAGACGAGAAAACTGTAGGTATACCGACCTACCTAAACTTGCAAAGTTTAATGAGCAAAGATGCTATGATATCAGCTTAAGACAATCTCCCTTCACTGGCCTATCTGCCATTCGATAATACAGCTCATCTGACAAAGTTACTCCCAAGAGGGCAAACATTGTTTGTTGCCAGATTTAGCACATAAGCTTTTTAAAGATGATGCTTCCCTTAACTCATGTTCTCAAATCTTGACAATGTCTTATAGCAATGACCAGGCAAATGTGAGTAATAGGAGCCTTCATTTTAATAAACTCCATTAAGTATCAGGTTATGCAAAAGCTAAGCAACACTGTAGGAAGTAGATCACAATACAGTAGATGGCAATGAAGACCTGAATACAAAGCACACCACCAAATAAGAGAGAGAATCATATTGTAATAATAACATCATCATTTATTTACTTCAATACTGTACAAAGAGTAATCAGATACTATCCCTTCAAGGAACTCCAAATCTAGTGTTAAGTTACCTGGTACATCACAGTGTTCCAACAGAGGTAATAAGGGAGTTGGCAGAAGCACAAACAGGATACACCTAACCCAGTTTTGGCAATTCAGAGAAAACTTCGTAGAGCTGAATCCTGAACAATGAACAGAACATATCCAAGTGGAGTGGCAATATGGGAACAGATGAGCTAACTCTAACGGGCAATTTTTATAAATAGGGCAGATGAGTGGTGACAAGGCCTTATTTCTTAAATCTCTAGAGACTACACTAGGAACACAGCTAGCTATACCTGGGGAATAGTATTTATGCGCTGAATACATGTCAAAAAACCTAATGTGCTTAATGATAAGTAAGCAAGTATGGGTAGGGGTGGGTTCCAAGGATAGCTTTTACTAAATATCCTTCTGAGATCAGTTTCCTTGTCTGTAATATAATACCTTGAGTAATTTTTTTGAGTATGAAACTTTATATGGAGTCAGCATTTGTATAGTACAATGCAGATTTTGAAGCCATAAACACTGTGTTTGAATTTGACTTTGCCATCTTTGCCTGTGGTCTTGAATAGGGTAAGCAAAGAGGAAACAGGTAGTGGAAGGAAAAGAATTAGAGAGAGGGCTATACCACCATTTTCCTCTCCTGTTTGCTATCATTTCCAACCTCCTGATCACTCTGCCTTCAATGACTTAGTTCCTTCCTCATAGTCTCTGTTTACTGTGATAACATTTGACTTTCACTTCTACCTGGATGATAAATCTAATAGCCTGGCCTTTCAGTTTTAATAAAAGGACATGTGTTCTTCAGCTGTCCATTCTTGTAGCCTCACCCCCCATATTAGCTCAACCTAGACCTAGGCATGATGAGAAACTCACAATCTCTAAAATTTCAATTCCAAACATTCCACATTGACCACCAGAATCTGTACTGTTAGTTTCTCAAAGAACCCACTGCAACCATTCTTCTGTCAGTGCCCTAATTAATAGCTTGGTCCCTTTCCCCACCACGCTCCACTATCAGCCCCCACATGCCATTATTTACCTTTCTGTATATATTTTTTAATTTTTAAATTTTATTTGTTCTAATTAGTTGTACATTTTCCTATATAGTTTTGATTCTACATATATCATCATAAATATTGTCATTGTAAATATCTTCAACTCTCTTATTAGATTTCTCTCTTGCACTTGCCAGGAAAACCCAACCCTGAACAAACTCAACAATCTGCCTTTTCTGCCTTCTCCTGAACAGTCAAACATCTTTAATTATTTTAAATTCATGATCTTAAATACAAGTGAGCTCTCAACATTACCCAGAAGTCCTATCAATTAGCTTTCATTAGAAAACCAACTTATTCACTCTCGAAGGTATTTGTTTCATTTTTTCTCTTTCCTCAACCATCCTACTCTTTCTCCTTACTCTAGGATGATACTGCATTTTCTTTCCTGAGAAAACAAACATTAGGTAGAATCCCTCTCATCATCTTCATACTCTCGTTAATCTTCAAACTTTGCCAAAACTGTACCATTTTTGCAACTATCAGAAGTGAACATTTTTCCTCTCGAAGAACTTTTATGTCATCTGAGAACCTATCATGTGCTTTGAAAACCATTTGAATTGTCTTTCAAGATGTTGGCTCTCAAGAGCAATTAAACAGGATAAAGAAATTAAAGAGATAGGAATAGGAAAAGAAGAACTCAAACTATTACTATTTGCCAATGACCTGATTCTATAAGATTCAAAAAATTCCACCAGAAAACTTCTAGAACTAATAAATGAATTCAGCAAAGTAGCAGAATATAAAATCAACACACATAAATCAAATGCATTTCTATACATCAGTGATGAATCTACTGAAGGCAAAATTAGAAAAACTACCTCATTCACAATAGCCTCAAAAAAAATTAGTAATCAATCTAACAAAAAGGTGAAAGACCTCTACAATGAAAACTACAGAACACCAAAGAAAGAAACTGAAAAAACTTAAAAAATGGAAAGCCCTCTTATGCTCCTGGATAGGTAGAATTAATATTGTCAAAATGGTCATGCCACCAAAAGTGTTATACAGATCAAATGAAATTCCTATGAAAATCCCAATGACATTTTTCATAGAACTAGAAAAAGCAATCATGAAATTCATTTGGAAAAATGAGACCCATAATAGTCAAAGCAATCCTTGGCAAGAAGAGTGAAGCAGGAGGCATCACGATACCAGACCTTAAACTATACTGCAGAACCATAGTAACAAAAACAGCATGGTATTGGCACCAAACAGACATGTAGACCGATGGTACAGAACAGAAGACACAGAGACAAACCCACATAAATATAGTTATCTCATACTAGACAAAGATGTCAAAAACATTCACTGGAGAAAAGATAACCTATTCAATGAATGGTCCTGGGGAAATTGGAAGGCCAAATGTAACAAAATGAAGTTAAACCTCTCTCACCCTGCAAGAAACTCAAAGTAGGTCAAAAACTTAGGCACTCGAACAGAGACCCTGTGCCCAAGAGAAGAAAAAGTAGGTCCAAATCTTCACCATGTCAGCCTAGGATCTGACTTTCTTAACAAGACTCCTAAAGTGCAAGAAGTGAAATCAAGAATCAATAAATGGAATGGAATCAAACTGAAAAGCTTTCTTCTCAACAATCAATGAAGAGAGAGCCTACAAGAATGGGAGAAAATCTTTACCAACTGCACCTCAGATACAGGATTAATCTCCAGGATATATAAAGAACTCAAAGAACTTAACATCAAAAAACCAAATGGGCTAAGGAACAGAACAGACACTTCATAGAATATAATTGATCAACAAATACATGAAAAAATGTTCATCTCTAGCATTAGAGAAATGCAAATTAAAACTAACATTTCATTTCACTCCAGTCAGAATGGCAATTATCAAGATTGTAAGCAACAATAATGTTAACGAGGATGTGAGAGAAAAGGTACACTCATAAGTTGCTGGCGGGACTGCAAATTGGTGCAACCATTATGAAAGATTGCATGGAGATTGTTATGTATGGAGATTCCTCAGAAAACTCAGAATGAAACCACATTTGACCACACCTAGGTTTATACCCAAAGGACTTAAAATCTGCAGACTACAGTGATGCAGCCATGTCAATGTTTACAGCAGCTCAACTCACAATAACTAAACTGAAACCAACCTAGATGACTTTCAATAGACGAAAAAGAAAATGTGATATATATATATTCAATGGGATATTATTCAGCCTTAAAGAAGAATGAAATAATGGCACTTACAGGTAAATGGAGCTGGAGAATAAGTGAAATAATCTAATCCCCACAAACCAAAGGCCAAATGTTCTCTGATACGAGGTTGCTAATTCACAATGTTGGTGGGGTGGTGGCTAAGGAAGAATAGAGGTACTTTGGATTAGGTAGAGGGGAGTGAAAGGAGGGGAGGGGGTATGGGGATAGGAAGGATACTAGAATGAATCAGACATAATTACATACACATATGACTACATGACTTGTTTGATTCTACATCATACACAACCAGAAGAATGAGAAATTATACTCCATTTATGTGTCATGTGTCAAAGTGCATTCTGCTGTCATGTATAACTAATTAGAACAAACTAAAAAAAATACATTGGCTCTGAGGTTAGGGTCATAGCTCAGCTGTGGAGCGCTTGGGTTTGATCCTCAGTGCTGCATAAAAATAAGTAAATAAAGGTATTGTGTCCATCAACAACTAAAATTAAAAAAAAGAAGTTGGCTCTTTTCTACCAAATTACTCCTAGTAGCTTAAATACAAGCTCTATTATAGCACCTTTTGTGATGTTTGTAAAGTTCTGTATATGCACTGTCCAATACAGTTATCACTAGCCACGTGATTACTGAGCCCTTGAAATGTGGTCAGTGTGCTGGAAGAACTCGATTTTAAGTTCGATTTAATGTAATTCATTTAAGTAACCACATAATAGTGTGGCTATCATATTATTACAACATGACTCCTATCTCCTATAAATTTTGCCTTGACTCCTTTTATTTTCATTCTTCTTTCAGTCTACGTTTACATTAAATACATTGTGTGATCTTCTTTGGGCAACATCATCAGTGTCTTCTTGTCAAATTCAATTTATCAGTATATCTGCTTTTAATACATTGTTGGCCACTACACCACTCCAATCCCATTCCAAATATTCTCCTGTCTTTGGGGGTACATTCTCCCCGTTTCTCTTTTCAATATCCTCCTTCTCTCTCCAACTCTTAAAGGTCTGTGTTCACAACGTCAGTTTTGGGACTCTTACTCTTCTCCGTTAAGATTTCCCCCTACAAAAAGGGGCAGTGAAATGGAGTTATAGTTAAGGACTTCCCATTGCAATTAGACCACAATCCTAGTTCCTTTCCTAACTAAAGGCTTGAATGACCTTACCTCTTCTTCCATTCTCCCATCATTCCACCGAGCCCACATATTTTCCTCCCTTTGTGGGCTATCCCAGGAGTTGTCTGTTTTTGAGTTTTCCTAACTTTTTGTCTTGGGTTAAAGGTCACCTCTTCGGAAGCCGCCTCTACCCTAACCAAATCATATCCTTGTTTTGCCTTCGTTTATTTCATTCAAAACCGTACGATTGTTTGTACTTATTCCTGCGTTTATTCAGCTCGACTGCCCCCCTATTGGAACTGAAACTCCTCGCGAGCAGAGCCAGTGAGATTCGCGCTAACGAGTATCACTCGCCAGCCCCGGAACAGATCCAGACTCTCGAAGCTGTGCAGGAAATGCCCACCGCCCGAGGGCTCTAACCGCGGGCTCCCGCCCAGGGCAGACAGAGAAGGGGGCGCGTCCCGGCCGGATGCCACGCGGTGGCACCGCCCACGCGGTGCGCAGGCTCCGCCCCTTCCGGCCGCGAAGGACGCCCGGGCAACTACCGCGGCCGGGCCGCTGCGCCCACTCGGCCCGCCCCTTTCTCCACAGTCCCCCGCCCCGCCCCGCCCCGCCCCGCCCGCGCCGCGCCGGCCGCTGTCAGAGAAGCGGTGTATGCTGAGGTGCTGCTGCCTCCGGTTGCTACACGTCTTGGGCCCAAGCTCCCCGCTGCTGACCCGCCGGCCACTTTTCCGCCCTCCCAGCCTCATGAAGCCGCTGGTCGTGTTCGTACTCGGCGGTCCCGGCGCCGGCAAGGGGACTCAGTGCGCCCGCATCGTGGAGGTGAGGCCCGGGTAGCAGCGGGCTCCCGGAGGATTTCGGCGGCGCGGTCCGCGCCCCCCAGCAGCGGCCGCGGACTACGCGTCCCGGCGGCCACCGCGCTGCCCGCGTGGCAGCGGCTAGGGGTGCCGGCGCGTGGTCACCCGACAGGGTGGCTGCTCGGGGCGCTTAGTTCTGCGCACCCTTTTCCTTGCGTTTTGGGGACCAAGTGCGTGTCACCAGTGGGCTGGGAGAAGGCCCCGCGCGGAGGTCAGTGTACCGCCGGTTGTGTGGAGGATGAGGATGGAGGAGGGCGGATATGGGCTCGAGGCCGTGCGCGGCTGCCTAAGAGGGAGATGGGATTTTGCTCTCCGCGCTTTGCTGCAGGCCTTCCAAACTTCCAGCCCTCACCCTAGAAAAAAGCCCCACGGATTTACTTCGGGCGCCCTGACAAGTGCAGAGTGCACTCTGAGCCCCGTCCACCGCGGGCTTCAGGGCAGTGCCAAGCTGGAGGCTCCATCCAGTGCTGTGGTTGGAGGAGCGGTGGAGCACTGTGCCGAGCGCAAGCTTCAGCCTTTGGCCTTGCTGCCCGCTCACGCTTTGTCCTTGGGCGAGTCACTTCCTTTCCCCGAGCCTCATCTGTCCCTCCTAATAAATAAGAGGCTCTGCACCCAGATTAACTGAGAATATCAACCACTTACCAACGCAAACATCCTGTTAGTGTTTTCTTTTGCTTTAAGGTGTAATAACTTTACCAGTTAAGATTTTCGATCTTCAGTGACAGGTACATGATTATCTGCAGTGATATAGTTGGGAAGGATTAATGGGCATTCTGGGGAATGTTTGGGAGATAAGAAAACAAAATAACTAGAAACGAAAGAGGTGACCTGTGTTGGCGTAGAACACTCAAAAAAATCACTGTGAAACTCATTGGCCAACAAGTTTTTGACCCAGAACTTGTAAAATGATTTCCTCCTTTTCCAGGATATGACCTATATTTGCTTTGGGCTTTTACTTCTCTCCTTTGTTCATAAATCAACACTCGTCCTATATTTCGTTCTCTAGAGAACATTCAGAAAAAGTCAGATGTCTTCTGAAAGTCATTGTGTGTTTTACAGCTGTATTTATAATTATCATTTTTAGGAACTAGTTCAACCAAAGGACTATTTTTCTCATTTTAATTTTGTTGAGTTTTCACTTTTTAAAAGACAAGTGAGATGTGCATTATTTCAAGTTTTGTTTTACGGATGAAATGACTCTTACATATAAATAGCATAATAGGGGGAGGGACAAAGACTTGAGTCAAATATGTTTTGTTCAAACCGTGACTGCAGTTACTGTTTCTCTAGCACCAGAGAGGTTACTTTTAGCTTGAGTTCCATTGTAAAAACGGAGAAAATACAAATATCTATTCTGTATGGTATTTGTGAATAGTAAATGAGGCAAGATATCTGGCACACAGATGCAAATGATTTTTTTCTGTACTTTAAACTTCGTGATGTTCTTATAGGTATTTTTTTTTTTTAATTTTTGAAGTAGAATTACCTTTTAAAAATTGATTATGCCGGGCGCGGTGGTGCAGGCCTGTAATCCCAGCACTTGGGAAGCTGAGGCAGGAGGATCCGGAGTTCAAAGCCAGTCTCAGCAACTTAGCAAGGCCCTAAGCAACTCAGTGAGACCCTGTCCCTAAATAAAATACAAAATAGGGCTGGGATGTGGCTCAGTGGTGGAGTGCCCCTGGGTTCAATCCCCAGTACCAAAACAAAACAAAACAAAACAAAAAACAAAAAAATTGATTATGACTGTTATATTTGAATACATTTAAGTATTTTCTTTCTGAATCACCCACACCCAAACTAATACTACCCATATTACTGGAATCCAATAATTGATAATTAAGAGGTTTAAAATATTAGCTATTCCTGAACAGAGTAAAGAAGTTAACAGGCTTGAAAATATAATCAGCTATTACTGAACAAAGAATATTCTTACCAATTATTGGATTCCTTGTGAGATATACCTATAATATATTATTCTTTAAGACTTCCTTTTGTGAGTCTTTTGTATTTTAACTTAGTATTTTTTTGTTTGTTTTTATTTTTTGGTAGTAGGGATTTAATTTAGGGTTGCTTTATTACTGGGCCACATCCCTAGTGCTTTTTATTTTTACTTTGAGACAGGGTCTTGTGAAGTTGCTGAGGGCCTTGCTAAGTGCCTGAGACTGGCTTTGAACTTGGGATCTTCCTGCCTCAGCCTCTGGAGTTACTGGAATTATAGGAATGTGCCATGGCACCCAGCACAAAGAAAATTCTTGAAGACTGCATGAAACTGCTCAAACTATAAGGAGAATTTCTTAAAGTCTACCATTTGGATAGAAATTGCATTCTGAGCTTTTTTTTTTTTTTTTTTTTTTTTGCAATCCTGCTACCTCAGCCTCCTCAGTCACTGGGGTTAGGCATACGCCACTGTGTCCAGCTTGGCTCAGTATTTTTTTTTAATACAGGATTCATAAACTACATTCCAAAAGATAACACTGTTTGGAACTAAATTATTTTTTCTGTAGGGAAAAAGGTACCTGCATCCGCGTTAAATTCCCCAACTATCATGTCTAAGCTAATTTAGTTATAGGATACCTGAAATGTGGCTGAAATGGAATTCTTTCTTGGAGAAAATTATGTTAATTTCCAACCCTGGCTACTGTAAGTACATCTGAGTCTTGACCACAGAACCTGAGGATGTCTTTCTGTCTAAGACCCTGGAGCATTGCAGCTGGGAAAAGGAGTGTAGTTGGAGGAAAGCTGGTACAACATTTTTTTTTCCCCTCTAGAGGCTGCATTCTATTCTGCTAATTGCTCCATTAGGAGGAAAAGACAAATTTGATAGCTTCTTTCCAAAGTGTTCCCAACCGGGAAGAAAAGATTTGAGGAAGTTTGGGGATTGACCTCGTCTGTTTATTCATACTGGGCTTTTTCCAGTTTTTTGTTGTTATCTAACTAATTATTTCTAAATCTGTGTCCTCCTGTAATGTTTGTTTTTGAAAATTAGCCATTTTAAAAATCAGTGCAAGCCAGGAGTGATGGCACCCACCTGTAATTCCAGCAATTTGGGAGGCTAAGGCAGGAGGATCACAAATTTGAGGCCAGCCTCAACAATTTAGTGAGGCCCTGTCTCAAAGTAAAAAATAAAAAGGGCTGGGATGTGGCTCAGTGATAAAACACCCCTGGGTTCAATCCCTGGTAGCAACAAGTAAATAAATAAATAAACAAATCAGTGTAATACTTTACTAGCTAGTTGCCCAGAATGGAATTGTTATTTTGTAATGATTTGTTTATAGAAAAAAATTATGGGGTTGCTGTGTTATTTTTGAATTTTTATAATTAAGCTTTATTTATGTTTGTTGTTATGACCTCAGAGAAACTGTGGGAGTATAACCTAAACTTACTTTTGAAAATAATAACCACAATTTTTTATGTGTTAGTTGGAAGAAATATTTAAACCTGCTCTCTTATAGATTGTGAACATTTTACTTCCGTGAACAATTTATGACTAAGGTTTATATCCATGCCACATTGCTTTCAGTCACACCCAGAAAATATATTTGTCATCTGTGTCATAACTTCCTTATGACTTCTGTGCATAACTCATCCTTTGCATTGCCATCATACTTACTATACCTAGAAAAAATTTGGGATGCTATTGATTCTAAGCATATAGAAATCAGAAACCTGGTTTTATTAATTTTTTTTTGTCTCCATTGCTGGAGATTTTGCCTGGCACACAGTATTTACCTAATAAATAATTGTTGAATTAATATTAATAGAAGTTATACATTTATCCTGAAGATGTATGAATTTTAAAAATTTGGTCCCCAGGGGGCGCTCAAGTAGTATTTAGTGCTTTGGATTTCTGAACCAGAAGTGTGAATGGGACCAAGCTTTGTCTTCCTTGGATTTCTCATGTAACACTTCTGTTTATGCTCAGTGAATTAATGGTATGCTGAGCAGATATTCAAGTTCCTAATTATATCTCCCAGATTAGCACTCAAAAAAAGTTAGGAAAAAATATCCACTGGATGTTAATGTTCAGTGTTTAAAAGCAGAATTCTCTTGGTGGAGTAATAGTTTTTTGTTTTTTATGATTTTTTTTTTTTTTTTTTTTTGGTACTGGGAATTGAACCCAGGGGCACTCGGCCACTGAGCCACATCCCCATCCCTGTTTTGTATTTTATTTAGAGACAAGGTCTCACTTAGTTGCCTAGGGCCTTGCTAAGTTGCTGAGGCTGGCTTTGAACTCATGATCCTCCTGCCTCAGCCTCCCAAGTGCTGGGATTACAGGCCTGCGCCAACAGGCGTGCGCCACCACGCCTGCGCCACCACGCCTGCCTGAAATTTTAAATTATCAGAAAAAGAGATGGTCTACAGACTCCTTGGCTCTTCTGAAGCAGTTTCTCATGCGTTGGAATCAAATTGGACATTTCCACCTTGTTTTCCTTTTCCACATTAATGTTCATGTGATACTTGTTCTTATAGCAACTGCTCACCAAAACAAAATAAAAACAAAAACATCACAAAGATGTGGTGTCATTGAAAGGAGTGCACCATGCTCTAATGTTGAAACTGAGCTACTTTGAACTGGTAGTGCACTTGTTATCTAACATATATCTAGGATTGCTGTGTTTTCTTCGAAAATTTAAACATAGGACACTCTTGCTGTAATGCTCCAGGGCATCTTGGCATACAGTTTGGAAACCATGGGCTTAAATGAGAGTTCCTCAGTGAAATTTCCCTGACATTTTTAGATTAGGTCAGGTTTCCCATAAATCCTCAGGACACCGCATAACGTTTATTAGTTTGTAATTCATCTTCATTTTTTCTTTTGATTATTTGACTCCTTCATTATAATCTCTAAAAACCCTTGATTTTTTTTAAAGAAACATTATTTTTAGTTGTATATGGGCACAATACCTTTATTTAATTTATTTATATATTATTTATTTATTTATTTATTTTTATATGGTGCTGAGGATCGAAACCAGTGCCTCACATATGCTAGGCAAGTGCTCTACCACTGAGGTACAACCCCAGCTCCAAACCTTGAATTTTAAAACTTAGAATTGTATCTTTAATATCTAGCACAAAATCTTGGCATAAATTAATGATCCATAAGTATGTAAGTAGGCTTGGAAGTCATTCAAACCTGAAGCTCATGTTCATCTGTGAGTTTTTAAAATTTTTGGCTTTTTAGTTTCCAACACTGAAAACTGGGAATATTAATATACTTAAACAGAGATCATGAGGACTACCCAAGAGAACCTATATAATAGAATGACTTCATATATATTAACATACTTTTCTTTCTTTGTTTATCTATAAGTAGTAAATGAAGGAAATGTTTTGAGTAGTGTACTTATTCTTTGTTAGGATTCTTGTGTAACAAAACATGACAAAACATTGATTGAAGGGACACACATTTCACCAGTGCCATACCTGTGTATTGTCTATTAGGCAGTTTATGGAGTTCTGATTCAGATTGCCTGGGTTGAAGTTTACCTACCATCTACTATGTGTGTCATCTTAACAAAGTAATTTAACTTTCCTGCTTCAGTTTCCTCATCTGTAAAATAGTAAAGATCCATAGCATTTATGTCATTGGGTCTTTGTGGGCATTAAATGATCTAATATGTAAAGGGCTTAGAGCAATGCCTGGTATATGCCAAGTCCTTTATAAATGTTAACTGTTATTGGTATTATCATCATTTTGGCTGTTCTGTTTCTTTTACTTGTCATTACCCCCTCACTGTCTTTTGATTTGGCCCTCAGATTATATTCCTTCCTACTTTGGAAGCTGTGTAGCCTATTCCTTTTATTTTAGTGGTTACCCTAGAAATTTTAAGCACACTTTTAAAGTCTAACAATTAATATCTTTACTTTTCTTCAAACACACACCTTAGGACACTTAGGTCTACTTTCTATTCTGTTTTCCAGAATTTTAATTTTATGTTGACTATTTGTTCCTGACAAAAGATATGTTAATGTTTTATAGCAAAGATGTAATGGTTGTTTAGAATATCTCCCATGCATACATACCATTTGTTTTTGTTTTGTTTTGTTTTGTTTTTTAACTCACCATTTCTTTTTGGGCCTCACATGTCCTTTCTGAGATTGTTTTTCTTCTTAAAGTATATCCTTTGGGGTTTCTTTAGTATAAACTTGTGGCTGAAAATTTTTGCTATTTTCTCTGTGTGGTGAATTCTTTTTTCCTAATTCAACCACTGAGGGTATCATCCTTCAGGGGTCCTGACTTTATGTGGAACTCTGATCCAACCTCCAACCTCTACCCTATTTAGGCTTCAAATCTTTGTTGTTGTGGTGGTATATATATCCTCCCTCCCCCAATTTAATTTGAGACTCTAAGCCATCAGTGTTTTAGGGATGGGGAGTCCAGAGCAGCCACAACTCTAGCACTCACTCACTCCACATTTGTGCTTTCTTGTCTTTTCTATATCTGAGTTATTTCTTTACTTTTCTGCCAGCTCAGTCATGCAGTAAAAGAAAAATTGTCTCCAACTATATGAATGTGTTGTGATGGACTCAGGAGGGGTTACTCTGGAAAACAATACATGTGTAATTTTTTTAACCCCAGTCATAATTAGATATCATCTCTTTGGGTTAGGGGCTCTGCCCTAACTCAACACTCCACTTCAATATTACATTTTTCCCATTATCTTTATTACTTTTGAAGTGTACTTATTTTATACCCTGTGGATTAAAGTTTTATTGACAACAATTGGTTAATCTAAACACCAAGTTCTAGTTAAGATGCTAATGAAAGAGATTCTAGTCACTGAAGACCCCTAAAAGTCACATAGGAGTACAATCATTTAACAGTTGGCCTTCTTTTTTTAATTATTATTTTTAAAAAATTACTTTTTCATACATTTATATAAGGTAATAATGTCTGTCTCATTCTGCTGTCCTTCCCATCACCACTGCCCCTCCCTCCCCTCTACACAATCCAAAGTTCCTTCATTCTCCCCTACCCGCCCCACTACAGTTGGTCTTCTGAATTGAAATTCAAAGCATTTCAGAGCAGTTGCTTTAGTAGGAAGACTTTTTGACCAGATATGAAAATGAGGATGGGGACAGAGAATAACTGTCTTACTCTTTTGGTCATGTTGTCCTGGTCATACTTCCTCTGGTTACCTTAAAGCTAGTATTTTTAGCCCAATTGCCATATGAAAGTGTATTTGCTTTGACATTTCAGTTGCTTTAACTGGCAAATCAAGAACATTTTTTATAGACTAAACATGTGATAAGAACATTTTGAACTTAATAGAGAACAGGTGTGACTGACATAGTGTTTGCTGACAGTTTTATCCTGCCTGGTGAGTAAAGTTAACAAAACTTCACTTGAGTAAAGAAAAAAGTACCTTTTTTTTTTTTTTAAACTTATTACTCAGAAATTTTTACTTTGAGGGAATTGGGTCCCCTGAAACAAATTTCATGCCTGGTTTTCATCAGTCTTTTCAAAAAGACCTGAAAGTTGGTTCCATTTACCACTGAGATATAGCCCATACCAACAAGTAGTTAAATATGCCTGATTTAGGTCTACACAAAAGATTGTTTCCCTTCCCATTTTTTTGTATAGAGCTCCCAGAATGTATCAGTCATTGATATTTGCTATTGAAGAGTGTTATGTGCTTAATTTAAACCATGGGATTTACCTTTTAATTGTGTATTACTTACATAGATAATAACATGAATTTTCATTTTCTTTGTGTCTACTGAGAGTATAGAGAAAGCCTAGTAGATGTTTTGATTATGTAATTGAAATTGACTTGATGACTAATTTAAGTTTTCAAATAATGAAAAATTTTGTTTGCCTATTGGAATGAAGCAAATGAAGCAAGGATAGTCAAAATCAGACTAAATCAAGGTGGGTCAAATATACCTGGATTTTTATGTGTGGATGAAGTAAGTTCCTGATCACTTCTCCATGCCAGGATTCAGTAGAAGCCCAACAACTTTTGAGTCTCTCTTTTTTTAACATTTGCCTGTGGACTTGACTCTGGTATTCAACTACCACGGTAGCTTAAAGGCAAAAGACTTCATTTCTATAAGGGTCACTGAGAGGATACCTCACAGGCCCACAGAAGAATAATGGTCAGTGGTCCCTAAGAGTCAGGAGACCTGGGTTCAAGTGCCAGCTTTCCACTACTGACAAGCCAGCATATCTGTTTCCTCTCTTGTAAAATGGAGCCTTTTACAAAATGGGGTAGGTGGTATTGCCAGTCCTGGAACAGATTTGTATCTCAAGACTTCAGTGTTGCATGTAACCCAGTCTAGCCAAAAGGCAAACTACCTCGTTACTATGAGTATATGTGCCTTTGCTGTTCTATACTATACCGAATGAGAGTACCAATAAATTTGATATTCCCTTCTGTTATTTGTGTTTTCATATAACTTCAGAGTGGTACCAAGGATCCTATAACATTGAGAAAGGAAATAGTTTTTGAAATGTAACAATTTTGTGTGTATCTTGAAAGTTCAAAATATTTAAGAAATAGGATATTAGGGCCAACTTATAGTATAGCAAGGTTTTAGAAATAATGTAGACTGAAGTCAGATATTGTTTTGGATCTCTGTCTAGCATCTATGACTATATTGCCTTATTTGGTGGGGAGGTTACTAGGGATTGAACTTGAGGCACTCCACTACTGAACCACATCCCCAGGCCTATTTGGTATTTTTATTTAGAGACAGGGTCTCATGAGCCACTGGGATTATAGGCGTGTGCCACCATGCCTGGCTGTGTGACTTTTTAAAATTCTGTATCTTCCTTTGAAAACAATGCCATCTGGGTTGTTATAAAGGTTAAATGAGGCAATGCTTATTACAGTGTTTAAGTACAGTATATGGCACTTGGTGTGTAAATGGTGACTATTATTTTAGAAAAGATCTATAGGAAAAAGAGATCAAAAAGTAACTTGTGCAAAAGTTGTTATGGGGGAGCATGATATTCCCATTGTTTACTACAGTTAAGGCAATGATACACTAATCAGTTAGCAGATTTTAAAAATCTGTGTGGTATTTTAGGGTCTATTGAATAAGAAAAAAATCTTTCTACTTAGTGTTTCAAATTAGATTTTTCATTTTAGAAAGGATAAATGGATTTAAAGAAAAGTTTAAGGTGTAAATACTATTTATATTCATAATAGGTAATAAATGGAACTAATGACCTCATAGTTCATATAAGTTTCACAAGTTAATACTGTGTATCTTAACTATCCTGTTAGTTTTTTAAATTATAAAATATAACATGAAATTTTGCTATTTTAACCATTCTAAGTGTACAGTTCAGTATTAATTACCTTTGCAATGTGAATGTATTTACTATTGCCACTATTATGTTTCTAAAAATTTTTTATCACCCCAAACAAAAGCTAACCATTAGCAGAAACTTTGTATTCCTTTTTCCCAGTCCCTATTAATTTCTAATCTATTTTTGTCTCTGTAAACTTGCTTATTCTAAATTCCTCATATAAGTGGAATCATACTTGTCATTTTGTGTCTGCCTTATTTTACTTAATATTATCACTGTTCATCTGTGTTGGCATGAGTCAGAACTTCATTTCTTTTTAGTGGCTGAATAATATTCCATTGTATGTATGTACCATATTTTGCTTATCTGTTCATCTGTTGATAGACCCTTGAGTTGTTTCCTCCTTTGGTTATTATGAATAATGCTGCAGTACACATTGATGTACAAACATCTGTTTGAGTCCATTTTTAGTTCTTTGGAGTATATACCTAGGAGTGGAAGTTTTTGAGTTCATATGGTAATTTTGTGTTTAACTTGTTGAGGAATCATCAAATTGTTTTCCATGGCAGCTACACTATTTTACATTCCAAGAAGCAATGTACAAGGATTCTCCTCTACACCAGCGCTTACTTTTTGTTTTCTTGTCATTGTTTTGAAATTATGACCATCTAGGAGGTGTGATACAGTTCCTTATACAGATACATGATTTGCAGAAATTTTCTCCCATCCTGTGAGTTCTTTTATTTTCTTGCAAGTGTCCATGAAGTAAAAAAGTTAGTGATAATAAGGCCTTACATTTTGCACATTAGAATTTACAGTGCTCTCTTGTGGTACAGAGATGAAAAGACTGATAAGTTAGTCTAAAACTAAAAAAGAAGTATAACTGATATATGTGTATATTATGCTTGGGACATGAGAGTGGAAAAGAGAGGGGAGAGTGATAGAAAGTTAGAAGGTAGGACAGAAAGTCTCTCATTTCTTTGATTCCAGTGTATAGTGGGTTCTAGTTAATTAAATCAGACTAGAAGCATAGGAGAAGGTGTTCATTTGCAAATGGTTTTCAGATCTCTTCCTATTGTGTTGTTGTGACAGGAAAGAAAATGTTATAGAAAAAATTTCCATGAAGCTTACCACTTCAGAGGGCATTTTACTTCATAAATTTAGGTTCTAATCAAGAACCAGGAGCCCCTTATATTCTACCCTACCATACAAAAATGGCACAGTTACATATGATCAACATCAAATTCTAGGCTGGACCAAGATTTGATTGCTGTGTCATCCACATGTATATTCCTACACTGACTTTAATTTTAGATTGAATAAAATTTATTCATAAAGGTAAATTTTATACTAAAAATTTTTAAAGCATGTACTATTTTTCAAAGCCAAATAATCATTTTTTTTCTAACATTTTCTTCTATTAACTTAGGTTGTTAAACTAAAAATGAAGGTGATTCTTTATTGTCTCAACAGTGATACATTTTCTCTAAAGGGAATGCGAAAGTTGTTTGGCATAATAAACTTCTGAGAGTGCACCAGGTTATTCTGGAGACCAATAGGGTGGATATATTGTCTGTGCCATAGAAATGGCATTCCCAGAACATCCTGTTTGTAATTTTGAACTGTAGTGTCTAGAGTAGGGCTTCATCAAGTACATTTTCTTTTCTTAACCTTTTCTGCTAGGCCTTTTGGATCCTCTCAACTGAACATGTCTCTAAATTTCCATCTGTTTCTAGTCTATGAAACTGTACTGTTTTCTGTCTCCTCCTACAACTCTTGACTTCATGCCCATGCAGTGTTTCTGTGTTGCTATATTATACTTTTGTTTCTCCTTCGTTTAACGGGTGGATCACTTTCCAGAGAAATTTTTATCTAAACATTTGAATTGATTTTTGGTTTTAGAGCAGTTCACCAATATCTTATCTCCAAAGCTGCTCTTTTCTTTGTGTGTGAGTGGGGAGGGTAATGGGGGTTGAACCCAGGGGGTACTCTACCATGAGCTACATTCTTGACCCTTTTTTAGTTTTTGAGATAGGACCTCATTAAATAGCCAAAGCTGGCTTTGAACTTGGAATTCTCCTGTCTTGGCTTCCCAAGTAGCAGGGATTATAGGCATGTAGAAAGGCTATTTTCTACAATGATTTAGTTTTAGATTTTAAATAAATTTTTAATTGTGTAAGTTTTTCTTTTTTTATTTCCTTGAGATTAGATGGTGTTTTTTTAATGTTGGAGATTTTTTGAAGCAGGGGTAGGATACCTAAGCATGAACTCTACTACTGAGCTACCCGCTCAGCCCCTTTATATTGAGATTCTTATCTTCACTTGAATTTATTTATTTATTCATTTATTTATTTATTTATTTATATTTTTTGCGGTGCTGGGGATTAAACCCAGGGCCTTGGGCTTACGTGGCAAGCACTCTACCAATTGAGCTATATCCGCAGTCCTTATCTTCACTTGAGGTGAGGCTATGTTGAATTTAATTTTGCTGTGCTATTGAGATTAAATATTAATAAAACATTTAAATCTTACTTTGTGGTATTTTTTAAAGATATGCATAGGAAAAATAAGTTAATTAAAAAAGATTGCATGGGGTTTAAAAGTTAAAACTTAAGAGTTTGTATATGTATAAATCTCTTATAAAAATAAAGAGTTTGAAAGTATATAAATTAAAAAGTAGACACATTGCTTATTATTTTGTGTCTTGCATTTTTAAAACAACGTATCTTGGTGAGCTTTCCATGGGAGAACACATAGTCCAATTCATAATATATGCAATAATTTTACTATTCATATGTTGGTGGGCATTTAGATTTTCTGTCTTTTACAAATAATGTTACCATGAACATTCACTTACATGTGTCTCTGAACATGTGCTACCAAAGTAGAATTACTTAGTCAAAGGGAAACTTTAATTTTGATAGACGTTGACAGATTGCTCCCTAAAAAGGCTGAACACTTTTCCAGAATATGAGCATACTGGTCTCCCTGTATCCATGCCATTGTCATATTACTAGCCTTTTTTACTTTAACCAATCTGAGGGGTAGAAAATGGAATCACATTTTTAAATTTGCATTTTCATTATTACCAGTGAGGTTGATCCTCTCTCCCCCACCTGCCATGAGTTGTTTGTTTTTATACCCCTCTCCCCATATTTTTTTTGGTTCTGGGAATTGAACCCAGGGATGCTACCCCACATACCTTTGACACGGAGTCTTGCTGTGTTGCCCAGGCTAGTCTCCCAACTCCTCTGCTCCAGTGATCCTCCAGCCTTAGCCTCCTGAGTAGCTGGGACTCTAAGTGGTGCCACTGTCCTGCTTGCTTGTCCATTTTTGTATTGAGTTTTTAAGAATTTATTAGTAGGATCTCTTTATATACAATGTGCATTGTGTTATAAAAATATTGTTCGGTGAAAATGTATTCTTCCAGGCTCTTGCTTGTCATTTGATTATATTTATGATGTCCTTCTTTGTTCAAAAAGGTTTTGTTTTTGTTTTTGTTTTTGTTTTTGTTTTTTGGTACCAGGGATTGAACCCCAGGGCACTTAACGACTGAGCCACATCCCTAGCCCTTTTTTTAAAAAATATTTTTTAGTTGTCAACAGACATTTATTTATTTATTTATTTTTATGTGGTGCTGAGGATCCAACCCAGTACCTCACGCATGCTAAGCAAGCACTCTACCACTGGCCTTCCTTAGCCTTTCTTGTATTTTATTTAGAGACAATGTCTTGATGATTTGCTTAGGGCCTTGCTAAATTGCCTAGATTAGCAATTCCCAAGCTGCTGGGACCACAGGGGTGTGCCACTGCACCAGGCCAAAAAAGTTTTTATTATGTGGTCCAACATAAACCTTAGCTGTTTTGATTTTTGTTTAGTAACACCTTTCTCTATCTCAAGGTTATTTTCCTTTTGTACTATCAAAGGGTTTTGCTTATTTTGTGTTTTAAAGCTTTAATTCATCTGGAATTTAAAATTTATTTTATATATATATAGTATGCTGCAGGGATCTAATTTTACTTTTTTTTGCAGATGGGTAGCCAGTTGCAGTAGTATCATTTATTAATTAGTTCATTTTTTCCCCATTGACTTATGTTTTTGTTTTTGCAGGGCAGGGGATCAAACCCAGACACATACTATGCAAGCAGTCTACCACTGAGCCGTGCTTTTCCCTGAGCCCCCACTGATTTTAGATGTTGGCTGTCACTGAATTCCCAGTTATACTTAGGTCTGTTTCTAGATTCTGCGTCAGAGTTTCATTGTTCTGTTTGTCTGTTTTTATATCAAAATCAAACTGGTTTCTATTAAATTAATTAATTTATTTATTGCAGGACTGGGGATTGAACCCAGGGTTGCTATACCACTGAACTATACTCCCAGCTCTTTTGATTTTTTTATTTTGAGGTAGGGTCTTATTAAGTTGCTGAGGCTGGCCTTGAACTTGGGATCCTCCTATCTCAGTTTCCCAAGTAGGTGGAATTATAGGTTTTTGCTGCCAAGCCAGTAATATAGTTTTATAGTTATAGTATTTTATGCCAGGTGGCAGTACAAGTCTTCATTTGTTGTTGTTAATATTATTTTCAGTTTTGGTCATTTACTCACATTCACTCTTTCTAGCTAACTTGAGAATCAGTTCATCAAGTTTCATTTAAAAACAAACAGATTTGGAGGTATAGCTCAGGGGCAGAGTATTTGCCTAGCAGTCAAGAAGCCCTGTTCCGTCCCAAGCATTGAAACACAAATGAACAAAAACAAATTGCAATTGAATTTTTATTGAGGTGGTAATAAGTTTATAGATTAATTTATGGAAATTTAAATATTCTCAGTAGGAATGTTTCTATCCAAGAATGCAGTGTGCCTTCCTTTTATGATGTTAGTTTTATTTAGTTCCTACAGTAAAGTGTTTTTAGTTTCTTAATATTATTCTTACACATTTAATTTTAGGTTTATTCCTAAATTTAAGTTTTTATTGACATTTTGAATAGAATATTTTACATGTGTTTTCTCTAATTAGTCACTACTAATTAGTTGAAAAGTTGTTGATGTATTTGCTTATAAAAAGATAGTAAGCAGAGCTGGATGTGGTGACTCACCCCTGTAATCCCAGCAACTAGGGAGGCTGAGGCAGGAGGATAACAAGTTTGAGACTAGCCTCAACAATTTAGCAAGACTGCCTCAAAATTAAAAAAAAAAAAAAAAAAAAAGAGGGGAGCGGCTAGGAGTATAGTTCAGTGGTAAAGCATCTCTAGGTTTAATCCCTAGTACTAGGGGTGGAGGGGATGTAAACAGAAAATACAAACAAAAAAGAAGTAAGCAAGATAAATTTTTGTTCATTCTCACAAGCTTTTTAATATCCTCAAATATATTCCTGATGCTGATTTTTAGAGCATCTGTGTTTAAGGCTATTTGCATAATGGATTGGATTTTCATACTTTACAATTTTATTGTATTGTTATTCTTCAGAGTTTGCTCCTTTTTAAAAAAATATTTTTTTAGTTGTAGATGGACTCATACCTTTATTTTATTTATTTTTATGTGGTGCTGAGGATTGAATCCAGTGCCTCACACATACTAAGAAAGCACTCTACCACTGAGCTACAACCCAGCCCAGGTTTGCTCCTTTTTTGAATACATTTTATTTGATGCTGAGCTGGTTTGGTAGTTCTGTTCCTTTATTGGTGTGTAATTTGTGGTTTATTCACTGGTTATTTTGAACTTTGCTCCAAAATAAACTGATTATGAGTAAAAGGTATGTTTGTCTAACTCCTCTCTGATCTGAGTGCTCTTATAATAGGTCTTGAATCTAATAGTGTATAGTTTATGATTTTAGGAGTATGTGTTTCAGGAGATTCTTCTAGTTGTTAGAGCTAGTAATGGTATTTTGTTGTGATTGGCAGTGTGTGTTCACGTTATTTCTGGTAGTATAGACAGTATTTCAGTTTAAAAAATAAAGACTGAGAAGCTGGCTTTATTGGTATATACTTGTAATCCCAGCTACTTGGGGAGGCTGAAGTGGGAGGATCACAATCTAGAGACCAGCCTGAGCAATGTAAGTAACATGCTTCCGGCCCTCCCCACCGAAGAAAAAAAAAAAAAGGCCAACAAAGGTTAAATATATTTCCCACTGTCACACTGGGGTGTGGCAGAGTTTAGTTATAAAGCCTTTAGTTTTAGTTATAAAACCATGAGCACACTATTTTTACTTTATTCACCATTCTTGTGTTCTTCAGTGAATCCTGTGTTTCTCTGATTGCATTTCCCCATTAGTTTGGTAATTTTGCCTGTGCTCAGATGTTTTGTTTACCTATTGCTATTGTCATTCAGGGTTTTGTCTTTGTACATTTTTGTCAAGTGTTGATTCTTAAATCTAAATAATTTTTTTTCTTAAAGAGTATTTGAGCTATTAAAATGCAATCATTTTGTGATGAGGCTCTTTATAAGCTGCATTCTCAAGGAGTTGCATCTCTTAGGCTGACTTTCTTATTTTTGATTTTCCATGGGTGAATTCCATCTCATTTTAATTTTATTAGCCCTTTTAAAATAAGAAATAAGTACAATTTGACCTGCTTATGGTTGTTAAGAAACCTCTGTTTAGGGCTTCATCAGTCAGATGTATATGAAGATCAGTGTTACCATTGCTGTTAGCCTTTCTTGAAGTGTTTTCACAGGAAAGGAATTAACTGAATTCTAGCTTAGGCCACCTGCATATTTGGGCCATAGTGATATGGGAGGGACTTCTTAAGGTACTGCTTTTGCCCAGAAATGAGATGAGTATGTAGATTGTAGGCTCTTCAGTGACAATAAAAGTCGATTATTTAATTAACAAAACTGTGGGTGTTTTCTAAGAGTAATAAGACTTCTGTGCCTATTCATTAATGCTGGAAGTTTTCACATGATCATCTATGAGCTCCTGATTTCCCTGGGGATTTCTAGGCGTGGTCATATTTTTTGTTTTGTTTTGTTATTTGGTGCTAGGGATTGAACCCAGGGTGCTTTACCACTGAGCTATATCCCTAGCTGTTTTGATTTTTTATTTTGAGATAAAGTCTTGCTAAGTTGCTGAAGCTGGCCTTGAATTTAGGATTCTCCTCCCTTAGCCTCCTTAGTCCCTGGCTTCCAGGTTATGTGCCATCACTCCCTACTTGGTCTTCCTCTTTGATCCCCTTTCCATCTGCTTCCAATGTAGGAAATGCAGATTAATCAGAATGATGGAGATGAGTTAAAAGAAATACAAGTACTGGGGAATTGACCGACTGTGAATAAAAAGGAGTGTGAAAATTTCAATTCACAGTTGCCTTAGGGGCCATTTGGTACTTAAATAAAATACCATAATCCTCAGTTATCTGAGAAGCTTTCTGCAAAATGTTGGAGAGATAGCCAGGTCTTAAAAATCTAGTGACTTCTAACTCACTTTTTCTCCAAGTTTATTTGTTGTTTTGCCTTCTTGCCATTGCCTCTGAAGAATCAACTTCTTCACCAAGCAGACATAGTTGATATAGACTGGTAAAGTTGTGGAAATATGAAGAATTTCCTTTACTATTAGTAGTAGAATTCAAGTCACTTTAGAAATAAGTCTGTCTCTATTATATCTTTTGTAAATATAAACTGTTTATGTCCTCTGAATCAGCACACTGCCCAGCACTTTGTAGACATTTAATGAATATTTGTAGATTTAAAATAAGTTCAAAACATTGCTTGAATCAAGATTTTCTTATATTAAGGGCAAAACATTGTCCGCATCTGAATGGACTATATCCTTCCTCTTTTCTCCTTTATATCCTTCTTCTTTTCTCCTTTACAGGATTATAAGCTTTAAATATCATTCTCTCATCATAGAAAAGTGTGCTACATGTTAATTTGAAGTCTGTCTGCTAATGTTTCTTCCTTAAAGATTTTAACTTCATTTATAAATTCTGTACCTTATAGTTAATGTGGATTCACAATTAAATAGGTATCATTAAATGCAATGCACATATTTAGAAATACGGTGAACACAAACTGAAAATGAGATTGTAAATCCACTAGCAATATAAGTCAGATATTACACTCATCTTTTCTTCAACTGGATCTAGACTTTTTCTTTCTATTTTTAATTATTTCCCCCATGGTGCTGGGGCTTGAATTTCGAGCCTTGCACATGCTAGGCAAGCAGTCTGTCACTGAGCTATATTCCCAGCCCATAAATTTTTTCTTAAGGATGGTTTTTCTTAATGGTAATTATGGTAGGAAAAACCATTTTCAATCCTCTGTGGATGGAACTGGAAGGAACCCTAAAATGTTGACAATAAGTATCTGGGCACTGTTAGGATTATTATTATTATTTTTTTGGGGGGGGGTGCTGGGGATTGAACCCAGGGCCTTGTGCTTATGAGGCAAGCACTCTACCAACTGAGCTATATCCCCAGCCCTAGGATTATTATTAATGTTTTTGACACTATCAACCACCTTTATTTTCTTGACATTCACAGAATGCTACATACCATAATACAAGAATATACATTCTTTTTTAAAATTGGTGCTTTATAATTGTACATAATAGTGGGATTTATTTTGCTATATTAGTACATGTGCATAATATAATTTGATCAATCTCATTCTCTAGTTCTTTTCTTTTTTTTAAACCGGGGATTGAACTCAGGGGCACTCGGTCACTGAACCACATCCCCAGCCCTATTTTGCATTTTTTATTTAGAGACAGGGTCTCACTGAGTTGCTTAGGGCCTCACTAAGTGGCTGAGGCTGGCTTTGGACTCATGATCCTCCTGACTCAGCCTCCCGGGTCACTTGGATTACAGGGGTGCGCAACCACGCCCAGCCTCATTCTCTAGTTCTTTTCCTCCCCTTCACCCTCCCCCTGATACCCTTGCTCTACTCTACTGGTCTTCATTTTTTTATTATTATTATTATTATTATTATTATTATTATTAATGTGTTACAACTATATGTAAAAGCAGGTTTCATTGTGTATATTATTTCACACTTGGACATAGCATAATTTGGTAGATTACATTCCCCAGTACTTCTTCAGGCACTGTGATCTTATAGTCAAAGACAAGTAAATTTCTCAGAACTGGCAGGTATTATTCATGGAATGTCTTTATATGACATTGTTTAGATTAATTGGGAAAATTCTATTAGCACTGACTGCCTTTGAAACAAATGATACCCTCATGAAAGTGTTTCTGGCATATCGTAAGATGTAAAACAATTGTTTGCAACAGGTATCAGACTGGTGGGGGTAGATGACTCTACCTAGCACCCCAGCATTTCTGAGTGTTCTTTGGAACATGAATTGTTGACAGTACATAACCAGCATGTTTATTTTTTTATTTTAATACTGATGTTTTATTTTGGAGGTACAAACCTTAGGCAATTAGGAGTGACAAAATGGAAGTGAGGCAGGGATGAATGGGAGGTAATGCAGTGATTATTTCCAAGCTGGGCACTGCTTCATGACAAGCCTTGAAGAGGCCCAGCGTGCTTGTATACTGGCTACTCGGGAATCTCCCCAGAGGCTATACTGTTTGGGAGAAATAACATCTTAAGCAGTTCCTGTAAGGGAGAGAAGGCAGGATTTATCTGCATGGCTTTCTCTGATCTGAGACTTCCCCATTAGTCAAAATTTTCCCTTGTGAGCATTAATTGCCCCATACTTCAAGGTTGCTGTGGCTACATGTCCCATGCCCTATGGTGGGACATTTCATGAGTCTGAAGAGACAAACACTGAGCATGAGGATGGTGAATGACAAACAAATTCTGATGCAACAGGGTGTGGTGGCACATGCCTGTAAATCTTGGCGGTTTGGGAGGCTGAGGCAGGAGGATCACAAGCTCAAAGCTAGCCCCAGCAACTTAGTGAAACCCTACGCAACTTAGTGAGATCTGTCTCATATTTTAAAAAATAAAATAAAGAGGGCTGGGGATGTGGTTAAGCACCCATGGATTCAATCCCTGGTTAAAAAAAAACAAAAAAACAAAATAAAACACCACAAAAAAAAAGGAAAGAAAGAAAGAAAAGCAAAGAATCTGATGCAATACATGTCCAGTAGGGGCCAGTACCACCTTTCCCATTTTGCAGAAGGGGAACTGAGGTGATCACAGATCCTTCCTAAGGTCATATGGCTAGTGAGTGGAAAGTTCAAGATTTGAACATAGTCTGGCTCTGGAAACTGGAAGACCAAACCTTGGATTTTATGTTGCAGCAAAGGAGAGTCACTAAAAGGTTTCAAGCCTGGGAGTGACATGATAAAGAGTTTTTAAATAAAGCTCTCAGTCTCCTTGTGCTCATCTTCTTGTCTGGCAAAACTTCTAAAGTAGGTATCCCCAGAGAGGTGAGGGCATTCCAGACAGCCTTTGAGGGTTTGGAGGAAACTAATGGAGTCCAGAGCTTCATCTGGGCTTTGACATTGCTCTTAACCTTTGTCTTCATCCAAGACTGCTCCTACCAAGAGATGAGCTGGTTGGAGGCAGGCAGCATCTGGGTAGAAAAGCAAAAATGAGAGGAAGAGATGAACCTGAGGATCAGGATCAAGAGGACCATCTGTTTATCCACTGCTGGCCTGTGGTTCTGGGGATGCTGGCAGCCCCAGCATGTAGATTTTAAGGTTCACTAATCTTATAGAGAATGCAAAGTAAACTTAGTCTTAAATACTTCATAGATGTGCATTTAAAAGACACATAGATGTGCCTTGATTTGCTGTGTCCACAATATCTCAAACCCACAGAGCTCCACTGAGTGCTAATGGAAAAACCCCTGCTGAGTAGGCATAACCTGACTTTGGAGGACTTGACGTTGGACTGTATGAACCTGCTAGCATGATTTTTGGCATGTGAGGCCTCATGCTTAAGCTGAAGTGATACACTTGGGTCACTGTCTACTGTTCCTTCGTTCAGCTTTTCCAGTTCCCTAAGGGAATACCCTGGACCCGATTCTACGCCACTTGCCGTTGGGGGAATATGGTTCATGTTTTTAGGTATACTCACTTGTTTTCTTGTGGAAACTAGTTAATAAAGTTTTTAAATCAGGTTGTAAAACAAAAATTAAAATAGTTCACTCAGTTGCTTTCAATATATTTGTATCTAGTATTTATGCTTTCTTCTTTCTATGTAATGCCAGAGATTCAGTAGCACTGTCCAGTAGTCCTTTCTAATTGCTACATTAATAGGAGGTGCCTGGCATCTGGATCTTTTTCTACCATTAGGGACTTGTTATTTATATATCATTTATATGTTGAACATTTTTGTTTTGTTGTTCACATAGAACCACATTATCTAATTTTTTGTATGTGATGCTGAGGATCAAACCCTGGACCCTGTGCATGTTCAGGAAGTGCTGTACTACTGAGTTATATGCTTGATATCTATATTAATCAAGTGGTTTGAGCTGGGCATGGTGACACATGCCTGCAATCCCAGGGACTTGGGAGGCTGAGGCAGGAGGAACACAAGTTCAATGACATCCTCAGCAATTTAGGAAGGCCCTAAGCAACTTAGTGAGACCCTGTCTCAAAATTTAAAAATATAATAGGGACCATGAAGGTGGCTCAGTGGGTTCAATGTCCCTGGGTCCAATCCCCAGTACCAAAAAAAAAAAAAAAAAGATGGTTTGATATTTGATGCTATAAATTGTCAGCATTTGCTTAGTTGCTGTAAAATAGAGTGACATTTTATACTTGTTGAGAACATGGTACCTTTTGTTCCCTCCAAATTTTAGTGAGAAATTCATGAAGGTTGTTGAGTTTTTCAGTTTCCTAAAGGAGAAATGAAAATAAAAGATATAGACAGTCTAAATAAATTAATGTATGCATTTGTCACTAGAAAACTACTGTTTTTAGTTGAATAGTAGCTGGTAGTTGTAGTTATTGTCCTTTGTAGTATTTATAAGTTGCTGTGGCTGTGAATGCTACCCTTAAGACTAGTTAGTGACCCACTAGGTTTTAATTGCTAGGAATTCTCAGGATGTGAAAAAGTTTTGGTAAAAGTTGGAAAATTTCAATTTTTGCTTTCCTCAAAATTGGCATCAATGTCTACTTAATGACAACAGAATGTTTTGAAAATATGCCTATTGTTATTGAAATGCCATAATAAATATTATGTAAGTGATCATTGCTTTTTTGTTGCTGTTGCAACTCTGTGGTAAGAGGACAGCTTCAGCAAGATCCTTAAGAAAAATGTAGTATGAAAAGGGATCCGGTAAAGAGAGAATTTTAAAAAATGGAATGTGGATGAAAAGTTGAAAGACACATGTATAGGTTTGACATTTGTTTAAATTGCTCGTTTCCTTGCACTTTGCAGATAATTTTGTTTTCTCTTTCATAATCTTTAAAATTATCTTTTAAAATATCTTTTATACATATCTATAGTTTACTGGTTTCTCTCTTTTTTTAAATTATGTTATAATGCCAAACCCCATCTTAATGCAAAATAAAGCTTGCAAATTTGAGCTCTCCTCTGTCGGGAAACAAACAGTGAGTGTACTAATTTCTAAATTACTAGGTAGGCTTCCAAATGTATATGTTGTTCATATAGCAGAGCATTGCAGAGCAGTCTGTGTCGTTGGTATTTTCACTGAGTGTTTGCCATTGTTTAGTACTGTTTGTCTTTGCATTTATTCAATATTATATATGCTATAATCAGTAGACCAGAGTAGAGTATCCGCAAGCAGATTGCCAAGTAGTAGTCAAAATAAACAGTGGGAAATGAAGCTGCTACAAAATTTTGTGGACAGTAGTTACACAGTGCTTTTTGAAAATTGTATATAGTAGTGGGAAGGTAGGTCATGCCTCATTTTTTTATAAAGTCCTTTTTTTTTTAAGATGTTGATGGACCTTTATTTTATTCATTTATTTATATGTGGAGCTGAGAATCGAACCTAGTGCCCCACACATGCCTGGCAAGCGCTCTACCACTGAGCCGCATACCAGTCCTATAAAGTCCTTTTCTTTACCCAACTTTCAGAAGTTTGCTTCTACTCGGTGATCAAAGTAGGCATTTATAAATGATGTGGAAATAATTTTAAAATAAGTTTAAATACCTAAACAATTTTGTATTTTTATTTTATATAAATAGGGTTTTTAATAAAAAACTACTTGCTATATTTAAATAACACTTTTTTTGGTCATTTCCTTTAGGGGATGGACCTATATGATAAGCGACATGGATCATACTATGGTTTTTGTTTGTTCTCAATTAGTTCTATATCCAAATTAAGTCAGCAAATAATCTATTCAGAGTTTGTTTTCCTTTGCTGACCACCTTACTGCTATTTAGTAAGCAAGAACAAGCTTAACCAAGTATTTTGGGAAATAGGAAAGAGGTAAACAACATGGCCTCTGCCATCCTAAATAAATAAATAAATAAAATAACCCTTGGTCTGGGGATGTAGCTCAGTGGTAAAGCACCTGCTTAGTGTTCATAAGTCCCTGGGTTTGATTCCCAGAACTGTTAAAAAAAAAAAACCAAAAAACTTTAAAAATAGGTCTGAGGATATAGCTCAGTTAAAAGGCAAGAGTGCTTGCCTTTTAAGCACAAGGCCCTGGTTTCAATCCCCAGCACTGCAAAAAAAAGAAAAAAAACTTTAAAAATGTCTCAAACAAACCAAAACTCACCAGACCCTGGATGCTTTACTTTAAAAGATGGGTGGTAGTGTGGGCTATCTCAAATCTTAACATGGAAATTTAATATAACATTTAAGTTATCAAGTATTTATCATATACTTAGATAAGATAAAAAAACTATAGAGGAAATCTTAACAATTTGGGATGTTGGTTGTTGTAACTGAGGATTGAATATAGTTCCAAATGTCTTCTGATATTTGAAAGAAAAAAATTTCTACAGTGGATTGTATAGTTCTTTTGATTTAATGAAAGTGAACATGTAAGTTCATGTAGAGGAAGAAGCTTTTTTTATTACTCAGAATTCTCCCTCAGACTGTATTGCTTTCTCATTTTACCCAAGGGGAAATGGCAATATAATACCATAGCACCTTTTTTTTTTTTTTTTTTTTTGAGTACTGGGGATTGAACCAGGGGTACTCCACTACTGAGCCACATCCCCAGCCCAGTTTTGTATTTTATTTAGAGACAGGGTCTCACTGAGTTGCTTAGGGCCTCACTAAGTTGCTGAGGCTAGCTTCGAACTCGTGATCCTCCTGCCTCAGCCTCCCAAGTGCTGGGATTACAGACGTGTGCCACCACGCCTGGCTACCATAGCATCTTAAGTGACTTAGCTTAACTGTCATCCTATACCCTGACCTAATATATTAAATATAATATCATTAAATATAATGATCGATGCCATAATAATAATACTGTACTGTTGACCTTTCATAAGATATTCATATCTGTTGTCTCACTTAAGTATGCTCACTTTCTCTCTATCTATCTATCTATCTATCTATCTATCTATCTTTCTCTCTCTATAAAACTTGTGGATTACATAAAAACACTTCAGTCAACCACAGGCTACATGTATGCCTTGGTGCCATAAGATATATCACCAAACCAAGACATTATAACTGTCTTAGTTTGTGTAAGTATTCACACAACAAAATCACCTGATGACACAAAAGTATCTTTGTCATTAAATCATACATTCCTTACTGATAGGAATAAGGTCTGAGAAATGCACAATTAGGCAGTTTTGTTGTTTGAGCACCACTGAGTGCACTTTCACATATTCCCGTGGTTTGGGTTAGTTGCTCAATGTGGCCTCTTGATGCAATCAATAGAGAGAGTAAGTATGAGATGTTTGAGGCTGATACTGAGAACTTGACATAAACAGGTTTATAGTGAAATTTCTCCTGTAAATAGAAAGAGTACACCCTAATGACAAAAAGTATAGTAAATACATAAACCAGTAATACTGTTGTTTATTATTATCAAGTAGTAGGTACTATACATAATTGCATGTACTATTCTTTTATATGAGTGGCAAAACTATGGGGTTTTTATGCCAGCATTGCCACAGATATGTGAGTAATACATTATGCTACAACATGTCAGCTACGATGTCACTAAGCAATAAAAAGTTTTGGCTCCATTATAATCCTATGTACCATCATATGTGGTGGTTGATCATTGGCAGAAGCACTGTTATGCAGTGCATGACTGTATAATATAAAAAGATTCAAGATTATTTAAGATAAGTATCTTCATGATAATAAGAAGGTAATTGAGCAGGTCTTATACCCTAATAGTGTTAGGCAATTTATATGCATTATCTCATTTAATCATAACCACAAACTTACAAAGTAGGTATCTGTATTCTCATTTTATAAATGAGACTTCTTATCACAAGTAGAAAGGTGGAAAATGGACTTTGGGGCATGGTAAGGGTGATCTAGATGGGGAGACATTGATACTTTAAGGCACATTTGATTATGTGAGCACTCTCCAGAGTGGTCAGGAAAGTTGATTTAATGGGAAGATAGATCTTATGCTGTTTACTGTTAAAGGAAAGAAAAACAGGATGAGGTTTATAAATGGTGATAAGTTCAATTTAGGCCTTTTATGTTGTGTACTAGGGATGGAACCCAAGGACTTTATATATGCTGGGCAAATGCTCTACCACTGAGCTACACCGAGCCCCTCAATTTAGACATTTCAAGTTTAAGAAAGCCGAAATTTTTATACAAGATAAGTGCAGCCAACTGTGGTAAGATTTTTGGTGTTTTGTCTTGTGTCATATAAATTTTTGTTAGACTTTTCTTTGAACAGTATTTATAGTATTTAAACTAGAGTCATATTTGTGCAGGAATATAATAAGGTGCTAATGCCTTGAACATTTAAGATAAATTTGGGAATTATTTTATGTTTACAAACATTATGTTGTGAAGGGTAAGGATACTTATTAGTAATCAAACTGGAGTATAGGAAATCTCTCAAAAATTTTTTATTGAAACAGAAGCAAAACTTGTTAGTATAGAAAGTTTGAATATAGAAATTAACACAAAGGTCAAATTGTATAGTCCTACCACTGGGTTTGAATTAATTTTTATTTTTTATTTTTTTCTTTGTATTGTTTGTTTTAGAAATATGGCTACACACACCTCTCTGCAGGAGAACTTCTCCGTGATGAAAGGAAGAACCCAGATTCACAGTATGGTGAACTCATTGAAAAGTACATTAAAGATGGAAAGATTGTACCAGTTGAGATAACCATCAGTTTATTAAAGAGGGTAAGGAGCACGAATGCCAACTAGTTCAAAGCAGCAAGGAAGCAAATTAAATCTACCTTTTGTGTTGAATTCCTTGCATGTGGAAGGTGGTCATGATGTTTGAGAAAGTCAGTAGCAAGGATTCTCTACCTTGGTCTAGAATCAGCTGTCTACCTCAACTTAACAATCCATATGTACAGACTTGGATCCTTCCTTCGCAACATTCAAACATCTATTCTCTTTTCCATTTCTTTTTCTTCTTTTCCTTCTCCTTTTTCCTTACCCCCTGCCGCTTTTTTTTTTTTTTAATCTTTATTGTTCCTTTTTCCCTTTTTATTCACTCGGTGCCCCTCTTATTGTTGATATTCCCTTGGTCTTCATATCTGCTTTTCTTTCGTATGCATTACAATCTTCAACATGAGATGCCAAGACTTAATAGCTATCAAAGTTGTCCCTTCTAAAAAATAGACACCTTGCATTTACTTGATGACTTGTAGACCCCTAAGACCTTAGCCATTAACAGGTGTTTTAACATATTCTAACAGTGAAGGAGAAAAGCAATATTGGGAATAGCAAGAAATAGCTGAAGCCTGATGGAAAAAAGATATATAGGATAAAGCGTGACTCATACACTCTCTTGTCTCAGAAATTAGAATAATCTACTTCCATTTCAGAGTACATAAATTCTGTTTCCTTATTCTTTGAATTGAATCTTCTTCCTCTGTTTTATAGCTAAGCATTATGAAAAAGTAGTGTACTCTTTTTACTTTTTCACTTTCTGCTTTTCAACCCCTTGCAGCCAGATTCTGTTTCCATCTCCATTGAAACTATTTTTGCATGTTACTGATCATCTTCTCTACCAAGTCCAGGGAGTATTTTAGTCATTTTTCTTGTAGCAGTTTAACTTTAATCACCATTTGAAACTCATCCCTCTTTTGTTCTTTGTGACATCATCTTTTTTTTAATTTATTCTTTTAAAATATGCATGGCAGTAGGGTGTACTATGACATATTATACATACATGGAGTATAACTTATTCTAATTAGGTGCCTGTTCTTATGTTGTACATGATGTGGAGTTTTACTGGTGGTGTATTTATATATGAACATAGGAAAGTTATGTCTGATTCATTCTACTGTCTTTCCTGTTTCCATCCCCCTTCTCATCACTTCATTCCCCTTTGTCTAACCTAATGAACTTCTTTTGGTTTTTTGGAGGGATTGGCTTATTTCACTTAGTTTGATAGTCTCCAGCTCCATCTGTTTACCAGGAAAAGTGAGTCATTCTTTTTTATGCCTGAGTAATATCCATTGTGTATATATACCACACTTTCTTTATCCATTCATCTGCTGAAGGGCACATGGGTTGGTTGATTCCATAGCTTAGTTCTTGTGAATTGAGCTGCTGTAAACACTGATGTGGCTGCATCATTATAGTATGCTGATTTTGTCTTTTGGGTATATACTGAGGAGTGGGATAACTAGGTCAAATGGTGGTTCCATTCTAAGTTTTCTGAGGAATATCCATACTGCTTTCTAGAGTGATTGCATCAATTTTTAATCCCATCAGCAACATATGAGTGTACCCTTTTCCCCACATTCTCACCAACATTTATTATTATAAATTCTTGATAATTGCCATTCTGACTGGAATGAGATGAAATCTCAGTGTAGTTTTAATTTGCAACAATTCTCTAATTGTTTTATGTGTTGACTATTGATATTTCTTCTTCTGTAAAGTGCCTGTTCAGTTCCTTTGCTTATTTATTGATTGGGTTATTTGGTTTTTTGGTGTTAAGTGTTTTGAGTTCTTTATGTATTCTGGAGATTAATGCTCTATTTAAGGTGCAGGTCGTAAGATTTTCTTCCATTCTGTAGGCTTTGTTCACATTCTTGATTGTTTCTTTTGCTGTGAAGAAACTTTTTAGTTTGATACCATCCCATTTATTGATTCTTGATTTTATTTCTTGAGATTTGGGAGTCTTCTTGAGGAAGTCAGTTCCTAAGTTGACATGATATGGAGAGTTGGCCTATTTTTTCTTCCAGTAGGCACAGGGTGTCTGATCTAATGCCTAGGTCCTTAATCCACTTTGAGTTGAGTTTTGTGTGGAGTGAGAGATAGGGGTTCAGTTTCATTTTACTGCATATGGATTCCCAGTTTTCCCAGCACCATTTGTTAGAGAGGCTACCTTTTCTCCAATGTATGTTTATGGCTCCTTTGTCTAGTATTAGATAACTGTATTTCTGTGGGTATGTCTCTGTGTCTTTTATTCTGTTCCACTGGTCTTCATTTCTATTTTTCTGCTAATAGCTCTGTAGTATAATTTAAGGTCTGATATTGTGAAACTTCCTGCATCACTTTTCTTGCTAAGGATTGCTTTGGCTATTCTGGGCCACTTATTTTTCCAGATGAATTTCATGACTGCTTTTTCTATTTCTATGAAGAATATCAATGGAATTTTAATAGGAATTGCATTAAATCTGCATAGCACTTTTGGTAGAATGGCGATTTTGACAATATTCTGCCAATCCACAAACATGGGAGATCTTTCCATTTTTCATTGTAGAGGTCTTTTACCTCTTTTGTTAGATTGATTCCCAAGTATGTTTTTTTTTTAGGCTATTTTGAATGGGATGGTTTTCTTAATTTCTCTTCCAGCTGATTCATTGTCGGTGTATAGGAACATAATTGATTTATGGGCATTAATTTTATGTCCTGCTACTTTGCTGAATTTCTTTATGAGTTCTAGAAGTTTTCTGGTGGAGGTTTTTGGGTCTTCTAAATGTAGAACCATGTTATTGGCAAATAGGGATAGTTTGAGCTCTTCTTTTCCTATTTGTATCTGTTTAATTTCTTTCTTTGGCCTAATTGCTCTGACTAGGGTTTCAAGAACTATATTGAATAGAAGTGGTGAAAGAGGGCTTCTCTGTCTTATTCCAGTTTTTGGAATGCTTTCAATTACTTTCTGTTTAGAATGTTGGGCTTGGGTTTAACATATATAGCTTTTACAATTTTGAGGTATGTTCCCTACCATCAGTGGATGCTGTATTTTGTCAAATGCTTTTCTGCATCTATTGAGATAATCATGGATTTGTTATCTTTAAGTCTATTGATGTGTTGAATTATGTTTATTGATTTCTGTATGTTAAACCAACCTTGTATCTCTGTGATGAACCCTACTTGATTATGGTGTACTGTCTTTTTAACATGTTTTTGTATACAATTTGCCTGTATTTTATTAAGAATTTTTGCATCTATCTTCATCCGGGTTATTGGTCTGAAATTTTCTTTCCTTGATGTGTCTTTGCCAGAGTGATACTAGTTTCATAGAATGAGTTTGGAAGGGTTCCCTCCTTTTCTGTTTCATGGAGTAATTTGAGGAATATTGGTATTCTTTTTTGAAGGTCTTGTAGAACTCTGCTGAGAATCCCCCTGGCCTGGACATTTCTTTGTTGGTAGGCTTTTGATGGCATCTTCAGTTTCTGAAATTGATCTGTTTAAATTTTCTAGGTACTCCTGATTCAGTTTGGATAGGTCATACGTCTCTAGAAATTTGTTGATGTCTTCAAGATTTCCTATTTTATTGAAGTATACATTTTTCAAAATAGTTTCTGATTATCATCTGTATTTCAGTAGTGTCGGTGGTGATATTTTCTTTTTCATCATGAATCTTAGTATTTTGAGTTTTTTTCCTCTTTCGCTCAGTTAACTTTTGTTGATTTTTTAAAAAAAATTTTTTTTGTTTCATTAATTTCGACTCTGATTTTAATTACTTTCTCTCTTCTGCTTTTGGTGTTGATTTGTTCTTTTTTCTAGGGCTGTGAGATGTAATGTTAGGTTATTTATTTGGTGACTTCGTATTCTTTCAGTGAATGAGCTAATGTAGTGGACTTTCCTCTAAGAATCACTTTCATAGTACCTCAGAGATTTTGATATGTCATGTCGTATTCTCATTTACCTCTAAGTATTTTTTCATTTCATCCCTGATTTCTTCTGGTATCCATTGGTCATTAAATAGTGTGTTGCTTAGTCTCCAGGTGTTAGAGTAGTTCCTGTTTTTTATTTTATCATTGATTTCTAATTTCATTCTATTATGATCTGATAGAATGCAAGGTATTAGCTCTCTTTTTTCTTTGTATTTGCTAAGAGTTGCTTTGTGGCCTATGAATTTTTTAGTTGTGTAACTTTAGTTTTTGTTTGGAGGTTCTATCTAGTGGTAGGAGAGACATGTTAAAGTCACCCATTGTGTTGTGGTCTGTTTTCGTCTTGAGATTGAGAACTCAACTTTGTTTGATGTACATAGAAGCTCCATTGGTTGGGGTATAAATATTATAATTGTTATGTCTTGTTAATGTATAATTTCCTTAAGTGGGATGAAGTGATTTTCTTTGTTCCTTCTGATTAGCTTTGGCTTGAAGTCCGCTTTATCTGATATGAGGTTAGAAATCTGCTTATTTACAAGATCCATGTGAATATGTTTGTTCCCATCCTTTTGTCTTCAGTCTGTGAATGACTTTGCCTATGAGATGAGTCTCTTGGAGACAGCATATTGTTGAGTTTTGTGTTTTAATCCAATCTCCCAGTCTGTGTCCTTTGGTTGATGAGTTTAGACCATTTACATTCAGTGTTATTATTGAGAAATAATTTTTATTCCCTGTCATTTTGATTTATTACTGGTTTGAAATTTGAATTAGTTTCTCTTTTGATTGACTTCTATGGTAGTTTCTCCCTTTACTGGTTTTCACTTTTATTTTTCATTTTTTCTTTGAAATATTTTTTGAGTATGTTTTGTACTATAGGCTTTCTAGTTGTGAATTCTTTTTAACTTTTGTTTATCATGGAAGGTTTTTATTTCATTGTCAAATCTGAAGCTTAATTTTGCTGGGTATAGTATTCTTGCTGGCCATCCATTTTCTTTCAGAGCTTGGTATAGATTATTCCAAGACATCCTAGCTTTGAGGGTCTGGGTTGAGAAATCAGCTGAGATCTATATTTGTTTCTCTCTAAATGTGACCTGTCATTTTTCTCTGGCAACCTTTGCAATTCTATCCTTATTCTGTATGTTAGGCATTTTCATAGTAATGTGCCTTGATGTAGGTCTGTTGTAAGCCTCCTCTATTTGATTTTCCATTTTATTTTTATGGTTTGTGAATTTTTATGATATTATTTCATTGAAAAGATTGTGTATTTCTGTGGTTTGTATTTCTGAGCCTTCATCTATCCTGATAAATCTCATATTTGGTCCTTTAATGTTATCCCATATTTCTTACAGGTTTTGTTCATGGTCTCTTAACATCTTTTCTGCATGATCAATTTTGTTTTCAAGATTTTATATTTTATCTTCATTGCCTGAAACTGTCTTCCAAGTGGTCTAGTCTGGTGGTGATGCTTTCCATTGAATTTTTAATTTGGTTTATTGACTCTTTCATTTTGAGGATTTCTTTTTTTTTTTTTTTTTTTTCAAAAAATTTTTTTTTTGAAATGATCTTTCACTTCCTGTATTTTCTCTCTGATTTCATTCCTTACATTAATTATCCTTTACCTCACAGATCCGTTTAACTATGAACATTCTAAACTCCTTCTCTGACATTCTTCCACTGTGGTGTGGATAGATTCTGTTATTGAAGTATTTTGGTTGTTTGGGATGATTTATTTCCTTGCTTTTTCATGCTGTTTGTGTATCTATCCATCTAATTGTACAGATTGCAGTAGAGTTTCTACCCTGTGAATTATAGTGTCCCTGAAAGTTTCCAGTACCTCACCATTTAGAGGGAGACAAATAACGACAACCAATGCAAACAATATACAGCATTAACCAAATATTCCTCCTTTGACATCTACAATGGTAATTGTCACAATAAACAGATTATGTGATCAGTCATTGCCCATAGTAAAAACAGTAAGTTTACAAAAGGGTTTACATTTTCGAATGGTGGACAGGGAGAGAAGAGAAGCGATACAGGATGTGACAATTATGAGGGAGAAGGAGAGAAGATAGAAGTAAAAAATTAAGGGAAGAGTGAAGGAACAATAGAGATTGTGTGTTAGCAAAAGAGAAGAGAATCAAGGGAAATAGATAAGTGACAGAAAAATATATATATTATATATATAGAAAAAATTTTAAAATATAAAAATAAGTGAACTTATTTTTTTTAAACATAAAGAATCCACCTTAAAAAAATGAATACAAAACAGAACTGAAATATACTAATCAAACATCTTATTTCTCAAAATACTGATCCATGAAAAACAAGTGCCTTCAAAAATGCTTCAGATGAATAAAATATAAATATGTGTAAGTGTTCATAAACCATTCAGGTCACAGTAAAACAAAATATTTTTTTTTAAATAAAAATGATCTTGATGAAAAGTTAAAGAATTCTTTTTTTGAAGTTCAAAAGATTCTCAGCTTCTGCCAGGCACGGTTGCGCCCACCTGTAATCCCAGTGGCTTGGGCAGCTGGGGCAGGATAGCAAGTTCAAGGCCAACCTCAGCAACTTAGTGAGACACTAAGCAACTCAGTGAAATCCTGTCTGCAAATAAAATATTTAAAAAGACGGGAGCTGGGGAAGTGGCTCAGTGATTAAGCAACCTTGGCTTCAATTCCCGGTACCAAAAAAAAGATTGTCATCTTCCCTTCTCAGCAGTGTTATGGGGGTTGGGCTGGAGTGTGATGCCTGCTGCTCCTCCCTCAGGGTGGTGTGGCTGGAATGTGAGAGGAAATCCCCTAGGTAGGGCTCCTGAAGGTGGGGTTTAGGCTTAGGTAGCCTTCAGGTTCTTCATTGAATGGCCATTGGTCTGAAGATTTTCAAAGTAGCACACCTCCATCACCCAGAAGTTGCCAGTCCCTTCTGGAACACTGCACCCCAGGATCTCCCCTGTGTTCACTTGTGTGGTAGAGGAGCCAATTCTTAGTTCTCTCTGTCACCTGTGTTTCCTGCATTTCCTGGTCTCTCAGGTTCATTCTCCAAATTCAGTCACTCTAGCCCTACCCTTTTGTGTTCCTGGCCAGACTCATCTCTCCTAGCCAGTCCTGCAAGCAGCCAGAATGGAGTATTTTTTGGGAGGGGGGAACCAAGTGGGTTTCCAGGACCTGTATTCCCCTCTGTAAATCCCTCTCCACATTTGGTTTTCTCTTGGTACTTAGGTACACTGTATGTCATGCAGCGTGGGTTTGCCAGGCCTGTATTTCGGGCCAAACTCAGGTTTGCCAGGAATTGGCTCCCCTAGCTGCAGGCCCCCATGCTCATAGCTACAGAATGGTTCCTTCCTCTCTGAGAGCTGGGAGAGATGTGCTTCTTTCCTGCCCAAGGATATTGTGCAGCTTGCCTTTCAGTTTAGTTGGGCAGTGTCTTTGATCTCTGATCTCTTTGTACCTAGGTATGCCCCAGGTCTCCTAAAAATGTGGGTTTCTTTAATTCCCTTATCCCCCCACTTTGCTTGTGGAGGGTCTACTCCAGGAGATACCTCTGGTGGTGGCAGCAGCAGTGGCACTGAGATTTCTTAATATTTTATCATATCCAATATCCTCAGTCCCTGATCCCCTTTGAATGTTCAGCAATAATTCCCAGTAAAGTTCCCCCGTCCCGCTTTTTCCCCATCCACCTTTCTGAGACACTGCCTATCTGCTTTCTAGGTTTCATGCCACAGAGCAGCTAGTAAAGCAACCTTCTCTATTCTGCCATCTTGAAAAACCTGCAGACATATTTCTAACCATCAACAGGTGTCTATGAATGTCTTAGAAATGTCTCAAAATTAACATGTCAGAGGCTGAATGTATCATCTGAAAGGTGATCTTTTATTTCCTGTCTTGATTATTGGTTCTATCTATTAACTGAAATCTGGAAGTAGAAATCTGGGAGCCATCCTACATTCTCTGCCTCCCTCATTTTTCCAAATCTATTCATTGAGCAAATCTTTCTTTTAATTCTCTTCTGTTCATCTCTTTTATCACCATTGTCACTGTAACCTACTTTTAACCTACTTTCTTTCCAGTCATATCTCCTTCCACAGTCTGCACATATCCTATGATTGACTTGAACAGCTTGCTTCAGATTCATTTTTGAGCCTTTATACATCCACTGTCCACCATCAAGAGGACACTAAACCCTGTCTGTTTTCCAATTTCCTTATTTAGGATGCAGCTCCACTGTGAAGTCTTTGTAAAGCTTTCTCAGGCAGTTTGTGCTTATTTCTTTATCATAGCATCCTTTGCATACCTTATAGAATTTATCACATTATGGATACATATTTGTCACCCACTAGACTGTGAACCCTCCAAGGGCAAGAGCATTAACCTTGTTCTTCATGTTCTTTGATAGTAGTCTCCAATAAATGTATGTTGAGTGAATATAACTGATGTGCGTTCTTAAGATGTCTTCACTACCATAATTGGAGTAGAAATGCTATAGCAGAAGCCCAAAATTGTAATGTAGAGGCTTTACAAATATTGGAAAAGAAGGTAGATGCCAAGATAAAGCCAACCCTTAGATGAAGTAATCAGGGGTCCTGGCAGCCATTGTTTTTCTTGAGGAACCTGGGAAGTTTGAGCATGAGTAATGTCAGTTTGCTTTGGACTAGAGGCTCCTCTGAGATTTGTCAGTCATGCATCTCTTCTTATCCTATGGTGACTGGAAGTGGCAAGTAGTTCCACATTAGTGATCTTCATCTTCCATTCACGCATTCCCACATCCTACCTAAATTAAGGCTTTGGGGAAGATGAGGAAATATGGTCTTGCCATTTTTCTGAATGTATCATTTCATTTACTATCTGTGTTTTGGGGCAACCAGAGGCATTTTAAAATTTAATTAGCTTCAGGTTTTTTTTTTTTAAGTGGTGAGTGAGTCCTTCACTTATAATTAATGTTAATAGTCTTTTTATATTTGGCCCAAATTTATTGGTGTTGGACTTGAATTATTGCAGAGTTGAATGCCTGTAGAAGAAGTATACTCACTACCACAACAGAATGACTTGGCAAGAACTCTGCTGGAGCAGAGTTTGATAAATGGTTATTTTCCTCTTATTGCTGCTCTTATTTATTATAACTTTGTGAATTTATATGTGAACATAATATATGCTGTGTTTGCTTTCTGTCCCTATCACAAAATACCTGAGATAATTCACTTATAATCAGAAAAGGTTTATTTAGGCTCAGTTTTACAGTTAAAGTCTAAGATTGGGCAGATCTGTTATTTTGAGCTCTGGTGGGTATGCTAGATGGCAGTGATGAGATGGAGAAACTACTTACCTTATGACTAGGAAGCAGAAGAGAAAAAACAGAGGCCAGGGTTCCACAATCCCCTTCAGGAATATGATCCAGGGACCTAAGGACCTACCACAAGGTCCCCTTTCTCAAGATCCAAAAGGACTTCCTGGTAGTGCCACCATGAATACCAAGCCTTTAATATATGGACCTGTGGAAGACTTTCAACATTCAAATTATGACATATGCTTACTCTATAAATTCAGAAACTACAGGAAAAAATGTGTGTGTGTGTGTGTGTGTGTGTGTGTGTGTGAGAGAGAGAGAGAGAGTGAGAGAGAGAGGGGGGCAGGGGTGGAGAGGGAGAGAGAGAGAAATGAGAAAGGGAGCACATACTCATAACCTCACCAGCTTGAGGCAACCATGTTAATACATTGGCCCCTTTCTGTCCACTGTATTTTTTCTATGCCTCCTCTGTACTACTTGTCATTGCAAGAATAACAAAACACTGACCATAAGGCGAGAAGCTTTCCTTCATCCTGCCCTTCTGCCAGTTTGAGTCCTCAGTCCCCATCCTTTTTTCCTGGTATATTCTTCCCTCCTTAGAATTCTGTCAGTTCCTTTGACGTGTCCATTTCTGATTCATTTCACCCCACTCTTGAGGCTGAAAGCAGGATTCTTCTTTCCCCAGTATGCATGCTTCACTTGGATTAAGCATTTACAGCTGGTGTCTGCATCAGTGCACAGAAGAAAATTAAATAGAGAAGAGGAGAGTAGAGAAACAAAGAAATGAAAAAACAATACTGAAGATAAGATTTAGCTACCACTCTTACTCAGCCCTGATGAAGGAGCAGGGCTTCCTGGTACTCACAGAGCTCCTGCTACAGGAAGGCAGGATAGCCTTAACTAACCCATTTTGTCCCATTGTCCCAGATGTGGAACACCTTATAAAAGTTTAAATATAGTATATAGCATGAAATATGTAATGTAATTATATAGCATAAAATATATAATTACATAATAGAAGATAATTATAATATAGTGATTATAATATTAATAAATATAATAATATATAAGCTCTAGGTAATTATTTCCATCCTCTTTTAATGCACTCATGTCACTTTCATTGGAATATCTGCAAAACTGAAAACCTGGGACTTGAGTAGCAACAGCTACTGAGAGTTTTCTCTCCTGAGTAGAAGTTCTGAGGATCTAAAACTGGAAAAGAAAAACAAACAAACAAACAAACAAAAAACATGGATCCATTATTCTGCTTAAGAAATTTGTTAAGGTAGTACTAAACCTAAATCTTTTTGCTTTAGGAAATGGATCAAACAATGGCTGCCAATGCTGAGAAGAATAAGTTTTTGATTGATGGATTTCCAAGAAATCAAGACAATCTTCAAGGTTGGAACAAGACCATGGATGGGAAGGCAGATGTATCTTTTGTTCTGTTTTTTGACTGTAATAATGAGGTAATGAAAATCTTCATCTGCCCAAGTGGGCTTTAAGCAACTGATTGTCAATTATTAAGAAAAAAACTAAGTGATTTTTCTTCTATTTGCATTTTCTATTATCAGCAGTATTTTTCAAATTGGTAGATTGTGTGGATAGAACAGTATTGTCTTGCTGTTGGAGTACTAACCGCTGCTTGGCATCAACTTAGTGAACCTAAAATTTGCTTTAATTTCACAATTAACAAGAATCAATTATTTTAAACATAAGAATTGCCATGTATTACTGGGTATAGTGGCATACACTTGTAATTCCTGCTGTGGAAGCATCAGGATGGCAAGTTCAAGGCCAGTCTGGGCAATTGAGACCATCTCAAAATAAAACTTAAACAAAAACAAAAAAGGCTTGGGGTATAACTCAGTATAACTGAGTGCCCCTACCTGGAGTGCTCAATGCCTAATACTGCAAAAGAAAAGGAAAAACAAACAAACAAAGAATTGACATACACCATGATGTTGGGTAATGAAACTGAACTACTGCTTTCTTAAATATGCACTGTTTTCAGACAGTGTATTGTTTACTAGAAAAGAAACATACTTTTCTGGAAAGTCGGGGAGACTTTCTTTTTTAAAGAAACAGAATAGCCTAGTTTCACTTCTAAAAATGAAATGGTCTTGAAAAAAGCAGGAAAGAGTTATTTTTCCTCCCCTAGCACTTCTGATAACAAACCCAGACATACCTTTGAATAACTAAATAAATTTCTCAGTCATTTAATTAAAAGGCCTGTTTGACAGCTGCTATGATATAAATTTCATTAAATTAATGCCAACAGCCTGAAAGAATAAGAATCTAAAGTACTGCCTTGAAGGAAGTTGGCTATTCTTAAGTTGAGTTACAAATGTGCCTCTGCACATTTGCAGAGTCTTGCTGCAGCCTTTGAGTTGTTTTAAAATGTAACTCTCTTCTTCCAACCCCCAAAAATATGTTTTCACTTATTCTTCAAAGTTAACTTTAGAATGTTACCACAGTTTTATAACTCAGGAATGTTTATTCACGATTAACAAGAGATACTTTATTCAAATATGTTGACTCTTAAATATTTGGATATTTATGAAATTATTGTAAAGAAAGCAGAAATGAAACAAAGTTTGAGGCATGTAATTCATACGTAATAAGTTAATGATATATCTGAGATAGAACTGTACACATACAGATCTTCTTTTTATTGCGGTTTGAAAAAAATATACACAGGAAAAACTGAGTCATGAATGAATTCTTATTATGCTCTGTACTTATTTAATCTAGTTTATGTAAATTGAACCACATGTTTAATTTTAAAAAGACTTTGCGTGTTGATTAATAAATTAGACACATTGGGTTTAATGTAGACTCTTTTGGGTAATTTCTTCAAACTTTTATTTTCTTTTCAGGCTAAAAGAATGGCAAGTTCATATCTTTCAGTTTTTAAAATAACTTTTTAACTTAAATATTTCTTTTTAGATCTGTATCGAACGATGTCTTGAAAGGGGAAAGAGTAGTGGTAGAAGTGATGACAACAGAGAGAGCTTGGAGAAGAGGTACTTTTCAGTTTTTACATTTAATCACCTCAATCCCAGTGTGGAGCTTGAGTGACAGATTCCTGTCCTATATCAGTCCAGAAAAAGCATATGTTCTGCTTATATAGGTGCAGTTGCTTGTGTAAAGAGAGGAGGCTGAGGCAGTAGGGTTAGGCCTAATGTCCTCTGAACCATTCTGTAACATGGAGGACGATACCTAGAACCCTGTGATATTTGCTTCTTTTGCAGAATTCAGACTTACCTTCAGTCAACAAAGCCAATTATTGACTTATATGAAGAGATGGGAAAAGTCAAGAAAATAGATGCTTCTAAATCTGTTGATGAAGTGAGTGTCTGACCTGTCTTTGAAAAATAGTCAAGTGAAAATGTAATTATTTCTTTAGCAGTAGGCAGGTGTAAAAGAAATACTAATGAGAGATTAATTTGTTTTTCAAGACACTTGAGAATCAGTGAGAAAGTAGGTTTTTTCTCTCTTTTGAATATCAGGTCTAAAATGGGTTTTACAACTTCAGATTGTTCTTCATGAGAAGTAGGTGGTTTATTAATTCCGAATCTCTTTTCCCAAGAGCATTGGTATTTTGATCATAGTGATTTGGATCATTTCATTTTTTAAAAAATCTACAGTGTGACTGGCACATCACCTAGCTCAAGAGCTCCAGAGTGGGGGCTGGGCCTGTAGCTCAGTGGTAGAGCACTTGCCTATCATGTTCAAGGCACTGGGTTCGAGCCTTAGCACCACATAAAAATAAACAAATACAGTGAATGCATGCTGTCCATCTACAACTACCAAAAAAAAGAGAAAAACTAAGAGCTCCAAAGGCCTTTTGCTTTTTCATCACAGAACATTTAGCCCCAAAGGTGCAGGGTTTCCACAACTCATTTCTTCTCTTCCTTCATAAATCAGTGAACTCTAAATTGTGGTTTGAGCCTACAGTGCCTACACATTTTCTAGTATTTCTTAGTTCACCTAATTGCCCTTTTCCTTTCTTTTATATTCCTAAGATAGAAAGGTCCAGAAGAAGATTCAGTGAATCTTTTTTTAATCCATTACCAATTCCTGTAGAGGCAAGGTAATGCATAAGACAACTTCATATTTTAGAATTAGAACTAAGGAAATAAGCCACTTCAATTTCCATTTTACTAAAGTATTAATAGCCTGTCAAGAAGTATGTTTTAAGTTGGGTGGGGTGGTGCATGCCTGTAATCTTAGTGACTCTGGAGGCTGAGGCAGGAGGATCACAAATTTGAGACTAGCCAGGGCAACTTGGTGAGACCCTATCTCAAAAACAAAAAGTCTGGGGATGTACCTTACTGGTAGAGTGCCCTGAGTTCTATCCCTGGTATGGCAAAAACAAAGTATGTGATTTGTTTTAAAAAATTGGTTTTAAAAGGAACTTATCTATATGGTAGTTTTTTTTGTTGTTGTTGTTTTGGTTTGTTTTAATTACTGTTTTGCCTACTCTCCACCCCATACCATCCCCATGCTGTGAATTGAATCTGTGGCCTTGCACATGTTATATGGTATTTCACTGTCTGCTTTTGAAATATTATCTTTTTTCTTCACAGGTTTTTGATGAAGTTGTGAAGATTTTTGACAAAGAAGGCTAACTCTAAACCTGAAAGCATCCTTGAAATCATGCTTGAATATTGCTTTGATAGCTGCTATTACAACCCCTTTTAAAGGCAATTTTAATCTTCAAAATTACATCTCAATTAATGACTAGAACATACATAGTAAGACAAAATAAATTTCTATGGGTTTTTTTTTTTTTTTTTTTTTCCGTCACAGGAGTAGACAGTGAATTCAGGTTTAATTACATCTTAGTTATTATGGTGCTCACAAAACAAAGAAGGGTATCAGCTAGTTCTTTGTTTTTATTAAAGACTATCCCTTTTGAAAGTTTGTGCCTTCTGTGAGCAAAATTTTTTAGTATGCATATATATCCCTTTAGTAATTATAACAGGTTAGAATTAGGGATTTCCACTTCCTCTTTTTCTGGCAGGTTTTAAATTTCTAACCTCTTAATTGAATTTGTGAACCAAATTTCAAAGGAATTTTTTTGTGTAGTCAGTTCTTATACAAGGTGTTTGGTAAACAAACTCATAAAATAGATTCTTAACAATGTTTTAGTATTTATCAGATAACTGACCATTTCCTATAGTAAGATGGGAAAATTTAGACTTTGATTTACTTCAGCTTGCACAGAGTTGTATGTCAGGGCTTCCAGGGTTTTAGGTTGGGGGCACAAGGGGTTCAGAGCCTGACGGAATTATCGGTTTTATTCTGACATCATCCTAGGGTATGGAGCAAGGATCACATCTAATGGCTATGTTCCTTATGCTCTGTTATATAGTGCTATCGATTCGTAAACTGATCTTAACACAATTCCTAGCAGTGGAATCTTGAAATGCATGTGCTAGATTTATACTAAAATGATTCATTTCTCATTTTAGCAAAGCTTCCAAGTCTTATTTTGTTTTTCAGACTAAATATAGGGTTAGGATAAATTTAAAAACAACCTAATGATTAAAGTTTCCATTTGCATTTTCTTTTCTGAAATACTTTTTCATAGTTATTTGTTTTAAAAAATTTTAAAAATCATTGCACTTTGGTCAGAAAAAATAATAAATTTATCTTACAAATGTTTGATTACCTTCCTGGCTAATTTTGTTTAGTAAATTTTTGGGTGGGGAGCATCACATTGAAGCACTGAAAGGCACAAAATTTTAAAAAGGCTCTGGAGTCCATTCTTCCACATCTCTGAGAAATTTGTTTTCTCCTTCTCACTAATACTAAGTAGTATTCATGGTCTTTTTGGTGGTGGTACTTTGGATTAAACCCAGGGCACTCTACCACTGAGCTACATCCTAGCCCTTTTTATTTTTTATTTTGAGACACAGTCTTGCTAGATTACCCTGGCGGGCCTTGAATTTGCAATCCTCCTGCCACATCCTCCAGAGTAACTGGGATTACAGGTGTGTGGCACCATGCCTGGCTCGTAGGTTCTTAACAGAGAGTTCTTAAATATTTTTCGTTTTCAACACTTAAACTACTTGGTATACAGGGTTAAATAAGACATGGAATTTTTTTATAATTAAATTTTATATTTAAAGTTATTGGGAATAGTGAGAACGAATTAATGGCTATTCTTATAATAGAATCATTTATTTCCATGCATATTATGAAACTGACTAATGAGAAATTTTTCAATATATTTGCCATTAGAAAACTAAGTATCCCTTAGTACCGTAAACATATTGACCACCAAAATTTGTATTGAGATGATCTTGGTTTCTCTGGAGAGACTATAATAAGTTTTTTCTAGAACTTTAATCCATCCAATATAGACGGCCTTTATTAAATGGTTTAATCATACCATTATAGTGTGAAGCAAAGGTAAAGACTAAGGTTTTGAGAGCATTCCTGTTCACACAAGTAAGTCTGTCAGGTGGGAACCTAAGTGTTTATACGAATAATTGTGAGCAACCTTACAGTTTTGAATACTGCTGAGGCTAGGTATTTTGCCTCCTTTCATCAGATATCTTTCTATGGCATTGAAGTATAGAAACCAAGAAATATGATAATTACTAAATCATGAAGCTTTGGTTTTTTGTTTGCTTTGAAATAGAAAAATATGTTGGCAAGATTGAATTTTGTAGTTGATTGAGAAACATCTGACTTAACCAGTTTGATCATTCCATTTGTTAAAGATACAGTCACTCAGACTTTCATTAGTTTCTGGAAAGTCCCTAATTTTAGACTTACTGTGTTGCTGTGTTACTTTAAACCATTTTCGTTCAGTGATGTTGAGTATGTATAAATTATTTAGTAAAATAATTCCAATAAATTTTGTGCTGTGGCCTTTGCTATTTGCTGGCTGAGATTTCTGTTCTCTTAAACACATTGAAGATTAAGAAGTATCATATTTAGCGTGGATTCTCAAAAGGCAAAAACAGAATTCAAATCCAGGAGAATTTTCTGCTCTGTGAATTATGTTTGGGCATCTTGACTTAGGCAGGAAGCGTGACTTTATCCCATTTCTTTAAGAAATAATCTTGGATGGGCACTGTGGTGCATGTCTGTAATCCCAGCAACCTGGAGACTAAGGCAGGAGGATTAAATATTTAAGGCCAATCTCAGCAACTTAATGAGACCCAATCTCAAAGTAAAAAAAGGACTGGGAATATAGCTCAGTGGTAATGTACCCTTGAGTTCAATTCCTAGTATATAAAAAAAAAAAATGTCATAGTAGTGACATTGAGTCACATGTAGCCTGTTTTATCACTCGTGGGAAGCATCATTTGTTTTTCTTTGAGAGGGCAATTGACAGCAGTCAGTGTATCTCAGAATAAGGGCTTTTGTGGACTTAATGCTTTGTCCTTGTAATTATAGTGGTTGCCAGATATTCCAGTGGTCCCTGAAGATAATAGCAGTTTTAGGAATAGGCCAGACTAAATTAGCTTCTCTTCCCTGGAGTTTTGGATCATCATCTTCAAATGGGTACTAATTGCACAAGCCATAATGCTCAAACATCCTCTGCCTTCCAGGAGTTTTCTGTCAAAAACACTTGATGTGGATAGATTTTCAGATGTCTCATGTTGGTTACCTTATTCTTATATACTCTTACTTCAGTTCTCCCCAGTCTATCTGCATCTTCAGCTGAATTAAGTACTCCTTAATTCTAAGCCTCTCCCCCCCACCTTTTCTTTTTTTAACAAAATAAAGGAAGCTTATTTGTTGTGTATGAAAGAAAGGAAAACAGTGGTCCTAATGACCTGTCCCTTTACTTCATCTTCCTTGAGGCCAGTGTAAGTATTTGCTTGGGCCCAGATGTACTTCAGATAGGTGATATTCATCTGGGAATTTATTAAGCTTGGAAGGCCACCATCTTTCTGTTGGGAGAACTGAAGGAATAAATTGCATGTAAGGCCATGGTTAACTATACTAGCTCCAGGATCCCTTAGGCTCAGACCTTTATGGATCGCTGCTGTGTCTGCCCTTCAGAGCAGAACCTGCTTCTCTCAGGTCCATCTTCAAAGAGGTTTTTCTTTCATGGCTTTGCCTTCCTAAAACCCAATTCTAAGAGAAGAGAGTTTACTTATTTTGTTTGTTTAGGAAGACAGGGAGGCAATAAGAAAGTAAAGGTGTTTCAGATAGAAAATTTTTTTTTAATTTATGATACATTTTGAAGTAACTGTATAACTTATGAATACTGGCCTTTGACAGCCTAAGCAATTAGAGGAAAGCATCTTCAGAGGCAGGTTACCAGGTACATTACCACATCATCCTCAACTGTAACAAGGATTTAGGCTCCTCACTTGGGCCTATAAATGCCCAGTGGGTAGCTAAAAGCAGAATTAAAAACTTGGTATGTCTGTCTCCGTTTTGCATCTGTCCCTTTGTTCTGAGTCAGTCACCTTGGATTCCAGGAACAATAGGTCTCATCAATAAACATGACGAATGGAAACTATTACATCCAAAGCAACAGCAACTTTCTTATTGCAGCCTCCAAGGCTGCCTGACCAATCCTGAGATAATCATTGACCAAACCGTTTATTGACTGTGCACATTTTGGTCCCCTTATCTATATAATGTGGGAGTGCATGTCAGTTCCCCCAAAGACAGGGCTGAGATGCTTGATCACCTCTTCCCAGTATGGCCATATTGATTAAAGTTCTTACTTGCTTTTCACCATTATATTTTCCATTTGGTTTTGGAGGCAAATGACCAGACCTAATTTTTGGCCTCTGGCCTGGGACTCTGGTAATACAACCACATTTAGTGTGGTTTCAGATATACTCTATAGATTATCTTCTACACAGTAAAATCAAGCCATTAAGCAATATACACATAATTAGCATGTGTGGCCTCATTTGAGTGAATAACCACATTTAGAAAAATAAAAAAAAAAAAATTTTAAAGCCATGTATGCAAGCTTTGGAAATTCACTACATTCTAAAAGTCTTAGAAAAATAAATGATTTGTGGACTCAGGATGAAGTTCCAAGAAAACCTCTGCACCGAGTTAAGTTTTTCATTGCAAATTTCTAAGTTCTTGAAGTCTTCTGAGGATTCTGGGTTGAACTAGCCTCACACCCTGGCTCCAGGGGCTTCCAATGCTGGGAGAAATACATTGAATAGATTCAGCAATCAGTACTGAAAAGTACAAAGTTGGGGATTTGGCTCACTCTGACTTGTTTATTAATTTTATAAAGAAGCATTTTTGGGGGGGCTGGGGATATAGCTCTGCTGGTAGAGTGCTTGCCTCGCATACACAAAGTCCTGGGTTCAATCCCCAGCACCACAAAAAAAAAAAAAAAAAAAAGAAAGAAAGAAGGAAGCTTTTTTTTTTTTTTTTTTGGAACCAGGGATTGAATTCAGGGACACTCGGCCTCTGAGCCACATCCCCAGCCCTATTTTGTATTTTATTTAGAGACAGGGTCTCACTGAGTTGCTTAGCGCCTTGCCCTTGCTGAGGCTGGCTTTGAACTCGCGATCCTCCTGCCTCAGCCTCCAAAGTGCTGGGATTACAGGCATGTGCCACCACGCCCGGCCAAAGAAGCATTTTTTAAAGTGGCTTCAAAGCAACTGTCAAAACTTGGCCTGCTGATTATCTGATTTTTGATGAGACTGTATCAAAATGACCTAATAATGCACGTTTCTTTTCCTCTTTAATTACTTGGTGCTCAATAGGCTCTATGTCCTGCCCTCAACTGGGATAATGGTCAAGATGGACAAATTTGGAGGGGGAAAATGCTGAAGTTTAATTGGCTAACTTTTAGATTGGGTGAAATTATTCCCACATTAAAGCAATCAAGTTAAAACACCTATATCAGCTGGGTATGGTGTTACCTGCCTTTAGTTAGCTACTTGGGAGGCTGAGTCAGGATTGCTTGAGCCTGAGTTAAATGGCAGCCTGGGAAACATAATGAGACCTTCTCAAAACAAAAAAGAAAAAACCTCAGCTATATCAAAGTCCCCCTGGTCTCAAAACAGCTGTGTCAGAATATGCGTGTCATAAACAGTATCAAATATGACTGACTGAGCAGAGGCTGTATTTATATCCCTTCCTCTGTTTATTTAGGGTATTTCTTTCTTCTTTTTTCAACTTGAGCTAGGCAGGCACTCAACTTCTGAGCTATATCTCCAGTCCCTTAAAATTTTTTTTTGAGGGAGGGTCTCACTAAGTTGCTACAGCTGGCCTTGAACTTATGGTCATCCTGCCTTTGCCCCCAGTAGATGGGGCTAGGCATACACCACCATGCCTAATCAAATACATTTCTTAATCTGTCCAAAAGTTTTCATAATCCCATTTCCACTCCTCTCTTAGGAGTGTTTTATTGAAGAAAATGAATTTTAGGAATGTGACTTCCCTTAATACTACCTCTCTTCATTTATCTTTAGTTTGTGTTTTGAATAATTTTTATGGATATTTCTGAGTTTAGTTTGTATATTTGATTTAAGAAAATAGTTATTTAATTATAGTCAGCTCATTTTATGGACCTTACACAGATTATGGCTAATTGGCAAAATAACAGTAAGATACATATAGGAGGTATTATTCTCAGTCTAATCACATTCATGCAGCAGTCTGTCAACTTAGATTTAGCTAGCTTTTCACTAGTAAACCAGTTTTCAGAGACGCTGACCCCTGTGACTGGGATCAGACTTAGTTACAGGTAGGTTACATCTTTGGGCATTGTGTCTGTCAGCAGACCAAAGAATGACAATAGCAAAATAATAATTACGATAACAAAATAGTTACAAAAATTGTCTGGTCATTGGTACAAAATATGTTTGAGATATTAGGGATATAACAATCAATTAATATATGACCATGCCCTCAGCAAACTCACTAGATAAATCCAGTGGTTTCTTAACTATTGTGTTTCTGTGTAGTGCTTTTAATATCTGCAGTTTTTACCTCTGTGATCTCATTTTGTTTTCCCAACAATTCTGAGGCAGGTTGGAATAGTGATTTTCCTTTTTCATGAATGATTAATTTGAGACCCCAAGAGTCCAAGTAAATGTCCATAACCTTTAGATAGTCGTGGGATTTAGAACTAAAATCCAGACCTCTGAGCCTCACCCCATCTTCCTTACCTATAATCAGGCAGTGTGTCCTCTATCAGCCTTTCTTGGGCACTAGCCTAAGACCCTTCTTTATTTTCTTTATTGTATCTATCACCTTGTGAAGTTACTTTGCTTGTTGTTGATCTCCCTTCTAGATTTTAGGTGTGGGGAGAGGAAAAACATCAGTTTTGTTCATCTCATCTTCCAGTGTCTGAACATAGTAGGCACTCAGTTACTCAGTTAGTGCTTTTTAAAAGAATAAACTGAAAAAAGTTTTTTTGGCAGTAGCCATAACTACATCACTGAACTTTGGGTCCCACTAGGGTCTGCTTGTGATACCTTTAGGATTCTGTTTTCATTCCTTTTGAAGATTGGGAACTGATAGTTATAAAGTACTAGGGGTAGAAAAGGAAATGGATTTTGGACATTATCAGCATCCTTCTCCTTTCAACACAAAACTCAGAATGACTTAAAATATATATCTTGGAAAAAAAGGAGGGCCATGACCAGAAAACAATGATTTGGTAAAAACCTTATCTGTATTCAATCTGTATTCAATCTATGTTGGTAGTTTTTTTTTTTTTTTTTCACATAAAACTGGGGGTTGAATCCAGGGCTGCTTTACCACTGAATTACATCCCTAGCCCTGCTTTTATATTTTATTTTGAGACAGGGTCTTGCTGAGTTGCTGAGGCTGACTTCAAACTTGTGATCCTCCTGCCTCAGCTTCCTGAGTAGCTGGGATTACAGGTGTGGACCACCATGCTTGGCTGTATCTTAATGACAGCACAGAGTAGATTCTTAAAACTTTTTTTTTTTTTTTTTTTTTTTGTACTGGGGATTGAACTCAGGGGCACTCCACCACTGAGTCACATCCCCAGCCCTATTTTGTATTTTATTTAGAGACAAGGTCTCACTGAGTTGCTTAGGGCCTCGCTAAGTTGCTGAGGCTGGCTTTGAACTCTCGATCCTCCTGCCTCAGCCTCCCAAGTGCTGGGATTACAGGTGCGCGCCACCGTGTCGGCTTCTTAAACTTTTTTATAGTGGAAAAATGAAAGTGACTTCCTTAATGCCCTCCAGACAGTTTGGAACAGAAGTAGGCCTAGAACCTACTGTCCTTTCTCCCTAGTCTGTAGCATCTACATGGTTTCACTGCCAGCATTGACATTAAGGACTTGGATAGGCAAAGTAGTATCTTGTGATGCTCCAGAGCCAGTGACAGTGTAACAGGACTTCATTCAGTGGCTGAGTATTCATTGAATTTATGTATGTTAAACCATATTTAAGACAAAAACCAATGCCTCAGACCTCACCTCCATAAATTCTAATTAAAGACTCCTGGGGGAAGGTGATCTATACCAGTGGCTGTCAAGATGTTGGAGTGTATCAGAATCATTGAGAGGGCTTGTTAAACCCACACTACTGGGCCCACTGCCCAGTAAATCTACAGTATGTTCAAGAATTTGCATTTCTTACAAAGTTTCAGGTGACACTGATATTGATACTTTGAGAACCACTATATTATACAAACTGAACAGAACAGATAATGGAAACTCAACCTTGCAGCTTTCTGGGCAAGGGACCAAGTCTTTTTGGTCTTTGTATCCACAGTGCCTAGCACAGAGTAGGTACTTAGTGTTGGATGAATTGACACCTTAATGAAAGCTTGCATATTAATCAGTTGCCTCATCTGCCATCCCTAAAGTTCATGGATTGAACTGTGAAAGGGTTCCAAATGTTCTCTCACTAAGGGAGTTTGTCAAATAGATACTGACTTGTTAACTGCCACTCTCTGAAAAGGTGCAGATAACTCAGGGGACCACCATCATTGTCTCCAACCTCTGAAGGGACATGGAATCTGTGTGTTCAGTGTGGCTTGAGGACAGAGCTAGGGCCATGGAGGCAATGTCAGCAAGGCCTTCCGTAAAAGCTGCCCAGGAGTGAATGGGGCTGCTTGAGGATGTGATGCATTTCCCAGAACTGGAAATGTGCAAGCAGAGCCTGAATCCTACAGTTTTCTAGTCCTGAGTCTCAGGGGCCATCCTATTTAAGTGGTAGCTATCTAAGTCCCCATAGAATTCGAGCAACATTCTGCAGGCCCTTTTGAAACACAGGACATGGAGGAAGGAGTTCCCCCTTGTTTTAGTCAGCTTTATTGCTGTTGTGACTAAAAGACCCAACCAGAATAATTGTAGAGGAAGAAAAGTTTGAGGGCTCACAGTTTCAGAGGTCTCAGTCCATGGACAACCAGCTCCATTTCTTAGCGCTCTAGGTGAGGCTGAATGTTATGGTAGAGGGAAGTGGTGCTTGTGATAATCAGGAAGCAGAGTGAAACTAAGCTCAGCTCACCAAATATATGCCCCAAAGGCATGCCCCTCCCAATGACCCTTCTCTTCCAGCCACACCCTACCTGCCTTCTGTTACCCCTCAGTTAATCCTCATCAGGGGATTAATTCACTGGTTGGGTTAAGGCTCTCAGAATCCAATCATTTCTCCTCCAAACCTCCTTGCATTGTTTCACACATGAGCATTTGAGGGACACATATCCAAACCATAACACCCCCCCATAGAAGTGGGGAGGAAAGAAGGAAGGGCATCACAGGGGCCTGTGTCTTATTGTTGCTGAAAGCTTGGTCCTTTCCCACATGCCAATCCAATAATGAGGACAGTTTTGAGAAAAAGGAAAAAGATGGTTTATTGCTTTGTCAGCAAAGGAGAAACACAGGGGACTCTTGTCCCAAAGGCTGTGCCTATCAACAGGAACAGGGGGCTTTTATAGAGGTGATTCAGAGAGAATAAGATTAGAGATCAGGAAGGAGAAGATCAGTGAAAAGATTGGGGAGAAGTGTAGGGAAAAGAAAATCCCCTGATCCCTTGAAGTTCAGGGAAAAGTTTGGGAAAAAGAAAAATCATGTAAGTTTCAAAGCGACAAGGGATACAGTCAAAGCATCAAGTGAACCCCTGTTATGCTCTCAGAACCCAAATGCTGAGAAATTCTCTAAGCCTCTTTCTGCCTCCCAGGTGCCTTCCTCAGTGCTTGGGGCAATTGCTCAACTCAGTTTGCTGGTGGTAGTACTGCTGGTGGCCAGGAGGTGCCTGGTTTGTATTGGAGGAGAGAAGCAGCACTAAGCAAAGAGCAATGAGGGATGGAGGAGACCCACCTAGGTGGAGGTGGTGAGGGTCCCTGTACCAACTAATGGGAAATAGGAGTGTGTAAAGATGAGGTGGGGATGTACAAAGGAAAAAGACTTTGGTAACAGGTAGAGGAATGTGGATTTTTGTGGTTGATTGGCTGAGTCCAGACTGCATGCTGGGTAGCTTAAGCTGGAAGACAGTTCCACGAAGGCATTTCAGATTGTGGAGGCTACTCTGCTGCTTTTCTCCTCTCCTTCCTCCTCACTGTAAGCTCCCTTGAGTTCTATTCTGAAACCTTTAATGGTTTTTCCATCTCACTAGGGACAGTTTGCAAACCCTCTCTGGGTTGGGGCTGGGCCCAGGGCAAACCTGGGAGAGGAGGTGGGTCCCAGCAATAAGTAACCCACAGAATTGTGTCTGTTATTTAAGAAAAGTTTCTGGGTTTTCGGCTAATTGCAAAAATACATAATGGATACTTTTTGCATCTGCTAGTTATTCTGGAACAGGCCTGCATCCAAGAGCAAACTTTAAACAAACAATAAGATTATGAAGCTTAACTATTTCAATGTGTAACAGAAAAGAAAGCCAAGCTCCAAGAAGTTACATTAACACATGCACTCACAAGCACACAAGTGATCATACCAACAGATACAAGTATGTACAAACACAAAGCCCCATGTTTGTCACTGGTGCACAAAAGGCATGCTTGCATGCTAGCATCTAGTACATAGCTGCACACATAACTCACACAAGAGCCCAATTACCAGCACAAATACACAGATTTTCAAGGCATATGCAAAATGGCACATGCATGCACACAAACACATGCATACACACTACACATTTGGGCAACATGAGCACACAGATACACAACCCCAGATGCAGATGCATTCGCACAACTCATTTTTACTACAATGAGTGGATATCCTGGGTTAATGAGTGGGTCCTCCTAGTCTACAAATAAGCACTCAATCAGCAGGGTACTGGCTGAGTCTGGGTGGTATTAGTGTAGTTATCAGTGTGGCCACCAAGGGGCGCCCAGGATCCATCTTGCGTTCACCTTTCACTGGTCCTGTCAGCCGCTCAATTGTTTCTGCACACAGAAGCCTGTGTGCCCCTGTTCCGGTTTACTGCAGAGAGTTCCATGCTTCCAGCCCCAGCGTTTTAGGATCCACTGTACTCTTTCTCATCTTCTCCCTGCCTCACACCACTGAAACAAGTCCCCACCATTCTAGCAGACTGCATGCTTTCAAGCTCCCTGCTGCTCCTATGGGGCTCCTTGGATAACTGGATCTGTCAGGTCTTAATCATCATGATTCCTCCTTAGAGCTTTCTTTCCCAGGAGCATCTGTCAAAATCCTACCTGTTTTCAGTCCATCTCAGTGTCTCCCAGTGGAGGACGCCAGCTTCAACAATACATGTTAAAGTAATTGAGTGAATGAGTTCATGCCCAGCCCAAATACTGACCTTGCCTTCCCTATTCACCACAGCTGGAGTGGTCTCTCACCCTTCAACACTGACCTCCTGGCTTTTTGTGCTTCAATGATAAAAATGCCAGCTTTGAAAAGGTAGCAGCAGAAAGACATAAACTCCATCCTTTTCTGCATCCCTGACAGGTAGCTATTCTAGTATGAAAAAACACCCCTCCCTGAGCAGCCCTCCTCCTGGGCAGCTCAGACTTCTTCCTCAAGGCTCTCCTCCATGAACATCCTCAGAGTCCTTCATGACAGTCTGGGGCAAGCTCTGAAAAGACAAGGTTTCTGCCTTCCAATGAGTTAATGCTCTGCTGAGGGCATGTAGCCAGCAGGGTGAAGCATGCACTAGTTGAGTAAGTGCAAAGTACAGAGGAGGCTGTGATGAACTTTCCAGAGAAGTGGGAAAGCTTACAGGGAGATCACTGATCAGAGACTCACAGAATGAATACAGACAAGCATTACTGTTGCTGTCTAGTGAATGTCTACTGCGCACACAACTGCTAATCCTCATAGAGAAAAATTCCACCCAGGTCTGCCTGTCTGCAGTTTGAGAGCTTAACTACTGGTCCAGAATGCCTCTCATGACATAAACAAGAGTTTGGGACAGACAGGTGAAGGGGATGCTAGTGTGTGTTTTCTATCACTGCATTAAAAAACCCACAAACTTGGTGCCTTAAAACAACAATGCTTATTACCTTATGGTTCTGTAGGTCAGAAGTCTGGGCAGAGTTGGCTAGATTCACAGCCCCACAGTACCAGAAGCCTGAAATTAAGATTTTAGCTGGACCGGACTCTTACCTGAAGGCTCTGAGAAACAGTCCACCTCCAACCTCATTCATGTTGGCAGAATTCAGTTCCTTGTGATCGTAAGACTGAGGTCCCTTTTTCCTTGCTGACTGGTAGCCATGGGGTACTCTTGGCACTGGAGGCTGCTCTCAGGTCCTTGCAAGTGCCCTTCCATTTTCAAGAGAGCAAAGGCAGACAGAATTTCCTCATGCACTGAATATCTGACTTCTATCACCCATTAGACAAGGCTCTGCTTTAATTTAAAGGGCTCATGTCATAATATTAGGCCCACTTGAGAAATCTCCCTATTTTAAGTCAACTGGGTTAGTACCTTAATTGCATCTGCAAAATCCCTTTTGCATGTGATGTAATATATTCCTACAGGACGAAGTTATCTAAAGGTGAGGGTCTTTGGGGGCCATGATAGAACTCTGTCCAGTGACCTTCACCCTTGTATAGTTCCTTTCCCTTTGTGGATTGAACATGTAATTATGTTATATGACAAAAAAGTGGGTTATCTGGGTAGATTCAGTCAAGTCACATGAGTCCTAAAAAGTGAGTTTTCTCTGACTGGTAGGAGAGAAGAAATTCAGAGATTTGAAACACAATAGTAATTGCTTTGTGATTGCTTGCTTTGAAAATGGAGAGAGCCATGTGCTAGAAAAGGAGAAAGGCTTGTAGAAGCTGGGAGGTGTCCCCAATTGATAGTCAGCTAGAAAATGGGGACCTCAGTTCTACAAGAACTGAATTCTGCCAACAATTGAATGAGCTTGGAGGTGGACCCTTAACCTGAGCCTCCAGATAAAAGCTGTGCCCAGCCAACATATTGGTTATAGACTGTGACACCATGAGCAAGGACCCAGTTGAACCCACAGAACTTTTGACCTGCAGAATTGAGATAATAAACAGGCATTATTTTAAGCTGCCAAGTTTGTGGTAATTTTTGATAAAGCAATAGGAAACTAATATGCCAGTCAAAGCACCACATTCACCAAACCAGGGATCTACCTACATCTTTCCCCTTTACTCCTCCTCCTACTCCTCTACCTAAAACTTAGTTTTGCTGGGTGCACTGGTACATACCTGTAATTCCAGTGACTTGGGAGGCTGAGGCAGGAGGATCACAAGTCCAAGACCAGACTGGGAAACTTGGCAAGACCCTGTCTCAAAATAAAATTTTAGAAAAGGGCTGGGGATGTAGCTGAGTGGTAGAGTGCATGCTTAGCACTGGATTCAGTTCTCAGCACTGCAGACAAAAGAAACAATAATAGCAACAGGCTGATACACACTACAACGTAGATAAACCTGGAAGAAATTATGTTAAGTAAAATAAACCAGTCACAAAAAGACAAGTACAGAATAACTCTACTTGTAGGAGTAATTAAATTCATAGAGGCAGAAAGTAGATGGTGCTTGCTGGGGAGTGGGAAATTGCTATTTAATGGGTGCTGAGTTCAACTGATGAAGATGTGGCTGTTCTGGAAATGGAAGGATGTGGTGGTTGCATGGCAAGTGAGTGTACGTACCACCACTGAACTGCATAATTAAAAATAGTTAAAATGGTGAATTTTTGGCTATATATTTTACAATAAAAGAATTGCAAAGTTCCATGAAAGCAATGCTTAATGTGGTTAAAAGCAGCAGCTGCTACCCCCTGTCCCACCTTGTGTGAAGTGAAAGATTTTAGATTCTTAGTTGTTTCTTCTAGACTTGCCGCCATATATTAACATAGTAGGCTTTGCTCTTTTTTCTTTTCTTGTTTTTAAATTTTATTTTATTTTGTGGTACTAGGAGTTTTCACCCAGAGGCTCTCTGCCATTGAGCTCCATCAGCCCTTTTTATCTTTATCTTGAGACAGGGTCTTGCTAAGTTGCCCAGGCTGGTTTTGAACTTGCAGTCCTCCTGCCTCAGCCTTCCAAGCCATCAGGATCACAGGTATGTGCCACTATGACTGGTACTTTTTTCTTTTTAATTTAAGCAAAATGACATGGTAAAGATTTCAAGTAGTGAAAATTATGTCTCTATCTGATCCTTGGTCTCTCTCTCTAGAGGCCACTCACCAAAAAATGACACTAGGTACTGGTTTCCAGTCTCTTTTCTCCAAAATATTCAATGCTTAAATAAGCATAAGCATATTGCATATGTATGTATGTGTGTGTGTGTGTGTATATATATACATATATATATGCACATATACATATCTCTTTATCCCTGCACCAAGAACATAGTGCACTGTTTTTTTTTTTTCTTATTTTGCATTACTGGGGATTGAACCCAAGGCATTGTACGTGCTAGGCAAGCACTCTCCTCCTGAGCTACATCCTCAGACCTTTATCTTTGTTTTTTATTTTGAGATAGGGTCTTGTTAAGTTACTATAGTCAACCTTGAACTTGTGATCCTCCTGCCTCTACATCCTGAGTCACTAGGATTACAGGTGTGGGTCACTGTGCCTACCTTCATGCACTTTCTTTCAGACCATTTTTTTAACAGATTATATCGTGATCATAACTCTGCCTCACTCTTCTTACTAGCTATAAGGTATCCCCTATTATTTAATCAATCACTTCTTGATAAACATGTGGCTTGTTTTCAGCCTCTTTTTGCTGTGTACAATGCTTTAAGGAATCACCTAGTTCCTGGGTCAGTGTTCTCCAGAACAACTCCATCTATTTCTATTTCTTCTTAATGTTAAACTCTATTAACTCATTATGCTAGAAGTGGTCAGTTCACAGATCCTCTCCCTCCATCTACTAGAATCACATAATTATACTTGTTGTGTGGGCTACCTTTTAAGTCCTAGTCTATCAGTTTATTCCTTGTTCCATACCTGAGGGCTTTATTTCTGACTCTTCCTGTGTAAATGAACAAATTCAGCACCTTCTTTGTCTCTCCTCATCCATCTTTTGTCATTGATAGCTTTACTTTTATATTGTCAAGGTTAATGATGTTAAAATTCTCTTTTTCAACTGCAACTAAGTCTTCTCCACTTTGATTATAGATGCATCCTGGAACTTAGAGACTAGTAAACTGTGATTTTTATGTAATTATGTTAGTGCCATTTGCTGCAGAGCTGTCATTACTAGATTGCATTTTCTTGCTTACACCACTTCTCCTCATGTTTCTAATGGCCTTACTTTTCACTCCTACAGTCTCTTTTACCCCCTCTGCCCCTTCCTACAGTCCCTCTTCAGGGTCCTCTGTTCTCCTACTCCAAGGTTGGTCTGCTGGTTTCCAAGACTGCTGGACATCTGTCCTTCTAACTCTGGCTTCCTTTCATAGTTTTCTGCATGAGGCTCACTTTAATTTGAAATTCCCATTTTCCTTTTTCCTGGTTTATTTTCTTGTTTTTCTGGAGCATAACTTGGAAGGACTCACCTTAGGGAAGGGTGCATAGGATGTAAATATTCAGACTCTTTATGGGTCTCCACAGGTCTTTGTTATCTCTTGTAATTGACAGTTTGGCCTGCATGGAATTCTAGCTAAGTTCACTCAGCATTTTGAAGCATTATTGAAGCCATTTCCCCACTATCTTCTAGCATTCATGGTTGCTGCTGAGAATTCTGAAGTCATTCTGATTCTTATCTTTGGTTACCTTTTCTCTTTATTTTTTTATTTCTCTCCACTGAAAACTTTTATAAATTTCATTATCTGTTCAAAAACTTCAGGGTGTTATACCTGAATGTGGATCACTTTTTCATTCATTTTTAGGGACGTAATTTTTTAAATATGAAACTTTGTGAACTTTATAGGATTTTTTTTTTTTTTTGGAACCAGGGATTGAATTCAGGGACACTCAGCCACTGAGCCACATCCCCAGCCCTATTTTGTATTTTATTTAGAGACAGGGTCTCACTGAGTTGCTTAGGGCCTCACTAAGTTGCTGAGGCTGGCTTTGAACTCGCAATCCTCCTGACTCAGCCTCCCAAGTCGCTTGGATTACAGGCGTGCGCCACCACACCTGGCAGGATTTTTTTTTTTTTCAAGAAAACAGTTTATTAAAGATAATGTTCAGCTGGGTTGCAGGACACACCTGTAATGCCAACCAGCTACTTGGCTGAGGTTGGAGGATATGTAGTGCAGAAAGCCACCTTCCCATGCAGATCTCAGCAATGGCTAAGCCTCCAGCAGGTCTCCAGTCCCCCTTGGGAGCCCAGTGGCAACAGGGATTGAAGGCACACGGGAACCCAGAGAACATCTACAGTCTGTAAAAACCCTGAATTCCCTTTGTAGCTGAAGGGTTAGAGTTGGAAATTTCCCAAATTGGAACATTAATGTCAAAACTATTGGCCACTGAAAATTAGGCACATGGGAAATAGGCTAGAATTACAGGTCACAGCAGGGTCCCCAGTAATAATGCCTATAGGGGAAACCAGATTCCCTTTTTACCCCAGGAAAGAGGGCCTCTGTGACCAGGATTTTCTCTAAACCCCCCCCCCCCCCCGCCCGCCACTCCTGACCCTGTCATTCAACATGCTAGTTTTATTTTGATCTGAAGAATTAGCTTATGCCAGCCTGGGCATGGTGGCTCAAGTCTGTAATACCCCGAGACTGCAGAGACACAGGGAGGGCTGCAGCAATTCCAGGGCAGTTGGACAACTTAGACAGTCTCTAAAGGGCTGTGGGTGTGGCACAGTGGTTAGCACCCCTGGGTTCAATCCCAGGAACCAAAGAAAGAAGAATTAGTTTACTGGGATTCTAGGCCTCCCTGAGTCCTGAAGGGCTCCACCTGGAGGATCCTCTGTATATAGGATCTGACCAACCTGGCTGGCCTAGGACTGAGGGGGTCCCCAGATGTGAGATTTTGAGTGGTAAATCTGGAACATTCTAAGAACACAGAATGAGTTGGTCACCCTACCTGCAGAAGGCACTCTCCCTGCCCTGTCCCTCCAGCCCCAAGCTGCTTTCCATAGAGGAAGATTTTGGTACCTATGAATTTTGGCACTTACTACTCTAAGCTAATTTCCCAGGGTCCCAACTAGACCCATCTCACCAGCCTTGAAACCCAGGCTCATTCCTACCTCTTCCCTATCACTGCATTAACCCATGTATCTCATTACCAAAACTGGGTCATGTAGCCTCTCCTAACCATGAGGGAGGCTGAGTACACTCTGCAGTAGGCAAAGGAGAAGGAAGCTGGGAACAACAGCTGTGTGGACAACCAATAGTGTCTGCCCTAATTAATGTGAATCTAGGAGAAAGAAAAGCCGGGTGGGAGAATGACCCAAGGCTAAGGAAGGGGACTTCACTGGAAAGCAACTTCCAGAAGTAAAGTTGCCTCTGTGGTAATAAGTATGTTGAGAGCTGCTCCTTTAGATAGCAGGCTGGTATGATGACCAGAATCCCATCCTGGGAGGCAGAACTTGGCTCCACTGCAGTGTAAGACTGGTAATTCAATTTCCATTCTGTGCCTTTGTTTCCTCATCTATACACTGAAAAGGTTCCTTCCAGTTTCTTCAGACCATGAAGCCAGGGCCAAATGGAAGAGCTGGTGCTTAACTGTGCAGAAGTTGTGAATGGCTCAAGTCAAGCTCAGCAAAGCCTGCCTCTAGCCACTGGTGTCAGGCTTTGCCAAACAAACCCTAATCACTTAATGGGAAATGAAAATGGTAACTGGTTCCTCTCCTTAATTGCCTCTATGAAAACAACACATGGGAGATTTATAGAAGTCGCCATAATTACTCATAAAAACCCTGGAGATTGAAGATGAACATGTCTGGTTTCTGGGAAGAATTTAGAGGCAAAAAATGAAGACAAGGAATTCTTGGCCTGCCTTGCCCTCTGCTCCCTGGAATCCAGGACTCTGCCCACAAAGTGCCTGCTGCCTCCCTAGCCCCAGCCAAACATTGCTCCAAATGCTCTGCAGTCAATGTTTTCTTGCAAGCCTGCTCCTGGGCCCAGCCTGTCATTCATATTGCCTAAGGAAGGTGGACCAAATGCATTAAGAAGTCCCAGTATCCCTAAGGCCAGATGAAGGTCCTGTGGAAGAAGACCTCTGACACTGCTTGCAACATCTGAGATACAGGACAGGAGGAGAGGTCAGGTGACACAGGCTGAGGCTTGCCATGGAAAGACAAAGCTCGTAGGTCTTCCTGAGGACATCTAGTCCTGGCTTACAAATTTCCCATGAAAAGGAGTTTCAACCACTAAGGCACAATGGCAAGAAGGTCACACTCTGCTCAGCAGAAATTGGCTCCTTTTCACTGCCTCATAATTGAATTCAGAATCACTGGCATCAAAGTTAAAACTGTTCTCTGGGTTTGCCTCTCCAGCTCCTCCCCTCCGTAGTGATTCCTTTCATTCTTCCCTCTTACACTTCATTCATTAGAAACCATTAAATCCCCAGTGTTCATTAGACAATGATCTGTGGTGTATGTGTGTGTGTGTGTTTGTGTGTGTTTGTGTGTGTGTGTGTGTGTGTGAGAGAGAGAGAGAGAGAGAGACACACACACAGACAGACAGACAAAGGAGAGGGTGAGATGAGACAGGCATTTGGTCAGGATGAACCCAGGACTTGCATGACTAGGCAAGAGCTCTATCTCAGAGCTCCATCCCCAGTCCTTTTCATTTATATTTTATTTTGGGACAGGGTCTTGGCTAATTTGCCCAGGATGGCCTTGAACTTGTGATTCTCCTTGTCTCAGCTTTCCAAGTACCTGGACTACAGGGATGCATGAACTTGCCTGGTGAGACTATCACTGTGTTAAGACACAGTGGAAAAGTGTGATCCTTTTTGAACCTAAATGAGACGTTGTTGCTCCTCTGCCAACCTCCACTGGCTTCCCAAGTCAGACCAAAGGCTAAACCCTCACACTACTGCTCTTGTGCCCTATCTGCTGCTCCAGCCACACTGGTGTCCCTGCTGTTCCTGGAAAATGCCAGGGGCCCTCCTCCTTCCATATCTTTGTTTTAGCTGTTCCCACTACCTGCTCTTCCTTTGTGTATTCACCTGGCTCCTTTCTTGGCCTCCTTCAAGGCCCTTCCTGATGGGGACCCCACCTTCTATATCATTCTTCCCTACTCAATTTCTGTTCAAAGTGCTAGTGACCTTCCAAGACACAAGATACTATAAGATTTGCTTATTTATTTTGCTTCATGTCTGTTGCCCTTCACTAGAATGTAAACTCCAGAAGACAATAATTTTTTTAAAAATTGCTTTTAAATCTCTGTTGTATCCCAAACATCTAGCACAGTACCTATTATACAGGGTGGTCAATAAATATTTGTTGTTTTCCTTGGCAAGGATCAGCCCAGGTGTCTTCCAGCCTCTCCTCCCAGATGTTGTGAGTGGGTTCATAGTTCAGAGTCTTTTCCTGTAGGACCTTCTTCTGCCCTTTGGGGATGTTGGAGCTTCTTGGACATTTGGTTGCATGGCAATGTGAATGGGCCCTGGAGCAGGCCTGCAAGGAAACATTGAGTGTGAAACAATGGGGTAGTGATGGGGATGGATTTTGGAAAACACTCTACCGTCATGGAACTTACAGTCTGATGGCAGAAGCAGACATTAGGCAACCACCCACAGGACTAAGCAACTGCACCTGTGATAAGTGCTGTGCAGGAAGGTAGCAGGTGTAGTGAGAGTGATGTGACTGGCAGGGACGCCTATTGGAGTTGCCCTAGAGAACTCTTTGTAAGAGGGCTGGAGTTTAGGGTGATGAGGGTTTGGAGCCATGAACTTGAAAATTTGAGTTGCTATAGAAGCTCAGGATGCCCCCTGTAGACTCTGTCAGCAGTGGAGACTCCACGTAGAGGATGGCCATCTGTAAACTGGGTATACATTCCCACTCTGCCACTTCCAAGCCATAAACCTCAGGACAAGCCATTTCAGGACTGGAACACTTGCTTCCTTATCTAGAAGATGAAAAGCCTTGTGATTTGAATAGGGCATTGACTTACCAAGGGCCAGCCCTGGCAATGGGCAATAGGGAAGCGGATGAATCCGATCTGAGTCCTGGTCACAGGGGCCAAGTTCTAGTGGAAGCAAAAGGTACCTGCACGGATAGTTATAAATAAACCATGTGGTAGTGGGTCCAAGAGAGAACTGAGAGAAGAGAGCCTGGATATCCCTTTGGGGTGAGCAGAATGTGACAGAAAAAGTGTCAGGGAGAAGGCAGCATGTGAACTGGGCCCAGATAGGTTGGAAGACTCCTAGGCAAACAGAAGTGCAGGAACAAAGGCACAGAGGTGAGACAGTGTGAGGCAGGGGCAGGGAATGGCTAACTGCCTGGTGTCCAGCTAGAGCACAGGGGGGGGACAGCTTTCCCTATAACAGCTTGGTTCGTTATCAGCACTGAGAACCCCTTCCAGGACTTCATGCTTCTAGTCCTTCCCTGTATCCAACTGCACTGGGGATGGCTTTGGATGAACTCCTAGGGGACCAGAAGACTGTCTTGTTTCCTGCTTCGCCTCCCTGCTTGGTCATTCATTCAGTTATTTCAAACTGGCCTCCCTGCATCACCTCAGCATTTCCTGAGAGGACAGAGGAGTCCTGCTTGTTCCAGGAAGGCATTCCTGGCCCCACCCTCCCACACTGGCCTTCTTGTCTAATCACTGAAAATGGTTCAGGTACCTGTATGGTTCTGTGCAATAGCACCCTTTTCAGTAAAAGCCCCTTGTCCTGTGCTGTATTAGGATACTATTTTCATAGCAAGAAATCCATAAGGGCCTATTTAAAGAAAGTGGACATGATTACAAGGGAACTAGGAGTCCAAAGGAACCTGATACAGAAAAGGGCTTGGGAAAACCCTAGGGAACACAGGGTGTGAGGTGTTTTGGCCTGCACTATGCTTTCTTCTCCCCTCAGATCACATGGGGGCTCACAGCACCTGACAGGTCCAGCCATGTAAAAACAATCTCCAAATTCCCAAGAGAGGTTATTGGTCCAGCTGGACCAGGGGTCCAAGTCCATCCTGGTCAGCTTTGTATAGGGAGATGGATCACACAGGACCAATGTGGCTGCCAGGCTACCCCTTTGGGAGTCATTTTCATGGTCATGTGAGCTATTCTGAGAGAAGAAGATTCCCAGAAGATGCCTATTGTACACCTATAATCTAAATGTTCTTTTTCTAGTTCCAGACTACCCCACTGGCCTATTCTGTGACTTCAGGCAAGCTCCTAACCTCTTAGAACTGCAGTTTCTTCACTTGTACACAGAGGAGGGTGGGACTGAGTGTTCTGTTGGGCCCTTAACTCTCTAAGACTCTTGGCCAATTATTTAATCTCCTCTGGACTTCAGTTTTCTCCTCTGTAAAATGGGAGTAATGGCACCCACCTCATAAAGTTGCAGTAAGTGAGCATTGAAATCTCTCAGGAGTTGTGTATGGAATCGCTCAAGAAATGCTAGGGACTCCAGTAGATGTAAGTCAGGGTGACTGATCAGCTCACAATGACTTCCCCAAGGGTTGTGACTGCAATGTCCTCATGTGTTTGGGGGAATTGCTTCTCCTCTGGCTAAGAGTGGCCATCCTCCTCAGTACTCTATCAGAGTCCTTCTCAGGGGCTTTTTCCCAACCACAGCTCTTTTATCTCCATTTTCAGAACTGTAATGATGGGAACAGAGGGTAACCAACAGCCAGAGCCCCAACGGGGAGAAAGGTACACGTAAAACTGAAGTGGACATAGAGAGGACTCATGAATGTTTGGTTCCAGAGAGGCCTAAGTCCAGGTTCATATTTACAATGGTTTATGCCCAATACAACCACCTACCTCATTTTTCTTACATAGTTTGAGTTGGTGTCAATCACTTGCAACCAGTGACAGCTGATACCTTCTGCTTTCCCTCCCTAAGCCTTGGGTTCCTTGCCTGTAAAATGATGAGGCCATATCCCAACCCTTTTCATCTCTGATGCTCAATTACTATATTCATCAATTTATTCAGTCTGTCTGAGAGCACAGACTGATCTGTTCATCTGCTCTGTCCCTAGCCCTTTGTTGGATACTGGGAATCTTTTTTTTAATATGTATATTTTTTACTTGTAAGTGGACACAATACCTTTATTTTATTTTTTTATGTGGTGCTGAGGATCAACCTAGGGCCTCATGTGTGCTAGGCCAGCAATCTACCACCGAGCCACAACCCCAGCCCCGATACTGGGAATCTTGCTAGAGGAATATTCACCTCCCCCGGTTCTCAACACACACAACAGGTGGCAGAGGTTGCTAAATGAGCATTCAGTACCTCCTCTGACAATGGTTGTGACAGAGTGAAGTACAGGTGCTGGGGGAAGTCAGAGGAGGCTTACCCCTGTCTGGCAGACTCCCAGGAGGAGGTGGTATGGGCCAAGCTTTTCAGATGGGGGCAGAAAGAAGAGGGAAGACAGAAGAACCGACCTTTATAAAAGGCCCAAAGAAGATTGAGAGAAGGCAAAAGCCTGGAGCGGGAGCAAAAGGGACACAAGAGATGAGATCACAGATTCTACTCTCCCTGAATTTATTTGTAGTTTTCATCTATGAAGCTTCTGAAAATCCCCAGGGCGAGTCTTCAAGTGGAGATGAAAGAAGTAAGTCTTGACCACCATGAAACCCTGGAGTGAGGGATTCTTTTCCAGTCAGGCTGCCCCGCTAGTCCTTGGCCCCATCAGGAAAGCCATGCTCACAGTCGCAGCCAGTGGCTCATCCTAGGGCTGTGGGATACAACTAAATATAGGAAGGCATGTGAGCCTAATGCCAACCAGAAGACCCAAGAGCAGCCCAGGCAGGCAGGCTCTGGAGGAGCGTGAACATCCCCCCTCCCTTGTAAGAAACACATTCATTACATTCTGAGCAAAAGCAGCTCATAATGCACCCTGGAGACAACATGCAGTTATTGCCCCCAAACGTGCCAAAGCCCTGTTAATGACTGCATGGCTGCTCTAAGGGCACAACTGTTCCAGATGCTGCTTCCTGCTTCAGGATAGCCCTCCCTCCTATAGTCCAAGCTTCTGCACACTTTCTGGGGTTCCATTCTTGGGAGATGTATGCTCTGCTGAAGGTCTTGGGGTGAATGATTGGCCTCTCTGGACCTCATGGGGAGGAGCAGTTTAGGGGATCTTTGCCTTAAGGAACATTGAGGAGATCTATGGTAGGGACAATAACTATTGACCTGGCTATTGGCCTGGTGGATGATGAAAGAAGAGGTCCTAGGGCAGAACCTGGAGTCAGGGCTCTCTATGAGTTGGGGCAGAAGGAAGTGGGCTCTAAACTTGGGTGTTTTCAGTTTCTGTATCTATCAATGGTGAGTCTGTGGAGAAGCAGTGATTTTAAACTCAAAGTCCCAAACAGGGATTGCTACCCCTGGATGTGCTCTGGAGTTTGGACCATTTTCTAGCTGGATGACAGGGCAGTTCTAACACTGTGAAACTCTATTCTCTCATTGGTAAATTAGGGATAGTTTTTGAAATCAACATTTTTTCCGGTTCATGAATTCATGCATACTTTCTGAAAATTCAGTCAAGTTATTTTTGAATAGGTTTTACACTCAACAGGATTCCAAATTCAGAATATGCCAGTATTGTGGCACAAGAAACCCCTGTTTCTTGTTGTTGGTGGCTTTTTTTGTTTGTTTTTGAGACAGGGTCTTTCTATGTTGCCCAGGATGACCTCAAATTCATGGGCTCAAGTGATCCTCCTGTCTCAGCCTCCCAAATAGCTGGGATGACTGACATGTACCATTGTGGCCAGCAGATATAACTGTTGCATTACTATAGATCTCTCCCCCAGAAGAAATTGGTAGATCTCTCCCCATTGGTAGAGATTGGAATCTCTCCCCATTGTTATTGGTATCTGGCTTATTAAATATCCATAATTTTTAAAAACATTTTGAAGTATTAGCATATATACAGTGAAATGCATATATTATAAAAATACAACTGGGTGAATGATGTTCATGATTTTAATTTAAAAAAAATAAAAAGTGGAATTGCCTAAAGATAAAACTGTTGATATTTTAGCACATTTTCTTCCTGTTCTTTTTCAAACATTTGAAACCATGTTGTATAACTTTTATAGCCTGTTTTTTATATTTACCATCTTAACTTGAGCATTTCCTCATGTCATTAAAAATTTCTCAAAAATAGTTCTTTTGAAGTTTGCCTAATGTTCCAAAGAATGGATCCAACCTGACTGCAGGATATTAGGTTCAATTTTCCTCTATGATAAATAACAGTGATGACCATCCTTGCACATGCACCATTAAGCACATGCCCCAGGATGAATTCTCAGAAGGGGTAATTAGGGAATCAAGTCACATATAAAACAGAGAAACTGCCTCAAAGAGTCACTGAAAGGATTTGAGATATTATGTAAGGCTTTAGCCCAGTGCTCGGCACAGAACTGGAGTTCCATGAGAATGAGTCTAAAGGTTCCAGAGAGAAAACAGGTAAGGAAGTGTCTACTCTCCTTCTCCCTACCGACCTTCCCACCTCTGCCCACAGGCCTGCCCTTCCTTTCCTAGAGCCTCCAACTGAACCAGATGGGAAAGCCTCAGTCTCATCTGATCTTGAGTCTTGCCAAATGGTGAGCTGATGAATGTTTAACAGCTGGATCTCAACTGGTGGGGGGCACCCAGATTTGTAGCGTTTGCCAATTTCTGTGGTGTAAATACTCCCATGTGGCTTATTTCAAGCTGCTAACATGAGGTCACCAAGAGCAGAGCTGGGATGAGATACACATTCTTGACCATCTAGTTGGAGCTGGCTGGAGCACACCAGTTCTCATCTTTTTCTTTTTGGTACTGGGAATTGAACCCAGGGTCTTGTGGCCTTATTTTTATTTTGAGACAAGGTCTTGTTAAGTTGCCCAGGCTGACCTTGAACTTGTGTTCCTCCTGCTTTAATCCCTCTGGAGTTGCTGGGATTACAGGGGTGCACCATTGTGCTTGACTCAGTTCTTGTGTGTCTACCAACTCAAATCTCCCTCATCTTATTCCCTCCTTGTTCCCACCCTGAAGTTCTTCCAAGGTGATAGTGACTTAATGTTGTGAGAGATAAACATTGCCAAAGAATAAGAACATGCTCTGTCATTTCTCTAAAGGAGAAACTGAGGTCCATAATAGTCAAACTCCACATTGCCCAGATAGATGATGTTTCATACAGTGTTATTACCTGGTCCCTGTGTGGATGCATCTCAGATGGAAGGCAGTGCTTCCTCCTGTGGAAATGTATCACCTTTTTATCCACTCTTCTTCCTCTTCAATGACCTGTCCTAAATCTATAAGGGGAGGTGTCCCAGACCTTACCATTAGGAACTGAGAACCAAGTGGGGGAGCAGGGTATGTGAGCAGCTCTTGCAAGGTAGAAAGGTGAGTGGCCATAGAGGTTGCCCTGATGAGGCGACTCCAGTATGGCCCTCCAGCCTCCTCTCTCTTTGCAACAGACAAATGTCGAGGGTTCCTTTTTGTCTTTCCTAATGGTATCCCTCCCCTCCACCCATCCTGGTTGTCTATCCCTTTCCACACAGCAACCTCCTTTATGGGAATGTGACCCATCCCCAGTTCCAGGAGAAGGTAGGTATTAGGCAAACCAGTCATTCTTGCTTGTCAGTGATTAGTCTTTGAGTAGGGAAGTGATCCGTTTCTGGCTAATGAGAGTTGAGGAGAAATCTGGAGATGGGGGCTGGGAGCTTTCCTCTCCTAAGGGACAGGCATGGAAAGAGACACCCTCCCTACTTCCAGACAACTGGAATCCAGTGCTGTAGTTCTGGGTGCTGACATTATCTTGTGACAGCCTGAAGATGAAGCCAATTCATGAGGGCTAGCCAAGCCCAGGGCATGGAGGAAGAGTGGAGCCAGAGCCCTGCCTCTGACCTTTTGTTAGGGAGAATACATATATGCCTACCATTTGAACTGGTTTGAGTTTTCTATTACTTGACATTGAAAACATGCTAAGTGATAAACACCTGGTACACCCTCCACACCGGAAACGCAGGGGTTATTGTGTAACAGGAATCTTATAGCACTTTCCTATTCAAGTCCTTCAATGACTTCTTTAAGCAGTTAGAACAGTTTTTGTTCAATGTCTCTCTCCCTTCATAAATCATTTACTCTCCCCCAAATGTCAGCTCCTGAGTGTAAGGTAGGAGGGACCCTTGGCCTTCCGACTTTGGCTCCTGGAGCCCTGCAGAGTCTGCCACCAGTACAGTGCTGCACAAAGACTGTTGAATATATGCAGAGAAGGAGAGGCCAGGGGTCAGAGTCCTAGGCTCAATATTGGGCTTTGCACTGACTTGCTTTGCAACTTCAGGCAAGCCTCTCCCTTTTCTGGACCTCAATACCTAAAACTGTAAAAGAGATACATTTCACTCTAGCAGTAGACTGAGAATGAGGATTTAAAAAACACCCATATGATAGTAGTTGTGCTTTTAATATCCATTGATGGATTAAAACTCATGACAAAAATAAAAACAACTGCAAAACTTTTAAATGTGGTTGTATTTATCCATCACAACAGCATCTATATCCATTTGAGGAGCATTTGTGTTTGTGTGTGAGACACACCATGCATTCAGTTTATAGACAGCACTGGGTGCCACGTGGCTTCCAGATGCCTTTAATGAGGGGCCCAGCCATTGGGAATCACTGGCCTAGATCATCCCAGAGTCCTCAGACACTAGAAGTTTTTGTGTCTAACATGGGCCAACTTGCATGAGGCCTACAGCAAAGGAGTATGTGTTGGGGGGTGAGGTCACTCCTGCAGCTGGGGCTCCTGGGGCTCAATCAGGCAGCACCACCCGCTTCAGCTTCCCCAGAAAGGAGAACCAGGGAGGCCTGAGGCCTAGAGCAGTCCCAGAATGCCCAGGCGAGGCAGATGTCAGAATGCTGACGGCCCAAAACCCAACATGACATAGAGTATACATATTTCAGATGCCATGTGTGTGGTTTAGGAGTGGCTGGAATTACACCCCCGGGGCTGAGCCAACATTGTCTGAGCCTGAGCTGAGCCTGGACCTTCCTAAGGCAAGGACCATGTGGGGGGTCTCAACCCAAGGCCATGGAGCAGAGGGGTGGTGAGGGCAAGAGGCTGATTCCTAACTGGAAATCAGGCTTAGGGACTTTTTGCTCTTTTGGACATGTGTGTTCACTTGTTCGTTCGTTCATTCATTCATTCATTCATTCAGCAAAAATGGTCAGTTGGGCACACACACAATGCTCACAGCCTGTCACAGGGTTGCAAGATGACTGGGCTCACCCTGACCCTGGAGCTGCTCTCCTTCTTCTGGGGGGAGGCAGGCATGAGTGTGTGCTGAAGTCCCCATGGGTACAGTCAGGAGAAAGGTGTTGCAGGCCTTTTGTCTGAGGAAGGAGAAAGAAAGGAGAAATTGGGAAATGTTTTCTAGGAGAAAAAATGGTTATCTTCTGAGAGTGGCTCTCAAGGGACAAAGTCAGAATGCACCAAGCAGTTCAGGTAGGAAAGGAGCAATGGAAGAAGCCATTTGTTTCCTCTCTGTCTATGGGTGGGAAAGCTCTCAAGGTTTTGTGTGCTTATTTGTCTGTTATTTGTTTTGACAACATGGAGGTGGAGCTTTTCGGACATAAAACTTGTTGCAATAAAGGTCTGAGGAGATGAGGGGATGCTGTTTGGGAAATTAGATCAGTGAATTTGTATGGAAGGCTGGAGAATTGTATTGTCCTGATTTTGATTAGCAAAGGCTCAGAGTGGGAGGGAACTTGGGCTGAAAGTAGCTCCTTTTGGCTCTGCACAGAATGTGTGTTACAGGGATCAGGGTCAGGGAGATGGGGAGAAGTCCCAGAATGGACCACGTGTTTCTGCCTTCAGAACTTTGCACCCACAGTGTTCTCAGCCTGGGATCCAGCCATCCTTCCAACTATTTGATGCACTTCTGTCAACTTTTTTGTTGTTGTTTGTACTGGGTATTGAATCCAGGGTCACTTAACCACTGAGGGACATCCCCAGCTCTTTTCCATATTTTATTTGGACACAGGGTTTTCACTAAGTTACTTAGGGCCTCACTAAGTTGCGGAGGCTGACTGAACTCAGGATCCTCCTGCTTCAGCCCCCTGAGCTGCTGGGATTATAGGCATGTGCCACTGCACCCAGCTACTGTCATCAACTCTTGCCAGACATTACACTAAGTGCCAGAGATCCAAAGATGAATGAGATGTGTGATGTGCCCTCAGTACATATAGTGTCTAGCTGGGGAGACAGACACATGAAAGGACAATGATAATACAAAGTAAGTGCAGTGACAGAGAATGAGACCAAATCTAGCCTGGGCCCTTCCCCACCTGGTCATTTGGAGCTTTACACCTTCCAGGAAACCCTTCTGATTAGGCCAGGCTGGGTGAGGTCCCTCTTCCATGTTCCCCACATCCTGCGCTGACTGCTGTAGGGGGAGTGTCTGCTTGTCTGCCTCCTCTTAGCGCATAAAGGCAGAGAGCAGTCTAACGCTTCACTAGGATCCAGTGCTTGGGCAGCCTCCACATACCCCCTTAGGATTGGTGGAATGAAAGAGCTTGAGGAGTGAAGAAGCCAAAGTTACCCTCTTCCTGGATTACTTCCTGATGTTCTCTCCAGTCTCTGGCCTGCACATGCTTTCTTTCTGAGATTGGCTCAGGCCCCTCTGGAGCTAGGCCCTGTGGGCAAGGCTGGGCTGCTCCTTTCATCCTTGGTTCAGGAGAAGCCTGGCCAGAAGGGGCCTTGCCACAATGGGTTCCCAGATGCTCTCCACTCCCAGACAAGTTGGAACTGCCCGCCTCAGGCCCCTGAGGAATGAGCAGTACCCTGGGCAGCTCTAGTTTAGGGAGTCAGAGGTAGGAAGCCCCAGAGCAGCCCTCAGGGCCCTTGAGTGGCCAGAGAGGGTACTGGGGATGGTCTAGGAATTCCAAGACTCTTCTCTCACCTCTGGATTTCTGGATCCCTAGACGCCATGATGGAGGGCTTTAGAAATAATTCTGGGATCGTCTCAAACTAGCAACTCTGGGATGGGAATATTCCAGGAAGCCCTAAAGGGTCTGGTAACAGCTCAGGCCAACCCCTGGAACTCTCATTGGGTTAACACACCCTTCTCCACAGAGGCAGAGTACCTTTCTCCTAGGCAGAGTACTTGGTAAGCTCTGGTCCCACCCTCTGCTCCTTGCCTCAAAGTCTGGGTTAGTGGTGACTGCAGAGCTGGGGTTGGGGGTAGAGGGTCTTGGGGGATAGTGCAAACAGCTTTGGACAGGGTGGGAATTTCCACTCCTATCTAGAGAGCCATCAACACTATGTGCCCTGACCTGGGCCTTTGGCCTCCAAAGGGCAGTGGGAAGGCCGGCCCCAGGGCCAATCCCTGGCCATTAATCCCTCCTGCCAGCCTGAATATCCACCCAGTGTGGTCAGACAAAGGACTGCCCAGCCCAGCCACTGTGTTCCTCCCGCCCCAGGGGCTCCACTCAGACGCTGGGCCGCCTGGAATCCAGGCCCATGAGAAAGGGGCCGCCTTCACTGGCCATCTTATGCCCGGATGCTCAGCCGCATCACGTCCGGCCCAGGGCCTGTGAAAAGAGGGCCCAGCCACGCTGAAAACGCGGATTAGCCCTTGGGCCGCCCCCTGACACAGGCCTGCTTGGCTCTGGGAAGCAGGCCCAATGGAGGGGGCCAGACAGTCACAAAGAGCTGGAAGAGTCTGGGTTCTCATCCCTTTGGCCCTGCTCCCTGCCCCCACCTCCTCAGGATTAGGTTAGTCAACAGCACATTCAATATCATTTATTGAACATATACTATGTCTCAGGCTGTCACAGACTGGCAAATTGAAAGTATAAGAAAATTGCAGTAGGCCGTGGGAGGTAATAAGAGTCACTTTTGCCCATGACCCCACACTCTCTGGAGGTGTGAGACAGAGGCTATGTTAGGGGTCTCCTTTGCAGGGGCTTTATCCTTAGAGAGAGGGGGAGAGGAGGTGACTGAGGCTCCATCAGCACTGGTTCTCTACCCAAGTCTAGCTGCAGGAACATGCTGCACCTGATTGAAAAGATGCCCTGCTTCTCTCCTTATGCTCCTGCTTACTGGAAATCCTAATTGTATAGTAGGGGAAAAGTACTTCTTTCCATGTGGGTCAGGCATTTTTGTACACAATCTCATAACAACACTGAGAAGAGACATTATCATTTTTATTTGGCAAGTAAGGAAACTGAGGCTCAACTGAGAACTGGCTCTAGGTCACTCTGCTCTTGGAGCTAGAGTCCCTGCTGCTGCAGTTGCTTGTCTTGCCCTCCTCTCTGGTGAGCTGTTTGGTGTGACTGCATTTTCCTGTGTTTCATAAGGCCTGTGCTCAGGCTGTAGAAAGCAATGTGCAGAGGGTACTGAGGAAGGACCTATTTGAGCATCATTGTTATGAATGGAGCACATGTCATCTCCTTCCTCTCTGCTTTCCTAGTCCCCAGCCCACCTCTCGCATAGTAATTGTCCATGTCTCCACCACGTTATAAGTCACATCATCTCTGTCTTGCCCTGAGCACTCCCAAACAGCAGGGCCCAGGATGTCAGGACAACTGTGATATCTATTACTCCAATTGATCACTAGGATTGATTCAGTTGATCCGGCTGGCTAGGTGGGTGTCCTTTCCCTCCCTTATCACTCCACATGCATCCCTCCCAAAGTTCCACGATTGGTCAAAGAGGAGTACCTTCTGATAGGGGAAGACCATCCATAGAGGATGGTTCTTCCATCAAGGGTGTAAAAATTGCTGTGTTCCCCTGCTAGAACATCCAAACAAGCTCTCAAGGTCTAGAAGGGCTGGCTCAGAAGTACTTGGTGAATGATGCAGACTGACCTGAACTTATGAGAACTGAAGGAGGGATGGATTTGGGATCCATGTGGCATAGACAGCATTTGGCAGTGGCCTGGATATAGGGACTGAGGCAGGAGGAGAAGGGGGTGTCCATGTGCTGAGATCTGGAATGATGCTGGCAGGAGAGCAGGCTGGGGTTCGAGGGTGTACTAATTTACTGAGAGAAGCATTTCATTTAGGAAACTGGGTTTCAGATGTCCTGAGACATCTGTGCAGTGATGTCTAATGGGCACCTAGATATGCTGACCAGGTCGGGAGAGAGGCCATGAATGACCTTTGCAGCTGAAGTGGGGGTGGAGCTGGAGGAACTAGTAATTTATTTCTAAAGTTTCTGCTTTAAAGGATGGTGCTAGGAGAGTGGTGGTGCCAGTGCTCTGACCTCTGCCATTACTAGGTAGCATGTGAGGTTAGGTCAACTACTTAACCTCTCAGATAGTTCCCCCTTCACTAACACCTCACAGGTATGCTCAGATGTAAATGAAATAATGTATTTAAGGTGTTTACCAAATACAAAATGCTCAGCAATGGCAGCTGGGTTTTTACTAGCTGATACTGGAAATGAGAGAGGCCCTTTGAGCTCCAGGCTTGTTTGGATTTTGACTCTCTAAGCCACGAGCAAGTTAAAGCCAGCTATGGTCATCTGTAGAAAGGTAAGGCACTAGATTAGGGTGGGGCAAATGAGTCCCCAAATGTCAGTACGTCCTGGCTTTCAAGGGCGGCTGCTGCATTTGCAAGACCTTGAGAGTTCCTTAAACTTAGCACCTCACTTGCCTCACTGCACACCCAGCCCTCCAAGTCCCTTGATCTTCCCTGTCTACAGAGTGATTTAGGACAGCACTCCTGCCGGGCGTGGTGGCGCAGGCCTGTAATCCAAGGGCCTTGGGAGGCTGAGTCAGGAGGATCGAGAGTTCAAAACCAGCCTCAGCAACTTAGCGAGGCCCTTAGCAACTCAGTGAGACCCTGTCTCTAAATAAAAAATACAAAATAGGGCTGGGGATGTGGCTCAGTGGCCAAGTGTCCCTGAGTTCAATCCCTGGTTCAAAAAAAAAAAAAAAAAAAAAAAAGGACAGCACTCCTTCACTCTCTGGTTCCCTCTGAATGATAGTGGTAGGTTGTACTGCCCAGACTTGAGTTTCTAACAAAAACTGCCCAAACTTCCTATTCCCCAATGAGACAAGAGTGTGAAGTCTCTGGATCAGAAAGCCACTCTCAGATCTTCTGTTTGTAGAAGTTTTGGGTGGGGGGGGGGGGAGGGGGGGGTCTGTCTCCCAACTGGTAACTGTTCCTTGGAGCTCTGGAAGCTATGCAGAGCTGTTTGTGCATTTTTTTTTCTATGTAGGTGCTGTGTGTGGGGGTGAGGGAGAAAGAGAGGAGGGGAAGTCTCCTTGAACAGGAGAGGTGTGGAGACCTGCAGCCAGAAGGGTACCTCCAACTGTAGATTTTGAGGGGCTCTTGATTTAAAACAGTTGGGTCACTTTTTACTATTTTTTCAAAGAAGGCTCACAAGACCTGCAGCAAGGGTAGAACAGAGATGTGGGGGAGGGAGCAGAGAGAAGATGGTGACCCTGATCCTGGGTCTCCAAATACTCTTCCTAGAGCCTCTCTCTGCCCCTGCCCTTCTCTGTGACCTCTGCCCTGGTTCCCTACTGTCCAACCATGGCCTGAGGCCTCCCTGAGCAGTCACTTAGAGCACTGTGGGCTGGCAAGACTTCTTTCATCCCTGTTCCAGCTGGGGATGGAAAGACCTGAGTATGGAGGGGATCTGTCTATGGGGAGGGAGGAGCAAAATGGGGAGAGGGCCAGGAGAGTGCGCTGAATGGGTGGATTTGTGATTGGGATTGACCCAAAGGGGAGGGGGTAGAGGGAGGGGCGGAAAGGGAAGGGGCTGATCAAATACCGTGGGTTGGGGCAAAGGCCTTGGGGCTGACCCAATGAGGCCGGGTCTGGGAAAAACTGACCCCAAAGGATGAGACTGAAGGAGGGGCAAAATTGAGGGGGCTGTGAGCACAGTAAGAGGGCTGGGAAAGCAAAATAGAGGGGAGGCTCAGGCCAACAGGGAAGGTCCGAGCCCTGTCCCCTGGTGGGGAGGGAGCTCTGTCCATATAAGGCAGCTCTGCGGCCCCTGCTCTCCCCGAATCGCGGGCAGGGTCTGCCACATCCCAATGACCGGGCGCAGCGACATGGATTCGCCCGCCGCTTTCTCGGGCTTCCCGGCCTTACCCTCCGTCGCGCCGTCGGGGCCGCCGCCGTCGCCGCTGGCCGGAGCCGAGCCCGGGCGGGAGCCCGAGGAGGCGGCGGCGGGAGGCGGCGAGGCGGACCCCACGCCCGCGCCGGGCCCGGGGCGGCGGCGGCGGCGGCCCCTGCAGCGCGGGAAGCCGCCCTACTCGTACATCGCGCTCATCGCCATGGCGCTGGCGCACGCTCCGGGCCGCCGGCTCACGCTGGCCGCCATCTACCGCTTCATCACCGAGCGCTTCGCCTTCTACCGCGACAGTCCGCGCAAGTGGCAGAACAGCATCCGCCACAACCTCACGCTCAACGACTGCTTCGTCAAGGTGCCCCGCGAGCCGGGCAACCCGGGCAAAGGCAACTACTGGACGCTGGACCCCGCGGCCGCCGACATGTTCGACAACGGCAGCTTCCTGCGGCGCCGCAAGCGCTTCAAGCGCGCCGAGCTGCCCGCGCACGCGGCCGCGCCGCCGGGGCCCCCGCTGCCCTTCCCCTATGCGCCCTACGCGCCCGCGGGCCCAGGGCTGCTCGCTCCGCCGCCCGCCGCGCCCGGGCCCGCACCGCCCGCGCGCCTCTTCAGCGTCGACAGCCTGGTGAGCCTGCAGCCGGAGCTGGCGGGGCTGGGCGCCCCCGAGCCGCCCTGCTGCGCCGCGCCCGACGCCGCCGCCGCCTTCCCGCCCTGCGCGGCCGCCGCCTCCCCGCCGCTCTACTCGCAGGCCCCTGACCGCCTGGGGCTGCCCCCGACGCGCCCCGGCCCCGGTCCGCTGCCTGCCGAGCCCCTCCTGGCCTTGGCCGGACCCGCCGGTGCCCTCGGCCCGCTGAGCCCCGGGGAGGCCTACCTGAGGCAGCCGGGCTTCGCGCCAGGGCTGGAGCGCTATCTGTGAGCCTCTCCCATGCACAGGAGCTCCGGTGGGCCACTGTCCCTCAGGACTAGCCCCGTTGCGGCCGCCACACCCCACCGCCCGCTTGGGGCACTCCTCTGAGCCCCCATCTTTGCCTCCTGAATCGAACACATTTGCAGAATCCTTCAGTGTCCTCCACTCCTGGGGAGACTTCCTCGTCTCCACACCAGTCTGAATGGTCTCCTCCAATTTGTGAGCCCTGCATGTCTTCTCCCTCCACTTATGAACCCCCATCTTTGCATCGTCATGGCAGTATGGGTCCCTGGGAGCTGGACTCCCACCAGCGAGCTCCCCGAGGTGTGAGGTGTTCGTGTTTGGGTGAGGTCCGAGTCTTTGGAACCTTTGGTCTCAAGCTCCCTCCTCAACTGACTCTACCTGGTCTCATGTTTTGCCAAGACATTAGAGGTCAGACTGCCGGGTTCATTACTGTCCCTCACCCACCGCCATTTACCTATCTGTCCTCAGTTTCTCGACTCCCCTTCCACGCAGACATACGTGGCTGTCTTATTCCAGGCCCTGAGGACAGTTCCCGAGACAAGCAGCACCAGGGGCTCCTGACTGAAAAGGGGATTTGTATGGGCCTCTGTGTCTGCCCTATGCCCAGGAAAGCATTGGATTTATCAGGTTATTATTTTTTAATTAAAGCTGGTTTAATTAAAAAGAAAGAACCCTTTCACTGGGTTTGGTGTGCTGGCTGGTGACTCGGGAGTGTTTGGGGAGGATGGTGGGTGAGTTTTGCATCTTGGGATGCCACATGGGGTGAACCCTCTTGTGAGTCATCAGGCAGAGGTTCATGAAATGCAGTAAGGAGGTGATTCAGCCATAGCTATGCGCATTGGCTGAGTCAAATCCCATCATCTGCATCTCAGCCTGGTAGAGATGAGATGGGATGTGCATAGCTGTTTGCATGCGTATGTGAGTGCATTTGGGCAGCAGGGTTGCCTGCTATTTGGCATTACCTTTTGGATAAGGGAGCACTGACCTTCATTCACTCCCCCGAGTGAAATATTTAATGTGGTAAGTCCTGTGCTAGGCCCTGCAAATACATCACTGAACGAATGGGCAAAAACTGCCCCACGGAGTGGGAGATCAGTGGGGGAAAGACATTATCACTGTTCAGAGGAATGAGGTAAGTGCTGTAGAGCCTTGTGCTCAAAGTGCCGTCTGTGGACCAACATCACCTGGAAGCTCCTAGAAATGCAGGATTTCAGGTGTCACCTCAGACAGACCCATGGAACCATCAGATGATGCATTTTAACAAATTTCCCCAGTGATTAGTATGTGCACTAAGCTAGAGGAAAGGCACCAGGCGCAGGCTGAAGGCTCAGTCTAAAAGATTAAGGCTCCCTACTATAGAAGAGTGAGACACAGACCACACCACCCTTCTGAACTTCACTTCTGGGGTGGGACATGCATTGTAGGCTGTGCCCCCTATTTTACCTCTCCTGCTGGATTGAGATGCGGCAGCATTGATCTGAGCTAATTCATGACTGACCCAGCACCAAGGACAGGGCAGCACTGAGCAGAATACTGGGAGGTTAAAGTGTGAGAGAGGGAGCGGGACATTGACCCTGTTCTGTTGTCTGGTGCTGACCGAAATGGTACGCATGAGGCTTTTCCAGGCTTCCTGTCCAGGGCTCCCAATCTAGTTGGGCCTGGATTAGGGGTAGAGAGGGAAAGATTGGAGGGTTTGTCTTGAACCCAGGGTGTAATTTGCTTTTTGGTCGTGCCTGATGCACCATCCTAGATATCACTGTTCCAAGCTCTTGGGTGGTGGTGGAGAGTAAGGGTGAACAGTGAGCAGCTCATAAAGGGCAAAGGTACCAGGAGAAGGATGAAGGCTGTCTTTGGGTAGGGCAGTAGGTATGCCCAAAACAGTAGAAGATGCCCTGTATAGACCCTTTTCCCCAACTATTAACTGCTTTGAGCAAGGGTCAGATCCAGTTTGCCTGATGTATAGCAACCTTTCACTTAATATTTGTTGAATGGTTGACTGAACAATGAATCCCTAGGGACTAATACTGTGCCCAACTTACCAAATTATGGGCATTTTTTTTTTTGGTCCATTGTTACTTTCGCTCCTCACAATGACTTGTGTAAAAGGCAAAAAGAGGAGAAAGAGGGGGAAGTAGAGGCAATTTCCCCACTTGTCAGTTGAGGATACTGAACCTACCTGGACTCAGTATGCAGCAAAAAATCCAGCCCCGGGTTTTCTAAACAGAGCTCCACAGAGATCAAAATGCAAACTTTCTACTTCAAATGTAGAACCTGTTGATAAATTCCTCTCAAATTCAAGAAATGCCCAGGGAAGGGAAGGACCTTCTCACTGTCCTAAGTCAGAAAGTGTTTCCTGATGCTTGAATCCCACTATTGTCATCACTATTCAGGTCTTAGTTCCAGGATCTTTGAGCACTCAGAGGACAAGGAGGCAAGATCTGTAGGGAAATTCTAGAAAGGTACTGATGAACTAGAAAGTCAGAAACATTTTTATTTCTAAAATGCCTCATGAATTTTTCTTTTTTTAAGGACTTATTGTGTGCCAGGCTCTGTGCTCAACTCTGAGGCCAAGAGAGATACGAATAAAATACTCTTTACGTCCTTGGAGAGTTCATAGTCTGGAAAGCTACATATCATTTGGCAAATGTTGAAAAAACAAAACTAAAACCTAACCCAACTCTATCTTCAAAGTCACCACTTTTATCCATAAGATTTCAACATTCTTCTTCCTTTTAGGTGAAAAAATAGTCTAAATAGAACCTTCAGAATTATTAAATAGATCTTTGCCTTTTCATTCGTGTGGAAACCTATAAGTCGTTGATTATGAAGACACATTTTAAATGCTTTAACTTTAATTTTTGTTAAATTGAAACAAGCCCATAACCTAACAAGCCAAGTAATAATCAAAGGCTTACAGTGGTGTCTTGCCCCACTTCTTAGGAAACCTGCATCTTCTCCTACACATTTACTTTCAATTCATATTTGTTTCTTTTGGAATATACTTCCATATTTCCATGCTTATACTCTTCTCTCTTCAAACACTGATTAACTTTCTATTATGATAGATGATCATTTACCTCTAAAATCTCTATCTCTTCCCATTCCTACCTATATCACTAACTTTGGGTTAATTTGGTTCTTAGTACTTACAGTATTATTACTGTATAAATATTGTTCTTTTATAAACTACTTATGGACCATGATTACAACTCCTTTTTTTGAGTGTACAACTTTTTATTTTTCCTAGAGTTAATAAAGTCTTGGGTTTTTTATTTGCTCAGCTTCCTTTGTACCTACTGCTAAATCTTCCCATACCTTCTGATAGCACTGTGGTACACTTTTTTGAGTTAAACTTAGGAAATCCATCACTCCTTTTGGTAGAATGTTTTTGCTTTCCTGGAGACATCTCTCCCAGGTCCCTCCATCCTCTAGCTCCAATCTGGACGGCTTTCCATGTCTGCTGCACAGATGTGGACCTGGAATTTTCCTTCACTGTTATCTTGGGAATTCCCTCCATCTCTGTCCTGTGTTGAATCTTTGTTTCCTGGGCTCCATATCTTCCTTTTTCTTGGTTTATTTCCTTGTTCCAGCCGAGGTAAATTGTTTTGGAAACTGCACATCTGAAATTAAGATGACTGTTTTAGCATGAGAAGCAAAGCATGTATTTTGACAATGAAATACTTGAGTCAAAACTGTGTTTCTGCACTTTTATGGAGGAGATTGGGAAATAGGAGAATGGGAAGTATTTTCTCATTCATTTCTCTTAGTATGCATTTCCTCCAGGGAAGCTGGCTCTGTGTTAAGGTAAGTGGGCAGGAGGATGAAGGCAGGGGGGCCTTTGGGAACTCCTTATCGGAGGAGAAGAGCTAGAGGAAAAGTCCTGAGAAGGGGCTGTGACCTGAACTCAGTAGCTTTGGGCCCAAGATGGTGCTGAGTTTGTTTGAGAGCCTTCTGGGTCCAGCTAATGAAAGAAGGCAACATCACCATGGCACATGGGAGCCTGAGTATAAAGGAAAGTGACACCTTTGGTAGGGAAACTGACAATGATGACAACAGAAAGGCTCCTTCAGGCAACTTTCAGAGTTCTGGGCACCTGGGAATTCAGATAATTACCTGGGAAAGAAAAATAAGTAATGTGAAGGGCCCTCCATTGAAGTAACTGGGTTGTTTTAAGCCCATGTGAATTATCTCTATGATAGTTCCTAAATTATGGAGACAGGGAGTATTTTACAAGATAAAGGAGGTTAATATGGTCTACGTTAAAGGAAAAAAATTATGTGGACCTCTACTTTTGACTTTAAATTTTTGTTATAATGTCCCTTAGTATGTGTAGGTATAAATTCTTTAAGCTTCTATTTCTTATGTAACTATTAAATATTTTTATCAATTAAATTCAAACAGAGCAACAAAATAGAAATTCAAGTTCATAGCATTAAATCAAGGTTTAAAAAAGATACTGTTTAGCTGAAACTAAATCACTTGCACCATAACTGTGGTGTTGATTTCTCCATAGCGGGCCATTTGGGTTTGGAATGCCTTCAGCTGTGAGATGACTAAATTCATCCACCATTTTTTTTCTTTTGAACAAACTGAATCTATTCCTTCATGAAGCAGGTGAGGCCATCAGCTGGTCCAAACGCAGCATTTATTTATAAAATCTACATATATTGTGCCATCTCACTTGATAATAAGTGCAAATGAAGATTCTAAATATCAGGTTTCTTTTATAAGGAGGACATCTAGGTGACCCTGATTATGCTTTTATTAATGTATTTAATATTATCATTGCAATGAAAAAGCATTCAAAAATTCTCAATTTCCTTCATGTATAAGAACATGTTCTTAGGTCATACTTCAAATGAAGCAAATGAAAGATTTAAAATGCTTATCTACATAAATAACCTTGGTTAGAAGAAAACTAATATTATAGATTATTCATAAATCAATAACATGAGAACAGTACATATTAAAATCCATAGGATGGGACTGGGGATATAGCTCAGCAGTAGAGCACTTGCCTAGCATGTGTGAGGTTTGATTTCTAGCGCTGGAAAAAAAAATCCATAGGATGTAGCCAAACTTGTGTTCAGAGGAAATTTCATAGTTCCCAGGTATGCTATAGAGATGGTGTTAGAGAGACCTGGGGTGGGGTAGGGAGACCAGTTAAAAGGCTCCTGCTTTATCCACGTATAACAGGATGGTGGCTTAGTGGAGATGGAGAAAAGAAGACATATAAAGACATTGACTGAAATCCTAAATCACCAAGAACACAAAGTTTCCCATTTAACCATAGCTTCATGCTGACTCTGAAAGCTTAGTGACTCCTGGTCTCGGTTGACTGATTTAAGGACTCACTAATGCGATTAGTTCTTCTGTAAGAAAAAGAAAACATTGTCAGAGTGGTTCCTCTCACTGTTCTCATTGGAGGGCACCTAGGCTGGTCTATTTTATCTGTTAAGCCATCAGAGAAACTATTTTTCTAGTTATATAAATCAATACAGAAAAGACAAAAAATAGAAATCATCCCAAGTCAATCTACCCCTTAATGTTATCAAAACCTGATAAGGGTGATTCCACTGTATATAGTCTAATATCACATATGAAAGAAGATGGCAAATTGAATCCAGGAGTGCAATATAAAAAGTACACCATCAAGTACTGTTCATTCCTAGAATGCAAAAATAGCATTATTAGAACTATTAGGATTATTATTAATCACACCTTTATAGAAGCTATAAATCATCACCTTTATAAATGATGCACCTGGAGTTCTTAAGTCCAGTGACTTACCCAGGTTAAATTGCCAAGTGACATTCAGAGTTTGACTCCCGGTCTGTCTGACTCCAAAGCCATTCTCCTTTCTCAGAGAAGTAAGTGGAGGTAGAAACTTGGATGGAAAACTTCAGGCACTAATAACTTTCTTCAGTTTACCCCAATATCCTCCTCCCCCACACCCAAGTCATTATTTTGAAAGGGATCTTTCTGAGCCAGGTGACAGGTCTTTGGTTTCCTCTTTTCTTGACTCTGTTCTCAACTCCCTCCCCGACTCCATGCTGCTCTTCTACCTTTCCTTTTATACTCCATTCTTCCTTCCTCTCCCTGATCAATTTTGTGGGGACAAATGCGCCACCTATTGGCCACCTCATGTTTACCAGACTTGAGTAGGAAATCATTGGAAGGAAGCCAGGATCCATTTGGATTCTCTCTGGGACTGGTGGGGAGAAGAGGCTCTGATGGCTGAAAGGCACTTGCTCTAGTGGGAAACCCAATCATTTGGCATGGAAGAGGAAAACTGGCTGCAGTTCAGACCTCCTCTGAGAAGCCCTCCCAGACCTTCCATATTCCTCCTGTCCCCTTCTTCTTGGCAGCCCTTGGTAGCTGCCCCACTGCAGGGGGTTGGAGTAGGGGTGGGGTGGATGTCCTAGGTGCAGAGAATTGATCTACTCTGTAAGAGGGAAATTGAGGAAAGGGTGCCGGGTGGGGTCTAGTCCTAGGCCAAACACTTAAGACAAGTCCTTTCCTTTTTCTCTCCCTCACAGCAATTCCTAACTCTCCCAAGCTTCTTGACTGTGCCAGGCCCTATTCTCCCCAAATGCAGGCTCAGAGATGAAGCAGATACTGTCCCAGCTCAGAGAATCAAATATTGGTGGATATGACAATGTAGTGTGTAGAGTGCTTTGTATGAGGGAACAGTAGGTCACCTGGGAACTGTAGGTCACCTGGTCACTCACCAGTTTGAGCCTCTGCCCTGCCCTCAACCTTAGTGTCCTATGAAGACAGAATGTGTACTATTCTGTGTGTCTGGATAGGGGTGGTCTTTGTAATCAGCAGGAAAGATTTTCTACTCTGCCTGAATGTGGGCTTCCCAGATAGGGCCTGTATTTTTTCCTAAACTATTTCACTCACTGGGCAGTCTGGGGCTTTGGCCTGGGCTGTCCTTGTCTGGAGGCTGGACTTAGGTTGTAAGTGGTTGAGGAAGAGAATTAGAGATAGGAGATCTGAACCCTTCTTGGAGGAGACACAGGCCACAACTTGGGCATTTGTCTCCATGACTTGGTGGGAGGGGGAGTGCTGGTGGAGCCTTGCGGGCTCACAAAGGCAAGGCTTCCTGGAGAAGTTTGGTTCTGGATTGGGTTCAAAGGAAAGGAAGGGAGGCACTGCTACTCTGGTTCCGATGAGAACTCCTCTTCCTCCCCTCCCTCCATCCTGATCCCTGCCTAACCTGGTCAACTGAAAAAACTGATTACTTTCAAAGCAATTTATGTGGACCTAAGAGAGGGAGGCAGTCAAAGAAGAAAAGGAACAGAACAGGAGGGAAGGGTGACAGATCTGCGGTCCTGGCTAGCAGACTTGCCTACATCTCTTCTGGTGGGAAAGTGGTGGAACCTTACGGGTACCACAAATCTGGCTTTCATATCCTCTGCCTTCAATACTCACATCCACTAACTATATTCTCAGGTTGGAGTTCATAGGAAGTGTTTTTATTGTTGCCCATAGCAATGATTTTAGTGTTGTCTATAGCAATGGTTTTTATTATTGTATGTTCTGCACATTTAGCCTTTAGTGGAATGATTCAATTGTTTCTTTTAAAGCATTTACTTTTGAATAGGTAATACATCCACTTGGCTTTGAAAGTATTCCATGAATGTTAGGTGTAATGGTGTACACCTATAATCCCAGCAACTGGAGGCTGAGGCAAGAGGATAGCAATTTCAAGGCGAGCCTCAGCAACTTAGCCAGGCCCTGGCTCAAAACAAAAAGCAAAAAGAGTTGGGGATGTAGCTCAGTGGTAAAGAACTCTTGGGTTTAATCCCCGGTACCAAGAAATAAACAACTTTTAAAGTATCCCATGAAAATTCTCTCTTCCATTCTTGTTTCCTATTTGCCCTAATAGATAAGCAGTTATTCATTTTTATTCATTCTTCTAGACATTTTTGTTGCGTATATAAAGCAATATAAATATGGCATGATTTTCTCCTCAAAGGAAAAAAAAACAATTAGAAGAATAAATGCTTACCTTGTTCCATATCTTAATTTTTTTCACTCTACAACATAGAGTTCTTTTCAAATCAATAAAGAGCTTCTTTATCCTATTTTACACAGCATACTATCTATTCTATGGAAGTGCCATTCTTTGCTTAGCCATTCCCTTATCGAGGGGCATTTACATAATTTCCAACCTTTTAGAATTCCAAACAGTGTTTCAAGGAGAGCTTGTATGTGTTCCGTTACCACAAGCATGCAGGCATTTCTTCAGGAGAAATCTCTAGAAGTAGATTTCCTTGCAGCCCTTGTGAGGGCACCCAGCTCTTTCAGTAGCTATCCACTTCTGTTTCTCACAGGGACCCTTGGTGACCATGGTCAGACTTTTTTATCTTCTCCAACTCCTTCGCCCTCCTGCCTAGGGCCTTCCTGTCAGTGTTGCCAGGTATTTTGGCTTGTGATCACAGAAGCCTGGGTCCTTGCCTCTCCTATCCTGGTGCCTGTTCCCTGGCTGTTGAGCTGTCCAGGGTGATATCTCCTTCTATCTTCTAGCCCCAGCCATCAGTGGCAGGTGTGGAGCAGCAGCTTTTCAATCTCCACCTTTCAGGCCTCCAGGCTTTCTGACACATGCTGCTCTTTCCCCACTTGGACTCCTCATTGTGACTCCTGTCTTCTGACTGCAGGATCGTGTTCTAAGATCTGCCTTAGATTTCTCACTTCAATGCCTTTGATTCCCCTAGATATGAGTAGCCTCAGGTTTGATGGAGGGAGTGGATGAGGGAAGACCAGAGACCCCTGTGAAGGCATGTATGTGATGAATGGGGAGACAAACTTCATGGATGGAAACAAGGCTCTCAGCAGCCTGGAAGCCTCTGGGTTGGATCAGACCTGTGATGTCAGCTCATGTAGCAGTCAGTGCCATTTGGGGCTGATGCAGGCCAGGCATGAGGAGGCATCTGTCCTGGCAGCTCCAATGGGACTGGGAAGGGCAAGGCTTTACAGTGACATTACTGTTATTGCTGTCAATGGTAACCACTAATATTCAGAACTGTAGGTAGGCATAGTAGTAAGAGCTCTGATTCTATAGGCAAGTTGTCTGAAACCAGGGATGCACTTCTCACTTGTCTGATAAGGAAACTGAGGCCCTGGGAGAGATGCAGGTCATTCAGGAAGATAGAGAGAGGCAAGGCTGGGCATAGAGCCCACTTTTTGATTCAGGCCTCACTGCTCCTCTCCAGTTTCAGAACAAACCAGTGGGAGGTGCTTTCTCCCAGCAGGATAGAACAGGCATCCCCAGATATATCAAGATGAAGGGGAAGGAGAGGAATCTTGCTGAGACATCCTGACTCATGGGTGGCTCTAGTTAGAGTGCTTGGTCTCAGGAGTCACTGAGGTGGGCTAAGAAATTCCCTTGGTCCTAGTCTCCAACACAGAAATCTGAACAATTTACAAACAAGGAAAGAGCTTAGAGACATTCCTGTCTGACAGTAGTAAGTGATAAAAGCAAAATTTGAATCCAACTCGAAGACCTGAACTCTTTCTGCTACACTTGGATGCCTCTAAGATTTTTACTCAGTGATGACTCAGCCTCTATTCAAGCACTCCTGGTGATGGGGAGCTCCTGACCAATAGGGTAACCTAGTGCATCTCTGAGGCACAGCCTGTTTTCCTTGCAATGGAGTCACAGAAAGTAAGTCTCACCACAGCCTCTGGCTCTCATTTGCTTTGGTTTCTTTAACCCATGTCAGTCCTGTAGGGACTTGGAAATGGTGATTGTGGCCACCATTTATATCTAGGCTAACAAACCCAGGCCTTTCTTTGTGACTATAGGACATTTTGCCATTCCTTTCCATATTATTTAGGGTTAGGTTTGGTTGTCAGTGACAGATTGCCCCTGCCCCCCCCCATGCCACATTAATGGCTTAAACAAGATCGACATTTATGTCCTTTTCACATAAAGTCTATAGGCAGTTCAGGGTGGTGTGGCAGTTCAGTGGTTTCAGGAACCCAGGCTCTTCCTCTCCTGTGGTTCTGCCATTTGTGAAATTCAACTCGCCTTTGCTTAGCAAAAGGGAAGACTTCTTTCTTTCATGTCTCTGCAAAGTCCAAGGGTTCTAGTTTCAGGCAGAGCTGGGTTTAGGATTCAAACACTGTTATTAAGACTCCACCTCTTGGTATAGGCTGTTTCTCTGTGTGTGGGCTTCAATGTCAGACAGCATTCTCTACACGGCAGGAAAGATGGCTTCTGGCAGCTAAGCCTGTGTGCTTGTCTTCCAACTCAAAAGGAGAAGCACTCTTCCCAGATCCCAAACTGCATATATCCCAGAATCCCATAGTGTGTATGTGTGTGTGTGTGTGTGTGTGTGTGTATATATATATATATCTATCTCCCCAAGTCCCAGCAGTATGTGTCAAATCATGGAGAAAGAGTGCTTTGCTTGACTTAGACCACTTATTACTGCTTAGACCAATCACTGGGTCCTGGACGAGCAATGCTGACCTAGTCAGGTTGTCTGACTGCTCTTGGGGTAAGTGGGAAGTGGGTAGATTGGACAGCCCCATTGAACCACATGGAGCACAGCAGGAAAGATTTCCTTCAAATAGAGATCTGTATATTCATTCAACTCATCACACAAAGGAGAGTGACTTCATATTACAGGCAATGGGGGGCTCCTGAAAGACTTTGACAGGGTACAGTCTGGTAGATGATTTGATTTGTCATAACCATTTTAAAAGGCAGAAAGTGAGGCAAAGAGCACAGAGAGAAACTCGAGGACTATTGGGGTTAGGGATCATCATGGACAAATTTCAGTCAGAGCTGAAGCCAGGGAATCAAAGACTGTTATTCAGGCTCTGTTTCAGCTGGGAACAGTGGGGTAAAGCCAGCTACTTGGGAGGTTGAGGCAGGATGATAACAAGTTTGAAGCTAGCCTGGCAACTTGGTGAGACTCCATCTCAAAATGAAAAAATCAAAAGGGCTGTGGGTGCAGCTCAGTGGTAGAGCACCCCTGGGTTCAATCCCCCAGTAACATACCCACATGCATGCACACTCTCTCTAGACTGTTTCCCTCTGTTGAACTTCTGTTAGTTGATCTGACTTTCACAAAGACCAGAGCCACAGGAGAGGAAGGTCCTGGGTCCCTGAGATTGCTGAACTGTCATCCTGAATTGCCTGTACAGATGTGATAAAGCCTTAAATATCAATCTTGCTTAAGCTACTAATATGGGATTAGGGGGTTCTAGTTCTGAAACTAGAGACATGTTCTCTTCCTCTCAGGGATTGAGGTTGATTGGGGAGAAACCATCTCTGTTCTCAGAGAACATATACTTCTATTGATGTGTCCAAGCTTACTTCCCGGGAAAGGGAGAAGTCACATCATTCACACATTCTTTCTTTCAAGTGCCCACATACCTAACACTAATTAAGCCCTTACTATGTGTCAGGCTTTCTGCTTGGCAGGGGGTACAGTGATTAGTAGTGAAGATGCAGAACATTCACTGGGCTCTTTTAGAGTTTCAGGCACTGGGCTAAGTGGTTTACACACACTATCTAACTTAATTCTCACAAAACCCCAATGAAGTAGGTATAATTATTATCCCCATTTTATAGCAAAGGAAAGATGAGACTGAATGCAATATAATTGTTGTTTCCAGAGATCTCACAGTCCATAGCAAGTTATGGACCGAGAGACATTCTCTGACAAAAGTCACTCCTAAACAGAGCTTTGGGAGCCCAGAGTGGGAGCCCCTCACAGTCTAGAATTGTCAGGGAAAATGGCTAATTAAGCTTGACATTTGAAATGTCCCAAGAAGGATTAGGAGGAATGAGTTAGGCCAAAAGTGAACAGGTAAGAGCAAATGAGGTGTGAGTGGAATGCAGGGGTTGGAGGTAAGGCTGGATAAGTAAGCAGGACCAGGTTGCCGGGTATCCTGTGCAGACAAGCACTGTCCCCAGAGAGTGAAGCAGTCCTGCAAACGATTCAGGTTTCTGTACCAGGAGGCCTCTCCTATTGACCTGAGATCTCAATAGTGCTCTCTGGATGTGTATTAGAAGAGATCTCAGCCTCTCCCTCCCTTAAGCAAGGCTTAGTGATTGATGTGGGAGGGTGGTATTTGCCTGAGTTGAGGCTGTTCCCAGCCTCAGGCTCCCACCTACCTGCTTATGTAAGACTTTCAGCCAACCTCTGAAAACTGGAGCCCTTTGAAGTAGCTTAATCTGGGCTGGGGTTGGGGGAAGGAAAAGTCTGACCTCCTAGCACAACTGTGCTTCCTGCTTTCCTCACTGCCCCCTCCTGGAGCAGCGGCCCCTCTTCCAATCTCTCCCTTTCATTTGCCCCCTCCTATGTCCAAACTCCCCACCCAGGCCTCCCCCACATTACTTGCTCCCCATCTAGGAGAGGAGGAGAGAACACTGGGCTGGGAAACCTGAAATTAGGGGTTCCACCTCTGCTCCCAGTTGGCTGTGTGACCTCAGACAAGTCCACTTTTTCTCTGGATCTCAATTTCCCTCTCTGAGAAATGAGCCTTGAAAAATGTACAGTCCAATTTGGGGACAAATGACTTCAGTCTTTATTTACTAGTATGTGTGGTGATAGAGAAAACAGCATACCCAGCTTGCCACCAAGGAGTGGGTGGAGTGGATTAAAGGTCTTTGGAGAACAGTGAGGCAGGAAGCAGGTGGGCTACACAATGCTGAGCAAGCCTGAGGTGGAGGGTATAGGCGTTAGATTTTTGAGGAGCTCAGAGCAGGAAGAGGTGAGGACAGGCTGGGTTATGAAGGTTTCTTTCACATGAGGAGGATCTGAGCAGAAATTTGAAGCATGGGAAGGAACTGGAAAAGGAAGCAAACATAAGCAATGAATGGGGTCCAAAGATTGAACCTCTGGATGACTTTGCCAAAGGGATGGATGGAGGTGAGCTGGAAAAGTGGTGCTTTGGTTTCAGACGTTGCAAAGTTCCTGACTTCATGTAGATGTGAGGCTCCTCCAGAGGTCGCTGTTCCCCAGGAATCCACCACTGCCGTCACCGCAGCTGGGCCATGGCTGTGGCGGGTGTCCCACCCCATCTGGGCTCAGATTCTGCAAGGCTGATGTGGCTCTGCATTCACACCACAGAACATAGGGACTCTGTATCTTCCTGCCTACGTGGGGACCCATGGCTTCACCAGTCACACTGGGATTCTGAAAGGTTAAATGTGATGGTGCCATCTAGGGGAGCCAGGTCCCTATGGCAACGCACTCTCCCTCCTGCCCTGCTCCAATTCAGGACCCTCCGACAGAACAGCGTTAGTGCCACTGCTCTAGCAGGTAGCTTGTAATTGGCAGGAAGAAAGCCAGGCACCAGACTTCCTGGCTCTCGTGTAGTGCCATGCTTTTATGAACTTCTCTCTCTCCCAGACATAGTCACTGATCCCTTCTCAGACCAGCACTTGGCACACCCTACTTCCTGCAGGGGTCTTGCCATTGGCCTGGAGTGGGCCTGCATTCTCTGGCCACGTGTCTGGTGGACTCAGACATTGGAGGATGCTCAACCTTTCAGGGAGGTCCCAGATCACTCTGGCCTTGCAGGCACAGAGCGTGAGATCAGGAGGGGAGGACATAAGACCCGGGGACCCTCGTCTAAGGGCATACTCAGCCACAGAGCCACTATCTTCCTCAGAGAAGGCAAACACTCGTGGACTAACTCCTGGACCCAGGGACCTAGGAACCTACCAGAACATTCTAAGAACTGGAGCTTTCACTCCAGCAAACCCGGAAGGCCCCCATTGTTCTGGCAGTTGCAGCTCTGCTCTCCAGCACATGAAACCTGCAGTCGGTCGCAGTGCTCAACACTCACCAGGAACTCCGAATCTGCTGCCAGGTGCTCACTGTAATACAGGAACAGTGCTGTTTTCAACCCCTTCTGAGCCGGCAACCCTCTTCCCACGAACAGGAGTTGACAGGCACTTGGGCCATAGATTGCTAGAGCAAGCCTTCAACCATGTAGTCCAGTACGGATGAGACTAGCAGGGTACCAACAGTGGCCAGGAGTAATAGAAGGACTGGAAGACAAAAATCCAGAAATTTGTCCCCTTGAACTTTGTCATGCTGAAGTGTGGGGCCACAGCAGAGGCTCCTGGGGGTGAGCAGATGGGTTGCGGGATCACTGCACACTCACTGTAGTCATCTCCGAGCCTGAGGACAGCCCAGTCCTGCCGCCTGAGTGCCGCCTCTGTGGGTCACACAATCTGGAGTGTCCAGCTTTCAATCTGTACCAAGGGAGCCGAACTCTCCAGAGCAGGTTTAGATCCAGATGGAGCAAAGGGTCCGGAGACCAGCTTCGGCCAAATAAGCCCTTCCTTCCAGAGCCGAACCCTGTAGGGAGTCCGCCTCTCTGCCTTCCCTGAGGCAGGTCAGTTTGGTGAATGAAAATGGAGATGTGTGTGGGCGCACCGATGGGTCCAGCTGAGGCCTTCGTGGGCCGACTCACCCCAAGAGGAGCAGGCACTCTGTGAGCTCAAATCCCGAAGGCGCCTGCTATAGTTCAGCCTGAGTCTCCGGACAAACTTCTCCAGTAGTACAATTCGTAGAGGTTCAAGACTGACTTCATTATATTCACGTAATATAAAGTTGGAGGACTTTAACTTTCCCTGAGATGAGGAGAATGGCGGGTCGACAGGGCCCATATGAAGGGTAGGGACAGACGGCCTGGGAGCCACTGAAAGCAACACATACTTTGCAATAAACACGCAACAATGTCACAGGAATCGCACACCCTCTCCCCACAAAGCTTCCTCTTAACTTTCAGGGTTATTCAATGGAGGTGGATAAGTAGTGAGGCAGATGAAGGAGGAGGCTGCAGAGGACAGATCAAACCAACACTTTGTAACCAAGGGGCTACCCGTAGGTGAAAGTGTTCAGGTTTTTGCGGAGGGTGCAACCAACTCACATGAGGCCATAGATATTGCCAGATGTGGAAGAGGCTGAATGTTCAGGCAGGAAAGGCAGGGACCACTGAGAAGCGAAGAAAACAAAAGGAACCCTGAACCCCTGGGTTGCCTCCTGAGGGGCCCTTATCCCTGTTCCCCCAGTGCACCTACTCTTGGCATTGTTTAAAACAAATCGGCCCAGTCCTAAAGGTTACCAAAAAAAAAAAAAAAAAACCTCCCCAGCTAAGAGGGGTGCTCCTTCAGGGAAACACTTATTTGAATAAATCCATGAGTTCTGAGCTGGGAGTCCAGTCACCTGGGTCCATCCCAACTTAGGGTCCCTCAAAAGCCTGACAAATACCATATTCTTCTGGGTCTCAGTTTCCACTACAGTAAAAGTGATTCCTAAAGGTGGTGCCCCATCCTACAGAACAAAGGCTGGGGGATTTATACTCCCTTTTCCCAAAGTGGGTCTCAGTAGCAACTAATGTGCAGCAGGACCAGGCAGAGGCAGGGGCTGGTGGTTGCAGCTGGTCAGTATGGCATCTTGTTGAAAGCATGAGAACGGATATGGGCAGCAAATGCCTCAACCAGTCCTACCCTGAAGCTGTACAAGGAGCTAGAGCCTGGGGAGGGAGCTAGAGCACTCTCACAGTGCTGGCAAGGCAAGAAGCTATTCTTTCTGATTTCCAATTTTCAAAATGAAGACATTCAGAAGGTGAAATGGAGTGGGATAATGTTATTACTGTTTTTCTTTCCATTTATTTAGACACCAGCACAGCTGAGCTGTGTTAGAGTTAGTGAGTGGTTGCTGGTGTGGGGTATCTGTAGGTGGGGTCCTGGGAGAGAGGAGAGGGGAGAGAAGAGAATGGGGAGGGAGGGGGAAGTGGGGAGGAGGGAGGGAGAGGGAAAGAGAGAGGGAGGGAGGAGGAAGAGGAGAAGGAGGAGGAGGAGGAGGAGGAGGAGGAGGAGGAGGAGGAGGAGGAGGGGGGGGAGAGAGAGAGAGAGAGAGAGAGAGAGAGAGATCTCCATGTAGTAGAGAGCAAGTTTAAGGTATGTGCAGAGTTGCCAGATAAAAATCTGCTAAATCTAGCAACCCCAGGTATGTGAATTTATTTAGACTTAAGTTAAGAAATGTCTTTCCAAAACTTCTTTTGTTTGTTTGTTTCTTTGGAGGGCAGGGCCACCCAGAGAATTCAAATTCTGGGGCCACTAGTCCCTGTCCAACTTACTTCCCTGATTTGAGGATTGGACCTCTTCTCCTTTCTCCTGATGTTCTGTTTATGCAGACCCAGCACATCAAGAGGATCCCCTTGGTCAGAGGTCCCAGAGGACTTGTTCTTCCTGGATGTAAGCAGCTAAGCTCTGTCTCTCACTCTCTTCTGCTCTTAGCTTAGGAAGCTCAAAACCTTCATCATAAGGGTTCCATGACAGGGGTTGCAAACCAGCCTTGCTCTATTTTGTTTCAGGAGCCTGGGCAAATTCTCTCACCCTTCTCTGGGCCTCTGTAGCCCCATCTGTGGAAGGGGGGAGTTGGGTTAACACTAGACCCTTCCATTGATTGGAGGCTGCTGTTAAGTAAGAGAATTCTTCCACCCTCACATCCACCCTCCTAAGAACCAGCCCACTAGACTGCAAATCCCTCCCACCTTACTCCTAGCTTAGCTACAGAGGACTGAATTCAGCACAGTGACTGGAGATGGTACCAGTAAGAAGTCTGGGGATGGGACAGGATTAGGGATCCAGGTGACATCCTGCATTACCCTAACCCTTTTCTCTCCCAGAGAACAGGGTCCCATGATTCTGTAAAGAGCTTTCAATACCCTCCCCAGAAATAGTCTAGAATATGGTTACTTTTACACATTAGTCATGAAGTAGGTGTTTTAAATTTCATTTTTACAGAGGAGGAGACAATGAGTTTAAGAAACTTTTGTAAGTGATAGCTACTACCCCCAGCAGCCTGATTCTTGGGTCTGCTATGCAGATCAGGAAACTGAGGCTCAGAAGAGGAAGTTACCCCAAAAAGTCACACAGCCTTTTAATAGCGGCTGGCCTCTGAGACTCAGACCGCTAATGCTCAAGCTTTGTCCACTGTGCGGCGCTGTGGGGGCAGCGGTCAGCTCTTGCCCACGTCCGGTGCCCGTACCCCTTGGACAGCCCAGAGGTTGAAACGAGCCCAGTTTGAGCTAGAGCGACTTTTTTTTCGGGATCCTGGAGGGAGGCTAGAGGAGAAAGAGGTCTAAAGGGGTGAGCAGGAATTCAGATAGTTGAAAGACCAACCCAATGTGCACCAGATTCCTAGAGAGAAAGGCAACAAGGACTGGGGCTGAGGTCAGGATTCATTGAGGGAGTTCTCCATGGGGGCCCTGCCGCCTGTCCAGTGGCACAAGGGCGGTGGAGAGGTAGTTCAGTGTGACTGGGGTAAGGGAGAGGGAAATTGAGAGGGATTCCCAGACGCACCGACACTCAGACAAATGCAGCTTCCATAGGATACGGAGACAGATTCACCAAGGGCGAGAGACAGAGACCAACAAACGGAAGCTGAGACAGAAAGCATCCTAGCACAGGCAAACCCGTAGTCATGGACCGGTCCGCGCCCCAGGAATACGGCCACAGCAGAGAAAGTTTACGGAGGGATCAAGAACAGGCGGCGCACTCCCTGGGGTCTCCCCGCGAGGGCCTTGGAGGAAAGGAGAGGGGAGCCATCAGAATATCTCACCTCTCGGAGGCGCGAGGATGCAAGCGCCGGGTTTCCTCCTCGAGATCACTCTCCCCCTCGGGCCGGAAGCCGCTTGGGCTCCGGCGGGCCCTGCGAGGGCGCCGCTGGTCTGGGCGTCTCAGGCTCCCGCTCGCGTTCCAACGGCGCTTCGGCCCTGGTGGCCCGGGCGCTGCTTTAGGGAGATGATGGGTAGGGGCTGTGGCCACTTCTATCAGCTCTGGCTGGCGCCCGCCTTGACTTCCAAAGACTAAGCGCCCCGAAGGCGGAGGCTCGGGGGAGCCGAGGACTTGCGGGAACTGCGGGAAGAGGACCCGCCTCCAGGCATGCGAGCCCAGCTCCCGCCGCGGCGGCAGTTTGTTCCCGCCGGGCCCCTGCGTGAAGGCACTCCGCCCGCCCCCTCCCGCCCCGCCCCACCCGGGGAGCTCCGCCCCGAGCCCGCGGCTCTTCCGCCTTAGGCAGCGGCTTAGGAGAACCCCGACTCCCACCTCTGGGGGAGTAGGGACTGAGACCCGCCGGGGTAAGGGGTGGCTCAGCTCCTTCCGCCTGCGCGGTGGGTGTAGGTCCCGGTTCCGCTCCCGGGGAGCGGCCAGCTGGGTGCGCCCTGCAGGATGAGACCGGCAGAGATAGGCCACCAGGGGGCGCTGCGAAGCTGGGGGACACCCCTCCCTGTCCGCTTCAGTCCCCCGCCCCCGCCCCCTCCCCGCCCGCGCGCAAAACACACTCGCCCCAGAGGCAGCGCGGCCGAGCCGGAGCCGCGGCCGGAGCGGAGCCGGAGATCGGCGGCGGCGGCGGCGGCACCATGACCCTGGGCAGCTGCTGCTGCGAGATCATGTCCTCCGAGAGCTCCCCGGCCGCACTGTCCGAGGCCGACGCAGACATAGACGTGGTGGGCGGCGGCAGCGGCGGCGGGGAGCTCCCAGCCCGCTCCGGGCCCCGCGCCCCCCGGGACGTGCTCCCTCACGGCCACGAGCCTCCTCCGGAGGAAGCCGAGGCAGACGTAGCAGAGGACGAGGAGGAATCGGGTGGCAGCTCTGACGGCGAGCCTCGCGCTCTAGCGCCCCGGGGGGCGGCGGCCTCAGCGGGAAGCCCAGGGCCAGGCGCGGCCGCGGCCCGGGGCGCGGCGGGGCCGGGGCCCGGACCACCGTCGGGGGGCGCGGCGACGCGGAGCCCGTTGGTGAAGCCACCCTACTCATACATCGCGCTCATCACCATGGCCATCCTGCAGAGCCCCAAGAAGCGCCTGACGCTGAGCGAGATCTGCGAGTTCATCAGCGGCCGCTTCCCCTACTACCGGGAGAAGTTCCCCGCCTGGCAGAACAGCATCCGCCACAACCTCTCGCTCAACGACTGCTTCGTCAAGATCCCCCGCGAACCCGGCAACCCGGGCAAGGGCAACTATTGGACGCTTGACCCGGAGTCGGCCGACATGTTCGACAACGGCAGCTTCCTGCGGCGCCGCAAGCGCTTCAAGCGGCAGCCGTTACCGCCGCCGCATCCACACCCGCACCCTCACCCAGAGCTGCTGTTGCGTGGCGGAGCTGCAGCCGCTGGGGACCCCGGCGCCTTCCTACCAGGCTTCGCCGCTTACGGCGCCTACGGCTATGGCTACGGGCTGGCACTCCCGGCCTACGGCGCACCCCCACCGGGGCCGGCCCCGCACCCGCATCCACACCCGCACGCCTTCGCTTTCGCCGCCGCTGCCGCAGCCGCGCCTTGCCAGCTGTCGGTTCCCCCAGGCCGCGCCGCTGCGCCTCCACCCGGACCTCCGACGGCCTCGGTGTTCGCTGGCGCAGCCTCGGCTCCGGCCCCTGCTCCTGCCCCAGGGTCTGGCCCGGGCCCCTCTGGCCTGCCGGCCTTCCTAGGCGCGGAGTTGAGCTGCGCCAAAGCTTTCTACCCCGCGTCCCTGAGCCCTCCCGCAGCTGGCACAGCGGCCGGTCTGTCCACCGCACTCCTGCGCCAGGGCCTCAAGACGGACGCGGGAGGTGGTGCGGGTGGCGGGGGCGCAGGGGCAGGGCAGAGGCCTTCCTTCTCTATAGACCACATCATGGGCCACGGTGGTGGCGGGGGAGCACCCCCGGGCAGCGGCGAGGGCTCCCCAGGATCGCCATTTGCGGCAGCTGCGGGACCTGGGGGTCAAGCCCAGGTCTTGGCCATGCTGACTGCCCCAGCCCTGGCTCCGGTGGCCGGTCACATCCGCCTCTCGCACCCCGGGGACGCGCTCCTGTCCACAGGGCCACCGTTTGCTGGCAAAGTCGCCGGCCTCAGTGGCTGCCACTTCTGACCACAGCGGGCTCGGGTCCAGTTAGGCCCGCACTCCTCAGCCTCTCCCGGGAGCTCCTGCGGTCCCAGCGGAACTCAGGGAGTCTATTTATGAAGAGCCTCCAGACCTGGGCCGGCGCGCGTGACTTGGCACTTCAGGCTCCACGCTCAGAATCTCGCTGAGAGTTGGGACGAAGCGGGCTCCATCGCTCAGGGCGAGGCCTGGGTTTAAGCTAAGTGGTCCCAAGCCAAAATCCCATTCCTGTTTGAGCAGCAAACGAGGGAGGGGGGAACCTTCGATTTTTCCCTGCCTGCGTCCGCTCTGCAACCCCGGAAGAATACCTTCCCCGAGACGTGCCTGCCCAGGCCCTTCGGATCCCGCCAGAAACACCAAGGGCGTTGAGAGGTCTCCCTTTCTTCTTTCCTCAACTTTGAGACCCTGCTTGTCCAATATTATAATTTAACAACATCTATTATCCGCTTGTGCTTCAAAGAAAAATTCAAGGTTTCTTTTTTTTCCCTGTTCTCCAAGGAAGTTCGTTCCCTCAAAAGCCTAAAGCAGTATCTACACAGGCGAAGCTGAACGGAGAGGTGAAGCAGGGGGTCTCCATAATCTTTGCAGAAACCCCAGATCCAACTCCATGAGGAAAAAAAATCCTTTCTCTTTCCTGTTTGGGTGCTTTTCAAGGAACTTCCCCGTTCCCGTGGCTGACATGGGCCAGCCATCCAGGGCCAGCAGCCCTCTCAGCCTCCTGCTCAGTCCCAGGCCCTGGGATATTTATTGTAGTTAAAGGCAATGAGGTCGGGTGGGATAGGAGGGTCTGGGTCAGGGACTGGAAAGGTGGGGGTGGGGTGGGCGAGGGCACAGAGCTGTGTCAGGGGGTCCTGTAATTATGTGTAAATATCTGTACAGCAGGCTGCTCTCTGTTCTCTGTCCACTGGTGTGCATTGATTTAGACTCCTCTGCTTAGGGAAGACTCTGAAATTGTCTGATGGTTTGTGTGGAAGAAAAAAATCTGTCTCCTTCCTCCCTTCCCATTGGTGTCAATTGAATAAATATATGCGAACTTCAGCAGTCACCAACTCAGTCTGCTTGCCTGCCCTCCCTTGTCCTTGTTGGGGACTCTCCTAAAAGACCCCAAGCTCCCCAGCAGAAAGGGAGTGAGGAAGGGCCAGGCAGACAGGAGGGTTTGGGTTTATCAGATACTGGGGGCACTGTGACCTTGGCCTTCAGCTGCTAATGGGGCCAGGTCTCTGGGAAGCCAGTGACCCCTCCAGCACTTTCATTTTCACTCTGGTATTAGGAGGGTTTTCACCATGGAATTGGGGCAAAGGGGTTCTGTTTCAAATGCACCTGAGAAGTCTTACCTCCTTCTTGTTTAATTTAGCATGGCCTGGGTAGATCTGGGTGCTAAGTGCTCTTGAACACCATGTCCACTGAATACAAGGTGAATAAGTCTCTTGATGCCTATTCTGTGTGCCTCTGTATAGATGTGTGCAGGGGTTTTTATGGAGCTTGGATTGTTTTGTGTTTGGGGTTTGTGTGTGTGTGTGTGTGTGTGTGTGTGTGTGTGTATAGTGTATTTCAAAATATCTGTGTTTTTATTTCTACATATGTCCATGAACATTTGTCTGTGGGTCTGTGTTTACTCGATTATACTCGCTCAGAGGACAGAGGTTTCTCTTTGGCCATCGTAGGGCCTTTAGGCACTACCCCCCACCTCTTGGCACAGGCAACAGAGTAGAAGGTATGAATTAGGGACTGAAACCTCACTCTCTTCCCATCTGAAAGGGCTAGAGATGTAGTTAAAGGAGAGTTAATGGGGTTTCTCTGCTAGGGCAAAATTCCTGGTCCCCTGGAGCCATGCTCATAGCTAGAAGCTACTGCCTGAGTGCAAATCCATTGGTCTGATTGGAGTCTCCCATAGCCTACCGAGCCCTCAGCTCACTCCCTGTGCTTGGTAATCCCCATAGTCAGATTTGCAAATGTGTTGGGTGAGGTGATGCTTTGGGAGAAGCAGAGATAGTTGAGCTTTTTTCTCTGTGTTTCACTGAGATCACAGGAGAGAAGAAATATGGAAATACAGGAAGAGACAGATCAGCCTTCACAAAAAGCACACATTTTGAGGGCAAGGGTTAGGAGACAAGTGACAGAGAAAGAAGAAAACAGGGTCAGAGACCCAGATACAGAGAACTTGAGGGTGTGGGCAGAGAGAAGTATGAAGGCTTCTTCAGCTAGGATCCCAGAAGCTGTCAATAGTAGGAAGGAAGAATATATTAGACGGCAGAGGATGCTATAGAATCAGAATGGGGTGTGAATCAGGATGAGGGTGGGGAGAACATCAGAGCTCAGGAAGAGTTGTTAGGATTCCTGTCTCTCATCCTCTTCACCAAGGGAGGAGAGACAAATCTGTACGTATATAAGGTAAATGCAATTTTTCTGCCAGAGGTGAGGCAGTACTCCTGTCTCCTTGCTGAGAGTCTAAGGGAGTAGTGGTGGTGGTAGGGTGAGTTGGATGCAGTGGGTCACCTTTCCACCATTTTATCCAATGGGCCAGGTAAATAAGCTTAGGTTCAATGGTAAAACTGGGAAATGTCTGCTAATACTGGGATAATGGTCTCTTGGCTGTGTTGACGACTTCCATTGCTCTGAGTTTGTTTTTGTTTCTTTTCACTCAAGGAAGGGTAAAGGTGACTGTATGTGCATGCATGCATGTGCTCTGCATGTGTTTGCTTTGAATAAAGCCCTTTGCAGCTATGTGAGCTCATTGATCATGAATAGGTCACACCCAGATATTAATTTGGGGTTTTAAATAAACGACTTATCAGTTGGTTTTTTCTCTCTCGAAAAGAGAAAATTAAGTCAGCAGAATTCATATCTGATGGTGGATAGATGGATGAAACACTTCGGTAACTGCTATTTACAGGAGAAGCAGCAGATTCTTGATGTGTCTTTGTTGAGAGAGAGAGAGAAAGTACATACACACCAGCATATGTGTGTGTATGAAAGGTAGTGGGGGGAATCTTTTTTTTTTTTTTGAGCCTATTGCTTGGTGTCTCTGTATTTGGAGGGTCGTATCAAGAAAAAGTAGAAATATAGGAATTGGAAGAGTGTGATGCATGAAGGACTCCTAGGACCCTTGGGGTCCCAGATCCAGGATTCAGACCCTCCTTTTATAGAGGGTCAAAAAGGCCAGGCATGGGCCAGATACAATTATGATTGAGAGTTGGGGGGCCAGAGAAAAACCACTAATGCCCAACTGGCCATGAAAACTACCCAAAGAGAATTACTGAGGGAGCCCAGAAGGCTCCAAATGTTGAAGGCAGGGAAAAGGGAATGTATCTGGAATTCTGGACCACTTTAGGTTGTTTGAGTTGCAGGATCTGTATGGTAGAGTCCTCCAGGCTTTTCCCCCTCTTCAGTCTGGAGGGGCTCAGTTGGTGAATCTCTTCCAATCTGTGGCTGCATAGGGTGGGTGTTGTCTCACTTGGGAGCTCAGCCTCCTGGGAGGAGAAATAGACCATCCCCTTAGGGAACAGCTCCAGTGGGTTCCCTCCTTGACTGGGTGGAGGCAGGTGAGGTTCTGTCGTCCACAGGCCTCAACAATTGGTGACAATCATAAGAAAATATCCAGGGCACACCTTCATCTCTCATAGGTGAGAAAAAAAAAAAAGATAAATCCGCCTAGGGTTCAGTGAGTGCTGCTGAGAGCGGGAAGTTTAAAGGGGAAGAAAATTGGCGAATTTCACTGGTCAATTTCACTTCATTTCGTTCAATTTCGTTCAATTTCATTCCTTTTCATCCGGCGCCGAGAGGCCCGAGGCCACGGGAGGGGGAGGGGGTCTTTCCGGGCAGGATTTCTCCCATATTGCAGACTTACTTTCTGTGGTAGTGAGGAACAACCTTGATTCTCCAACTTTGACATACGTTTTTCAGTGGTCGCTAAGGGCTAACATTCTATTTTATCGAAGAGTCTTTGGTTTGGATGATCGAGGCCCATCCGCGAGCCTCCCCGCACTACTCTCTTGCAGCCCAATTAAAGCAGTTAAATCTTTTCACCGCCTATTCCTCCCCTCCATCTCTTCCCCCCCTTTCTCTAGGGGCTCCCCAGACCACCCAGGAGCCGGTGTTGGGGCGGGGGGAGCGGACACTTCCCCTCCATATCCAATTTGTTCTCGCCACAGCGGGCGCGTCTTCGTGGTTACAAAGCGCTTTTCCCCGATGACTTTTTTCCCCTTTTCAAAAACACTTCTATCTCCCCGCTTCCACTAGCAGCCCTCCCCAGGCCACCCCTCCTCCCTCTCCGCTCGGGTTTATTTAAACTTCGCCTCCTCCCGCGCCGCCTTAGCGCTCACTTAATGAAGTTGAAGGCTCGGTGCGCCCGGGTGAAGAGGGTTTGGAATCTGTTGAAAGGGGCGTTTTGTGACACTGATTGGGGCGGGGGCGGGGGCGGTGGCAGACCAGACAATAACCGACCAGGCGGGTTTTCCTGCGCGCAGAGTCAGGCGAATAAAGGCGCCGACACTGTTTAAACGAGGGACCCTGCAAGAGAAAGGGAGAAAAGATTTTGAGTGTGGAGTGTGCCTTGTAAGGTTTCATGCTCAGTGAGAGGTGGGAGGAGGCAGCTCGCCTTCGGTCTTTACGGACCGAATTCGGAGTTTACTTCGAACCCTGCGCTCCCGGTTGAAGAGAAGAGAGGCGAGTTTGGGTTTGCGCCTACATTAATCCGATACATGACTTAAAAGGTTGTGTAGCCGGGTCTAGGATGGTCAACCAAGATGAGGAGACCCAGTTTACATTTGTCCCTGAGGCTGGAGTTAGGAAATTTCAGGGACACGCTGAAAGAAAACTAAAGGTGGGCAGTGGTCGGGCAGGATAATTGAGCCTCCCAATTCTTTCGTCTGTCAGGGTATTTGAGAGTAAACAGTTAGTTAGATTGGGGGGGGGTAAGAATTATTCTGCTTTTTAAAGGTCGGCGTACAGACGTACCGTACCAAAGGAGAGATCTGTAGGAAGGACAGAGGTTCCCAGTTGTGGCTTTGAGAACAAAATTTTTCGCGGGCTAGTGGGCGCGGCGTAGTGCGGAGCCCAGCCGGCACCGCCTCCTTCCCTAGCGGAGCAAGCGCTGAAGTCCGAAGCTGCGGTCGCTCGGGGGACCCGGAGGTTTTGGTCTGTTGGGGAAGGAAGGCTGTTTCCTCCGGTGCGCCCAGCTTCTGGACTCAGTGCCGACACCCTGAAGGTTGTTTCCTGGCTGGGCCCCCAGTTTTGAGTTCGGGGTCCCTGCGAAGCGTTGTGTTTTCGCTGCAAGCGGACTCCCAGAGGAAATCGTTCGCAGTGACCACTTTGCGTTTCTCTGTGCAGCAAGGGTCTTCGCCAGCTATCTTCCTCCAGGCTCGCTAGCCTCCTCGCGGACATTTCATCGTCACGGAGGGGATCGATAAGTTCCTAGTCTTCACCGCCCCTCTTCTCCCGCCCAATTATTTCTAGACACGCGGCTCCCAAGGAGTGCGCGTCAAATTCCGCACGAGCGCGCCCCAGGAGGATGCGATCAAGTCACTGCTACTGGAATCCTGTGCGGTTCACCACCCGAAGCCGACACCTTGGAGGTCTGTGCTCAGTTTCCTTAGACGTAGGAAAATTGTCCGAGGCTGGTTTCACATCAGGGGCATTTTTCTCTTTCAGGCAGAAGTTTCTTTGGAATTAGGGTTCACGGATCTTAGGACTGGAAAGAGAATTATTGGGGCAACAAAAATTTTAAATTCATCCCTTCGATTTCTAAAAATCATTGCAGACCTGAAAAGTGTATTTCAAGTTATCTGTGTAGACACGGTCAGATGTGTGTGGCGGTATGAGCGGGGAGCGCTGAGGGTGCAGGACTGGATGGACTTCATTGTTCAAGTTAATTCGCCATTGCACACAGAGAACACTCTTTTTGCGCTCCCTTCTGCTCTCGACCCCAGCAGGTGTTAGTGCCCTACGGACTCCTTTGCTTAGTTGCCCCATCCGGATCAGATGTAGATGCGCTGGATCGGGGCTGGGGGTGGGGAGTCCACCTCTCTCCCCTCTCGCTCTAGCCCGAGCTTCTCTCCCCGTTACTTTTTCTCCTGGGCCCTGCCGGTTCGCGGTTCGCGTCACAACTAGTAGGCGTATGCAAATATTTCTGTCTTTTGAGGGATAGGTCTCACTTTCTCACTTTGACTAAGTCATTCCAATCTAAGAGGGCAACTAGTGAGGCTGTCACTTAAATTAGCCTAGAACACAAACAACGGGAACTTGAGGGTCCTGAGGACCAGAGGGCTCCATTCTTCCGCTTTTCGCACGGAAAGGACCAGGCCAAGGTGAGGCAGCCGGTCAGTTGCGGAGCTGTGGAGAGGAGCGAAGGGCCCGCGACGCTGGTGGGTCGATTTTGCGCCGGATTTACCAGGTTCCAGCTGCCCCACCCAGCCTGGCTTTGTGAAGCCCCTGACAGGAGGTTTGAGGGTCATTCCGAGTGTGCATTTACAAACCCACGGGTCTTACGTGTGCAATGCAAGGGCAGTCGGATTGCAAAGCGGTTTCCGTGTTCCTTTGGCTAGGTGGCCTCCCTCACCTCTAGTCTGAGCACCCCCGCATCTCAGTCTCATGATCCCTCCGCTATCTGAAAAGCATGGGATCAGAATCAGAAGTTTTCCTGAGAAGTTAGCTGATAAAGATCAATTGGGGTGAATTAACAAACACAGAGGAGTTAATTCACCCAAGCCTGGAGGTCTCTTTCCTGTCTGGCTCACCTCTCTTTCCTGTTCTTCCCTCTGTCCCTCATTTCCTTTCATTCTCCCTTCCTTCCTTCCTTCCTTCCTTCCTTCCTTCCTTCCTTCCTTCCTTCCTTCCTTCCTCCCCCCTCCCTCCTTCCTGTACTTATTGCTCACCTACTGTGTCCTGGAGTACAGCGGTGAACATCTGCCTCCTATCATTGAAAGCAATCCAATTGGGAAGTTGAGAACTGAAAGGAAGGCAAAACAAGTGATTACCACCATATTTGAAGTAAAAAAGAACGTTTGGTGCTTTAAGGGTTAAGGAGGTAGATTTCCATTTTATGATGCTATCACAGCCTTTAAGTGTGTCTGTGACTGTGTTTATGTTTGTGTGTGCCAGAGGGGATAGGTGTGCTCTGGCAACTGTGCTTAGAAGTGAATATTTGTATTTTTATTTATTTTATTTTGTAATGCTGGGGATTGAACCCAGGGTCTTGTGCATGCTAAGCAAACCCTCTACCACTGAACTATATCCCCAGCCCCTAGGGGCAAATATTTGTAAAGTGATTAGCATGTGTGTTTGTGACTGTGTCCGTGTGAGTCTGTGAGTGTGGTGAGTCTCCTTGGGTGGCTCTGGCAGAGACTGGGAAGATGTGGGTGGAGAGGATTGGAGTGGGAGAATTAGGAATGGATCCCTTCATGAGTGAGAAGGAAGGGACCTGAGTTTCTGGCCTTTTTGTTTTTAGCAAAAACTAGGACCTGTCATCCCCCTGCCACCACCACCACACACACACACTGTAGACAAGATTGGGAACATGGAGCATGAAGCAAAGCTGCTGAGGAGTGCAGTGACATGACTGGTAGGGAAGCAGGCTCCCTGCCTTCTCCAGGTTCCTGCTTCCTTTCCTTCCCATCATGTCCACCCCATGAGCCCGTCTGGGTTCAGAATTCAGGTTGTTTCATTGTCTGGCCCCAGCCTGCTTTCTGACCTGGTGCTGCTAGCTTTCTCCCCTCCAGGCTGCACAAAGGAACCTGGCTAGCAGTTCCGAGATGACTTTGGAGCCTTCCCTTCCATTTCAAGGAAACTTCCTTCTCCATCAAAGATGCAGGTGCAGACTGTAGAGCCTGCAACACCAGGGCTTGCAGGGTAGCCAAGGCTAACATTGTATGGATGGGGAAAACGGGCCAGAGAGGGGTGAGGGGTTGGAGTTTGCCCAAAGTCGCTCAGTAGGATCTGGGGCATACAGTTGAATCCTCCAGCCTCTATGCACCAGCATAGGTAGTTAGTGCACATATCCAATTATTTTGAGGAAACTTAAAAACCAGCATCTCCCCTTAAATTCTAGGGAAATCCTAAGTGTCACTGGACTAGGATGCTTCTGAATCTCCCTTCCTTCCCAGAGGCAGGATGGTAGGAAAAGTGAGATCAAGGTACTGTACAGCAGACAATTATCCAGGTAATTCAAGACATGAATTAGATTATCTTTAGATGAGTGAGGTGCTGGTGGCAGAGGGAGGTGTGTAGACTAGCAAGAGCATCTGTCACTCCTCTCTGCCTGTTTTGGGGATGAAGGTGGGAGTTGGGGAGGTGACCAAGTCCTTCCCCACCAGCCCCAGGCAGCACCAGCATTCTGCTTAGAGGCAAGGAAGGGATAGGGGATGTAGTCATTATTTGCCAGTAAATCATCTCTGCAAGTCTGATTGAGAATCTGTCCACCAACCGCTTTATTTCCTGTACTCACCCAACTCCAGGCCTTTCACAAAGTGGAGATAAAGGGAGAAAATCTGGTGCAGGCCCTAGGCAGCCCTAGCTGGAGCCATTCCTTCCTGGGTGGGATGTTCTGGTAGAGGTTCAGAACTGGAGGGGCGGGAGTGTTGGGGTGTGTATGTGTGGGTGTAGACAAATGTTTGTGTGTGTACACAAACTCAGTATTAAGGATTTTGACTTATACTCATCCCTGGAAGTTGCCAGGCTTTGGTTTCTCTTTCTCCCTCCTCTTGAGTCTTCCGCCTAGCTCCTATTGTGAAGATGATTATCTAATTTTGGGGATAGAGAAAGAGGAAAAAAGAGTCTCCCAGAATGCTGTGACCTTGGGCTAGTCCTTCCCCTCCTCTTTGAATTTCAGAGAAATAAGTTAGCCTGGACTCATTTGGGGTCCTGGCTCCCTGGAGAACATTTTCTCCAGCCCAGTTCTTTCTGTCAGTGAGAGTGCTCAATGGGACTGTGCTGGACTCTTGCAGACACGCTTTCTGGGGCTCCTAATCCCATACCTGCTGGAAAGGGTGGCTCCCTTCCTTTTTGGATCCGAGAGTCTTCCACATAGGACCCTGGACTTTCTCCTCTCCTGACACGGTCCTAAAAGGGTGGTCAGGTCTTGATCCCCAGTTCTGCCTCCTTTATGGAGGAGGGGCATTCGGAGGCTGAAGGTGAGTGGACACCTCACATCTGGCGGAGCTCTCAGCCCTAGCAATTGTGACTCTGATGGCCCTGGGATACAGCGGCACAAAAAGCCCAAGGGTGCCTTTATCCCCACACCCTTTTACTTCAGTTCTTTGTGGCCCTTCTTTCCGGAAGCCCTGCCAGGACAAGAATATTGGGATGTGCAGAAAGAACGAACACCTCATGGGAGTTGGGGAACTGGAATCTGAGCGGGGAGGGTGAGGAGAAGGAGCCTTTCCAAAGCCTGAGTGGGAAAGTGACTGTGGCCCCAGATGTCCCCGTTAGGAACAAACCTGAGAACTTTAGATTTTGTAAGGACTTTGGGTGGATGGCGCTCTCGGAGGCAAGTCAGCAGAGGAATGTGGGCGCTGAGACCCCCGGGGAGTGGGGAGGGGCTAAAGGGAGGGCAAAGAGCTGTTGTAGCTTCCCTTGGAGCTGGGCTGGATTTTGCCGGTGACAAGTCTCTCCTACATCTCGGATTCTCGGTCTCAGATGCGCTCACGCAGTAAATTGCATTCTGTGAGCAGAAGGAGTTCCAAAGATGCGTGCAAAGAATATTCGGAAGCAGATGCAGTTCCTGAAGGGCGAGACTCCGGCCGAGTGGGTGAGGTTCCCCGCCCAAGTGTGAGAGAAGCGAGGGTGGAGAGCTCCAGGACGAGGTTCCTGAAGCCCTCCCGGGCACTGGATCCTGAGCGCCGGCCGGGCCCAGCCACCTGGGGGCGCCGCTGGCCCCAAAGTCCCAGGAGCTTACTCTGCGCCGACCAGGATTTACCCTAAACTAATAGAGATGACCCTATGCTAACCCAGGCGACCCCGCCCCAAGCCAGGCAGATCTTCCATTAGAGGCTGACGCTGCAAGCCGGGCGACCTTGCTCCAGAGAGGAGACCTGGCGCTAAAAAGGGATGACCTCTGGCCAACAAGAGTGACCCTGCTCTGAGTGGGCCTGACCCCATGCTAACAGGGATGACCCTGACCTGACCGCGGCAGATCCAGGACTAAATGGGATGTGCTTGGGCTACCTGAACTGTTCTGTGCGCTGGTTCTCACGGCTTGCCTTGCTCAGATTAGGTGGTAGGACTGTCGTGTGGGTTGAGCACCCAAGCAAGGCTGCCCCACCCTATCTCCAAACTGCTTCACTCCTCTCCGCTGTGGCCCTTTCTGGCAGTTTTGGCCAGAGAGAAGGCTTCCATGGCCAGGCACACCCTGGGACAAGGGAGTTTAAAATCTCAAGAAGAGCGTGCAGAAGAGAGTGGTCCCCTGGGGGTCCTCAAGGGGACTGATTCTTTCCAGGAGATGCATCTTGGGGACCAGCACTGTGAGTGTTCTTCTCTGTCTGCTTCTGCCCCTGGTGCCAGCCTTGCCACACCCCTGCATTCTCCACAGAGGTGGGCAGCTCCAGTTTCGCACCACTCTCTCCTTTCTTGGGTCCAGTTTCCTCTTTAAAATGAAATAAGCTCATTGCCAGGCTGTCCTAGTCTGCTGGAATGTCCTTCCATCAGTCTCGATTCATTTCCACAGTCTTTTTAGTTCTCTGCTCTAAGCTTAGGATACATATTTTATGAACAAAATACGTGAGTTTCCTGTCGTCAGTATGGTGACAGTCTAGTGGAGGAGAGAAAGAAGTGCACAAATGCTTATCTAATTAAAGCTATGATTAGGCTCTGAAGGAAGAATACCTTGGGCTTTGAGAGAGAAGAACTGAAGGGTGCAATTTAGGGCAGGATTCTCTCCCCAACTCTGGTGAGCTGAAATCTGTCATGGGGAAAGACCATCACTCCAAACTCTATCTGTTTGACTTCTATAACAGAGCTCTAACCATTGGAATCACCAGTCCCTGAATCTACAGGGAGCCAAGATCCCCTCTCAGAGTGCCAGTGTCCATCCCGGAGAGCTCCCAATTGAACAGCTCTCTTTCAACACAGTGAGGAAGGACTCAGCCTTCATTCTGGCACCCAGGTCATCTTCAGTTCCCTTTTCCTCTGCCTCAGGTCTTGGAGTTAGAATGGACAGCTTGTCCCTTAGAAGCAGAGTATGGAAGCCAGGACAACTTTGGGATATGAGATCCCTTCAGTTCTGAGGACTCTTTACCTAGCATGGCATCTGGCTAATAGTTAAATAGTTGTTGATTAAAGAATGATTCTAGAAGCCTGTGAGTCTACCTTTTAGTGAGCCCAAGAGCCAATGATTCTAGGGTTCATGGTCTGATTATTCCTTTTCCTCCTTTCTGCTTAGGTGTCACCTCCTCCCAACCTTCTATGCCATCCTTGTCCCCAAGCCTGGAGTTAGATCTTGTCTCCAGAACTCTTGCCCCGACCCTGGTGTTCAGAATTGAACCTAGGGGTGCTGTACCACTGAGATACACCCCCAGACCTTTTAAATTTTTTTTTTTTTTGGAACCAGGGATTAAACTCAGGTGCACTCGGCCACTGAGCCAGATCCCCAGCCCTATTTTGCATTCTATTTAGAGACAAGGTCTCACTGAATTGCTTAGGGCCTCACTAAGTTGCTGAGGCTGGCTTTGAACTCGCAATTCTCCTGCCTCAGCCTCCGGAGTCGCTGGGATTACAGGTGTGTGCCACCACACCTGGCTTAATTTTTTCATTTTGAGACTGTCTCCCTAAGTTGCTGAGGGTCTCACCAAATTGCTGAGATTGGCCTTGAACATGCAGTCCTCCTGCCTCAACCTCCAGAGTTGCTGGGATTACAGGTGTGCAGCACTGTGTCTGGCAGCTTTTCCTGCTTTAAAAAACAATTAGTTGTGAGGTATTATTTTTTGCTTATTGCTCCACCTCCTTCATTAGATGGGAGCTCCTGAGGGCAGGAGCTGAATCTGATGCATCGCTCTGTCCCCACCACACAGTGCAAGGCCTCCAAAGGTGTGTTGGGTTGCCTAAAGGTGAGTGGAGTTACTGTTATTCAGAAGTAGGATCCTCCATAGAACAATAATGATTTCTGGTTCTCTGTGTTGTGGGGAAGAGGGAGTGGGAAGGGCAGCATTCGGGGTGGGGACTGAAGACCCAGAGCCCCAGTGTTGCATGATAACCTGAGGGGAGAGAGGGGGCCTTTATTCAAACTCGGTGCATCTTCATCCTGGAGACAAAAGGAGCTTGGTGGAGTGGCACGGTGAAGGAGCAGGCCAGAGAGCTGCCTCCCTGCTGTCCTCTTGCCCTGGTGCAGCTGCTGTCTGCGGAGCAGGCCTGGGCTCTCCAGAGCTTCGAGGAGAGGATGAGTGCTCCTGCCCAAGGGCAGGGGCTCCAAGTGCCGGTTGGGGGAGGGGTGGAGCAGGAAAAGAAGAATGGGGGTGGGCAGAGGGAGTGGCTTTGAAGGGTGTGGGACAAAGGGCTGACTCAGCCTTGGGACCCTGGAGGAGGTATCATTCACCCCTGCTGGAGAGGACTCATCTTATTTTTAACCCCTTCCTGACTTTTAGTGTGGTTTGGTTACCAAAACCACAGTGGTTCTCTCCACCCCTTATCCACAGGGGTAGGTTTCAACACCTCCCAGTGGATGCTTGAAACCTTGGATAGTACCAGATCCTATATATACTGTTTTCCCTACATATACATACTAGTGGTGAAATTTAATTTATAAACTAGGCATAGTAAGAGTGTAAGAACAATAAATTAATAATAAAATAGAATAATTACAACAATATACTGTAATAAAAGCTATTTAAAACTTATGAATTGTTTATTTCTGGAACTTTCCATTTAATATTTTTGGACTGAGGTTGACTACTGGTAACTGATACTGTGGAAAGCAAAACAGAGGATAAGGAGAGACTGCTATACAGAGACGTAGAGGACAATATATATTAGTCTGAAATCCAGACTGGTCAGAAATAGTTTCAGGGAAGGGAAATTGAGGCCTCAGTGTGGGAAAGCACTGGTATATTTTTTTTTCCACTTGAATCATACATTTTCCTTAAACATACATATTCTGTGTGGACCAGGGCCAGGCTGTCAAAGGACAGAGCTGAATCAAACAGACAGTTTCTCAGCCACCCACTCGCCTCCCATGTAAAAAACATTTACTGGCCCTACTGAGTCTGGGCATCCCTGGACTAGGCCCACTGTAGGGGTGAGAGTAGGCTGGAGGACAGGCAGGGAATTTAGACAACTTCTTTCCCTGGGGAGGTTCAGAGTATTATGCTGACAGCTCTTGCTACTTAGGGTTGGGAATAGTTAAGTTTTGTGAGTGGGGAGGAGGCACAGGAGACTTCCTAGAGGAAGTGGAATTTGAGTTGTGCCTTGAAGGTTGGGGTAAATTGGAATGGTAGAAGGTTGGGTGAAAGGGGAGGGTTTCTAAGACATTCCACCCTGTGAGTGAGGGCATTTAGGAGAGCTAAGAGAGAGTCTAAAGTTAGCTTAAGCTGAGAGGACTGCCCTGCACCCTCCATGTCTTGCAGATTCTCCATTATAAGGGTTCTCAAGGTCTCAGTCATTGAACAAATAAAGATTATTTTTCACTCATCTCATAGTCCAGATGTTGGCTGTTGGTGATAGTAGGAGGTACTTTGTCCCAAGCAGCCATTCAAGGGCCCATAAGCCTTCCATCTAGGGGCACCATTATTCTGTGAAGGAGTTCTGATTTTTTTTTCTTTTTTGGTGCCATGGACCCTGTTGGGAAGTCTAGTTAAGCCTCTTCTCACTCTAAGAATAAAGATTTCTAAATTCTCGAAATTAAATTCACAGGACTACAACAGAGACCAAATAAGGTTCAAGTATCAAAAATATTAAAAAATTCTTGGGATATAATACTTGTGATAAAATAATTGAATAATTTCTGATACAATAATAATGATAATAATAAAACAAGTTAAATAAAATATAGCATGGGATTGACTGTGCAATTTCAAAGTTCCTACAACCTAAATGAGCTTTTGATATTTTTATAACAATTTAGCGTGCTACGTAGTAAACACCTATAATTTTTATGAGTGGCAAAATTATAGATACCAGGAATGCTGCTGTGGTTTGTTACTTCTCTTTATAATTGAATAAAATGCTGAATTTTCATTTTGGGGTTTGTGAAAATAAAGATAAATTGTTTCCCACTTAAATTAATGGAGCTCTCAGTCAACAAATTCTATCTGTGGGTCCCCTGGGGGTTGTGGACCCCAGCTTGAGGCCCCTCACATCTTCTATTGAGTCTTCTAAACTGTTAGCTGAGGCCGGCAGGGTGGGAGGGAAGGAGAGAGAGGGGTTGGGGGGTGGGTGGTGGAAGGAAGAGAATAGAGGATTCTGGAGGAGATGTTTTTTAAGGCCCGGTCTGCAGGTGGCAGGCATCACTTCTGACCACATTCCTTGGCCAGAACACAATCATAGTCATGCTCCTCCTGACTACCGGGGAGAGTGGGAAATCTGTTCTGGCTGTGTGTGCAGGAAGAAAGGGGAATGGGGCTGTATGACTACTCAAGACTGTTTTATACAGTCTTGAGTACCAAGCACAGTTTTCTGAAATCTTCTGTTTCATTCAGTATCTAAAGATCCATCTGAGTGACTATGCTCAACTTTGGTGAAAAACACAGAGGACCTCATGCCCATATCTTGGAAAGGAGATGGAGGAAGACAGGAATATTCCTTTATTCCAAGTCCAGTAAGTCCAACTAAAGGCACAGAGATGTCTGTACTCCAATCTGAACTGAATGGCTCCTACAACCAAGTACCCCTGTCCCCTCTTTTACTCCTTCAGCTAATCCCATGTCCCACTCCCTGCAGAGAGGTCACTCAGAGCAGCCTTGGCTCCCAGTAGGCCATGGGATCACCGTATGGTAGCCTGCTCCATGGATCAACACTCTTGTATCTGCCCTTCTCTCTCTCCTTTACCAGATCCCACTGGGAACTCTCCTTCTTTTGGAATGGGGCACTTGTGCATAGAAGAGGCTCCCAGGAGCATATGCAGAAGGTAGAGGAATAAACTCACTTTTGCCATTGCTTTGTCCTGGGTAAAGTTGTCTACATTCACTGATAATATAACTATAATTGAACCCAAGAGTACCCATCACATAGTGGGTGCTCATTGAATGTCAAATTGAACAAGGTCAAAATGAATGACTTTGATGCTGGGCGTGGTGGCGCACGCCTGTAATCCAAGCGACTTGGGAGGCTGAGTCAGGAGGATGGTGAGTTCAAAGCCAGCCTCAGCAACTTAGTG